>OX393581.1:35441853-36041853 GCA_947652605.1 Elmis aenea
AGTGTTTGTACTAGAGAGTGTTTAGTCGGTAAAAAAAACAAGACTATTCATAACTAGGGTACCTCCATAAAACAGCCAATCACGCAAAGCAGCCATACCTGTAAGTCTCCTAATTTCCTGATGAGCGCAATGAGCTTATATGTATAGAATTTCTTTTAATATTCTAATTTTTAAGTAAAATTTGAAGGTAAAAAGGACTCAATTGGCATCCAGAAATAGATTCAATAATTATAGCATTTAAAAAATGAGTAAAATGAAGGGTTAATAATTGTTATTTGCTATTAATGCCTATTTTAAATGGCAATCATAAGCAAATTATATATTTTTGAAAAGCGCAAAAAGTAAGCTTTCGATTTATGTCAAAGTCAACTATACTTGCCATTTAAAATAAGAAAGGTAAGTGTAATATATCGATATTTATATGAGTTTAAAAAAAATTTAATATCGCTATCTTATTAAGGACAAAAAACCATGCCAAAAGTGTCTTCAAAGTTTTTCTTTTCGAAAGTTTGCTTTTTGCGCTTTTCAAAAATATATTATTTGCTTATGGTTGCCATTTAAAATAAGAAAGTTAGGCGTAATATATCAATGTTTATATGAGTAAAAAAAATGATTATTGGGTAGTTCACACGGTGACTTTTAAAGTCGCGATGACTTTTAAAATCGCGACTTTTAAAATCGCGACTTTAAAAGTCACCGTGTGAACTACCCAAATTAAAAGTCGCGACTTTAAAATAAAAATGGCCGCTCTTGTAATTGCAGCATCGAGTGTAGTAGATAGGGTTGCCAACAGGTCTCTTTTAAAGAGAACATGTTCTCTTTTTTAAGAGAATATTTTTGTTCTCTTTCTTTTTTTATTATTTATATAAATGTCCTCTTTTTTAAATTTTGCTAATTAATAATTATTTAATGTTGCACAAAAGAAAAAGTTCCTCTCTAAATTTGAAGTGTAAATGAACAACACTATTTTATTGTGTGTAAAGGTAAAAAGCATAAGAAATTTTGATCTAGTTAATCTAGTGTTGTCAACACAGGTCCACAGGTGAGGTGTGGTGGGGTTTGCAAATATCACACGTTACAAATCAAATCACATGGTCTGAAACAACCAATCGTATTATCTGTTTTCAAGAAGAATTGCAAACCAAATATAAATGTTTTAAACCAACATCAAATTCTAAATCGGAGGCGACTTGTACGATTTGTAATACAATAGTTTCAGTTGCAAACAAAGGCAAATATGATTTGGATCAACACATATTGTCAAAAAAACACTCAAAAATTCTTCGTGCATGAACTAGTTCCATGTCCGTAGGTATGTGATTTTTTTACACACAAAAATTCATCTCTCGATCTCAAAGTATCAGCAGTTGAAGGAACTTTGGCTTTTCACACTTTTTTTAAGTTACCAATCTTATATTATAATTATTGTAAAAAACGTGTATAGGTACGAATAAGTTTATTGAAAAAAATGTTCTCTTTTTTTGTACTTAACAGTTGGCAACCCTAGTAGTAGAGCAACTAATTATTTTGAAGTTGCTATTTGTTGATAATGTTCTAAAATCGTTGGAACATCTATGGGTCAATCTAAACAGATGAATCTTCCTTAGGTGTAAGCACATTTTGCTGTGGTTACCATTGTTGCTATTGAGATTATGATTGTTATTAACAAAGGTAACCAAAGTAAAATTTGTTTACACCTAAGGAAGATTCATCTGTTTAGATTGACCCATTGGGAACTTGATAAATTGGAAATCGATGACAAACAAATGTATGTTAGGTTAGGTTAACCTAACTTATTTGTCTGTTATGTCAAAATATAAAAATATGGTAGGCTTACGTCAAATGTCGAACTGTCAAATCGAAGTCGCGACTTTAAAAAGTCGCGACTTTTTAGTTCACACGGTGACTTTTAAAGTCGCGACTTAAAATCGCGACTTTAAAAGTCACCGTGTGAACTACCCATTAAGCTATCTTATTAAGGACAAAAAACCATGTCAAAAATGTCCTTAGTTATTCTCTATCTTTTCGTTTAAGCGAGATATTTAACATTTTTGCAAATTGCCAAAAATCGGTTTTTGGCTATATTTCGAAAATTATAAAAGATATCAAAAATCTGTTTCCGGCAATAAATTTCTCTCAAAATTAGAAATCGAAACTACGTACTTAGTTTTTTCTATCTCTAATAATAACCGAGATACCCTGTATGGGCATCGAAAATAGGGGGGTTAATAAAGACATCGACTTAACTTGTTTAACACACAAACACGATTGAGAGACAAGTATAGTTTTTTTTAGTTTTTTAGTACCAAATGCGCGGTCGACAGGCAGGATGGTTTCATGAGGAAGCATTGATAAAAGCAGCAGCTTAACGTCTTGTTTAACACAAAAATACGAATGGGAGTCGATGATCTTTTTTTTTCTTTCGTTTTTTAGTTTTTTATTACAAATTTCTCAGCTAACGGCCTTGTTTTTCGGCCCTCTATCAAAATATCGACATAATTACGCCTCTATGGGAAAGTTCTATGCCCCCTAACCTCCTCCTGCCTACACCACTATTCCTCGAAGGCGGAGAATGTCTGTGCTTCCATTGCTTGCTTATAGGTTTGTTTCAACAAGTCCACGGACCATGCAACATACTGTCAGGATTCTACGCAGTATCAATATCGCATTTCATTACATTCTTCGACAGTTCACCTGACGGTCAGTCATTCGTTCCATTAACTCTTAAATCAATTCATGGTTTGAGGACGATCAAGACAGTCCATGAACGAAGGGACGAACTGTTTCTGGGATTTTTACACGCAAGCGCTGTTCATAACTAACGTGAGCTCTGGTAGCTATACATCGCCCTCCCAACCCATTATTGTACTGGATTCTTAAGGTGTTTACCCTTGCGATGCGCTCATTTCTATAAACCCAATAGACACAAATGTCATTTACAGTTGGGCCAGTCGTAAAAGCGTTCCAACAACGGCTAATACTGGCCAATACATTTATTAGTACATACTGTCATCTCGGGTGTGTAATGATAAACCCATGTGCGATGTGTCATATGGAGTGAAAAATTTCTGCATAAAAACCGGTCCAATTTTTGAACTTTACCTATGGAATGCAAATATCAACACATGGTTGATTTATCACAATTCATCACATTGCCCAATTCCCAAAGTGACTGACGTGGATCATCGTGATTTGAAGTGTTTAAACCCTCTTCATCAAAGTCTCGTGGTCTTCCTGAACGTGGACAATCATTCATGTCAAAATCTCTCTTTTAAACTTGAAAAACATTTTCGTGACGTACTTTTCCCGATGGCGTTTTCCCCGTTAACATGGTTCTAGCTGCTTTCGATGCCAACTGCCAACTCCTCGGTTAAACTTAAATAAAAGTGTATTTCGGAAATGCTCGTTTTTTGTACTCGACACTACATTTTCTCGGACACGGTCAACTGGGCGATCATATCTTTCGTAAATGATTCTACCAATTTCGATGTACGTTATAGTTCTACAAAATTAAGTAAGTATATTTTACCAATATTTACAAAAACAATCAGTAAAATCGTGTGCTAAGATGAGAGTTCAAAAATGTTTAAGTTCTGATCGCCCAGTTGACCGTCGCCCAGTTGGCACGTCGCCCAGTTGACCGTCGCCCAGTTGGTCTCGCCCAGTTGACCGTCGCCCAGTTGACCGTCGCCCAGTTGTCGCGTACCGACATTTTCTTTAGCCAACCATTCACACAATTTCTAAAAATTAAAAAATTCAAGACGTTTTTAATAAAACAATGGCTTATTGATTTAGATCCAAAAAAAATTCTTTTCACAGCGCTCTTGTCTTGGAAACAAAAAACGCTTTAAACTTATGCATCAAACCAATAAATATTTCATTTGTTTTCATTTTCCACAGCGATTTTCAGTTTCTAATTTACATAAATTACAAAATTAGACTGATCTATTTTTTTTTTTAATTTTGCTATTTGAGAATCTGACTCAAACTGGGATTGGACCTTAGGGTCGCTATTTATTTCAGCACTGAATAAAAAATATTTATTGCAAATATCTTCAGAAACAAATCGATTAAAAACTGATTTACTTAACAAAACTAGCTATGTTTAAAAAGTGAGTTTAGTTACGAAAAGTGTAATATTTCAAAATGAATAATTATTGTTGTTTTAATCTCTAATGATCATCTCTAACCTGAATTACTTTTCTTAACGATATTATAATTAATTCCGATTAAATTTAATTTGAAAACCACAGAAATTAAACCACCCACATTCCGTAAAAGCGACTTAAAATTACTTCACAAATTTCACACCTTTATAATACACAGGTTTCAATTAATTAGCAACTGAATTACCATACGATAATTGAAAAATTCTTGATAATCTACTGTATAATTATATAAGTTGTTACATAAGTTAGACTAGATCAAGAAGTAATTATTCTAAATTTTAGTTTTACTATCATTATTAAACATGAAACTAACACGTTAATTACGTGCACTATTCACAAGAAGATTTCTAATTAACTTATAATTACTGTTTAAGGGGAAGTATATCATGAAATTAATTAAAAACAAGTAACATGACATTCAATTTATAGATAAAACAATGGAAGAATAAACCGAAGATAAAAACTTTTAAATTTGGACACGTTATGAAATAACTGTCGTTTTGTATCGATAAGGGAAGTTGAATTATAAATGTTCTCGGTAAAATTTTCCTCATATTTCTTTTTGTGCTCAAATTCGTTTAGTAATAAAATAAAATCCGCATAAAGTTAATAGAATCTTAATTTTTAATCTCGAAAACAAGGCAATGTATTTTATATTTCACTAAACAACGCAATCAAGAGTTTTACCTAATAACCTCAGGCCAGAATTTCTAATTAATGTTCTGTATTAAATTTAATTACGAAATGCTCAAACGAGCGCTGTTACGGCGATATAATTTAAATTCATTTTATTATCAAGGACTATGCTGGCATCCTAAAATATACGAATTAATAAATAATAAATATGCAAATCACTGTTAAAATTATTTTTATACTTATATTCTGGCACGTTTAAATTAACAATTACGCATTAAAATAGCGATTAATCGTCGTACTGCCACTAAATTATCCAGGACAATATGCAATTACCTCTATTAAATCTTCGTTTTTAATGTTTATATTTAATTATCTCGGACGATTTAATGAGTGCAATAAATTCAGTTAGCAAAGATATAACTTCTAAAACTTCCGATTCAAAATTTTTTAAATAAATATCCTAATAACTATGCTTAATTCTTAAAGCATTTTTTTGTGAGTTAATTGCTTGCTCAAGAAATATTTGTGTTCATAATTTTATAAATAACAGTATATACAAAAAAAAATGTAACATTTCTATAAAAAAAAAGTTGTCAAAATATAATAAATCTAGAATTGTTAGTTAAAGCTGCCTGAAAATTTTTGAGGTGACTTTTGTCTTATTATGCCTGCGGACACCAACGCAACGTTTGAAAAGCCAAAACGAATTACTACAAATCTTAAAACTGAATTTTATATATTTATTATAGCTTGTACAAACCGCAGATCATCAACATCACCTGTCATATTTTTAAACGGTTAAAAAATTACGTGACTATTCCGCGCCTTTTATGTTGTCCAATCCAATATAATATTGCTGCGCAAAAGTATGGAAACGACAAATATCTGTTGCAATGAAAAATTTTAAAAATCTTTTGTACCAAGTTAATGTTTGTAGATATCGTACTGTAATTTTTTTTCCACGTCCGGCCAGAAAATCACTTGTTACCGATCAATGTTTAGGCTGGAAAATACGTCTTTACTGGTCTAGGCCAGTAGTAGTTCCAGATTCGATGAACATATTGAGGTTGCACTACGACTTCTGCTTCAACTGCGGATGGTCTCAAACTTTGAAATTTTAGATACCCTGTATATTATTATACTTTTAATTTCTCTTTAAATTTAGTTCTAACATATACCAGGTTATCAGGGCCGGTTTTACCCTTAGGCGAGTCTAGGAAATGACCTATTTCAGAGCAGTGTTGTTTGAATTAATTCAAGTTGAATTAATTCAAATTATTATTGTTTACTTTACTACAAGAAATGAAATATATTTATTAATATCGGTTTAAATATCAATAAGAAGCGGCCAAATAATTTTCTTTAATTTACTAAAAATGGGTTTATACAAGTTACAACTTGCACATATTCTGCACTCTGCAGCATACCTATGATGCTATGATTCAGTTTTATGTCAAAGTTGACAGTGGGCAGTGGATGCTTATTTTAAGCATAAGAAATTTTACCAATTCTTATAAAGTTTATTGGTCGTGTGAAACCATTTGATGATTCTCTACACATCCTAATGTGTTAGCCAGCATGACTGATGCTGAGTGGTGGACGTCAGCATTTAGTATCATAGGCCAAAATGAAGAAACCGAAAAACAAAAAAATCTTATAATGCAGTTCATGACAGCAGTTGCATCGTCAGCTGCAGTTGAAAGGGGGTTTTCAACCTTTGGATTTGTGTATTCTGATCTAAGAAATCGTCTTGGTGTAGAAAAAGCGGCAAAATTGAGATTTCTTTTTAAAGAATTTAATAGAAAAAGAAAATAAGTTTCTGATAATAATTAAGTCTACTTAATATATGAAATTAATAAACAAGTAAACTGTTTTAGTTATCCAAGAATATTATATTATTTTTAAGAATTAGAAATGTTTTATTTATTTGTTGACATTCATTTAAGTTTGAATTTATCTTTTATTTGTTATTACCTGTAGAATATTTTCATTATTTTTACATAAAATAAAACTTGTACCTCAATAAATGAACCTATTGTAACTAATATTTTGTAACTTTTTTTACGTACCTATATAACGACGCGCAAAAAAAATTCAAAAATTCTGAATTAATTCAAAAAATTCAGATTTAATTCAAAAATTTTGATTTTTTTTTAAAATTCATGAATTTTTCCAACTCTGTTTCAGAGTAACACCCCCTAAAGGGAACAATAAAAGTATAGGTAAGTTTTCATTTTATTTCTCAAATTTGGTTGAATGTAGGAGAATGACATTTGGTACATGTTTTTTACTTATTAAAACTATTAAAAGGTATCCCAGTTTTTTTATCAGAACTTTTTGGAGGTTTAAAATTTTGCAATTTAATTTTTTTTTTAATTCCATAATTGTTCCTGCAAAATCCTGTGTTTTTGAATAAAAAATAAAATAAGTAAACATGCACCAAATAAACACGAAAACACCTGTCACTTTTACTCAACATGTACAAACCATGGTAACCACCAAAATGAATCATTTTATTTTAGATTATTTGATGGTGCATGTTCACTTATTTTATTTTTTACTCAAAAACTGTAGGTTTTGCGGGAAAAATTAACGAATTAAGAAAGGTTCCCAATAAATGAAGCTTTAAAAAAAATTGCAAAATTTGTACCCTCCAACAAGTTCTGATAAAAACAAAAAACAACAGGGGTCGTACTTTTCAGCCCCTTGTGAAGGTGGGAGATTATTGAAAATATAACTGTGAAAAACTTTTTATACGTAAAAAATCTACCAAAAGTAATTTTTCTACATTTCTCAAAATTTAAGGAATAAAATTAAATTTTTACTACGAATAAGTACACATAAAAAGTATTTTTTAAAGCACATTTTGGCAAAAAAATTTGATCAATGAATTTAAATAATTTTGTTTCAGTTTATTTAAATTCCGCTCTCTTTAAACATAGTCGCCGCCAACGGACGATGATTTAAAATCTCGTGTTCATTGTTTCGGCCAATAATTTATAATATAAATTCATCTATCGCTAAATATAACAAATTTTAAATTAAAACGTTTTGGTTTGCATTTTTTTCAAATATCCTCGATACGTCTAAAGTTAATGTATCCCGACTTCTCCATCTTTATAGGAAATTGTTTTTCTGCATGTGTAACTCACTTTTTGTTTTCGTATTCCTTCCCCCAACTTCATCCTTTCCTCATTTTCAAATGCATCCACTTCACGGCAATCTTTGACGCTGTTGTTTTTTAATTTATTCTTACCGGATAAGTTTTTTTTTTACATGCCGTCGATTACTCTGTTTTTGATTTTATTATAACTGCTATGGAGTTTTGGCTGTAATTTTTTATTTTTAAAATAGAATCCCGTTACGATGGTATAATAAATATTTAATATAAAACATCCCCGGATTGTGTGGGACAGTCCCGGATTTTTGCCACCATAAATGTTTAGCTGTTCGTACTTGTCTTCATAGGCACCCGCAAGGAAGCGAAAGGGGGTACATTGCCCCCCTTTTCTGGACTTGATTTTATTCATCATTTTTATGACTTTTGTTCGGCACGTTTCATTATTAACAATTGCCTAAATCTCGTCCTAAGGTCATTATTTTGAAGTCGCAAATTTTAGTTCACTTCAAAACAAGAAAACCCTTAAAATATAAATGAGGTTTACCTCCGTGAAAAAAATTCTGCGGGCGCACATGCTTGTCTCCGTTCTTTTATTTTCACAAAATCTCACCTTTTTTACCTATTCATCTTATTTAATCCATATACGTATTTCGTATTTCACAAAGCATATCGTCTTCGTGGTTTTTTTGTTTCAAATTCCTTATTCTCTCACACAGTGTAACTGAAATTATGCAATACAATTTTACGCGCTTGTGATATAATTTGAAACCTATATCGTCATATCGTCATGGTAAGGTGTAAAAGCTCCTCTGCAGCTTTATTACTGTATTCAAGTACAAGTTGAATACCTAAGTTATAATATTATTCAAGTATGCAATCTGGGGATAAAGACGAGACCAAGTAGCGACATGCGTTAATAAAGCAAGCTGTTACACCGAGGGTAGTACGTAAATAAAGGCAGGTCGTATCGATACCAGGTAGGGCACTTAATTTCGGTATGGCTATAATTAATGAAATTAATTTACACAAGCTTCCAATAAGCCTCGAGGCTGAAGCTGACGCGAACAGAGTTCCAGCAAAAATATGCTTGCGCCGAAATCCAATTATTAGGCCAAAAGGTCTGTCTGGCAATACTTCGAACGACTTTTACTTCAATTTGAAACGAAAAAATAATATTATTGTTTAAGTATTTCATTTGTTTATCATCACAAACCATAATTGCCTGATTTGCCAAACAAAAAAATGCTTTTGCTTAAAATGTGAGGCTATACCGGGTGTATAATCGAATCTAAACAGAGGATTACATACGAAATTTTATTTTCGAGAATATTTAGATTTTTAAAGATCGATCTGAGCTTGTATACTATAAAACATATGTGTATTAAAAACTAATTAGTTGCCTGAAAGGCAACAGAACTGCAGTTTTAAAATTCTTTAATTCTTACTATAAACTGTCAATTAAAATACTTAAAAACACTTAAATAAGACAAAGCTGTGAACAGTTTTAATAATAATACTCATACTTATATTTCCAACAAATTACACTTCGTTTAAAAAGTAAGTATATTTTGGGTAAAAAATGTGAATTCAATAAACTTTGTTTAAACGATAGATAGACATATAGTATAGGCCCTATACTTTGATTGAAATGCCCTATACTATAGGGCAGCGTTCCTCAAACAATTGGGTCGCGAAACGGAACTATTTTGATAAAATACAAAGAAATATAAAAACAAACAATAAAAATTTAAATTTCTGTTTTAAAATGCTTTAAAATGACATTTCTAAAGATATTTTTTCAAATATTTTCTTGCGGGGATGGAGACCCCCTCCCTTATGGGTCGTACTCTCAAACTCTCATTTCTAGAAAATTATTTGGGTCGCGTGTTTAAAAGTTTGAGAAACTCTTCTATAGGGCATTCCGATCTACATGGGATATCACAGTCATCTTAGTTACTATCGGTGCAAAGCAACATACAGAGTGTCCCGATTCTAAGGTTCAACATGGGCAGGGCCGGCTAAGTGGAGGGTGCAGTTGGTGCAATGCTGCCGGGCCCTGACTTAGGGGGACCAAAAATTGCAATTAAAAAATAGTTTTGTAAATTTTGTGCCACCGGAAAGAAATTATGTGTCGGGTGCACTGTAACTAAAACTTCTAAAATTAAAAATAAAATATCAGGTAAAAAAAAAGGCAGAAACAGAAGCCAGTGCGAAACAGTCAAAGTGTACAAGCCATAATGTAGTTTTTAAAATGGAAAGCGAAAATTAAAAAATTAAAACTTATGCAGAAAATACACCAGAAAATCATAACAAATTATTAGCTTCAAATACATGACATTTAATCAAATTTTTCACTTGTAAGATTAGTGCAAAATGTACTTTAAAATAATAGAAATACTGAATTTCAAAAATCATTAGGATGTAAAACAAATTGTTTTTGCAAAAAAAAAACGTTTTCTTGATTAGATAGGTACTGATGAAACTTTTTATAAGATTTGCTTGTTTAATCCTCTGACATCGATTTCTCAAGTAGACGAACGATTTCGAACAATAGAAAATTATAATTAAAAGTAGAATAGTGGTACATTAAAAAGTTAAAACTATTAAAAATTATTATTTTACAAGATGTCCCTTACTAAAGAGGACGAAATGTTGGGCATAAGAAAACTTTCAACGCGGTTCGAACCCGAAAGCAAATTCTATAAACTAGACATTGGCTGCAGAAGTCTACAACATAAACATAAAATATTTCATTATTTCGTTGAAGATGCTTACTCTCCCGAAGAATATGTTAATAAATGTTGTGATAAATATTTAGACGTTCTTAATGAAGACAAATATTTATTTGTTTATTAAAAAATATAATACATTAAAAGAAAAATCCCTCTTTAAAATCATATCATTAGAACGGCTGAAATTTAAACTAAAAAATAATTATAATACAATTTGATTTAACATTTGCATTGCACTTAGAATTAATTTAATACTTCCGGTAGCTGTGGCCGTTGCAAAGCGCTTGGAAAGTAAAGTAAAATTATTAAAAACATACCTTAGCCTCAGATCTACATTATCACAAGAGAGACTTAATTCTTTAGCAATATTATCAATAAAAAAATACAGAAGCCAAAATAACAGATTTTGAAAATTTTATTGGAAAATGAGCTGTTCTAGGCTCAGTTCTTAAACTGATAAACTCTGTTAATTGTTTATCTTAATTTATCTGAATTTTATATTATTTAGGTCTGTATTTATGCTACAATAATAATTCTACGTAAAAAAAAAATTCCAATAAAATTTTCATTGGGGGGGCCAAAAAAGTTTAATCCGGGCCCTGTATTATAAGATAAATGACACGTACCTGTATTAAGAGCTACAAAGTGGTATAATTGAAGCAAAGCTGCGAAAGGTGCTGAATTCAAAATAAGTACCATGGTCCGCTTACTTTAGTAGTTATTTACGTAAGACCGGAAAGTGGTACTTTACGGGACGGGTAGACAGTTTTTGGACGAGCCGTTAGCGAGTTCTAAAAGCATACGAGTCCAGTACAGACACTTTACACTTAACGGTATGTTACGTACAATATTTTTTCTGTGTCTGCCACTGGCACCAAAATTAATCGTCACAATCCATAATTAAACAATAACTTAACAAACTACAGGTGCAAACTCGCTTGGTGGTACAATGACGCTTGTTTGATAGCGCTAATAAACAAAACAACTCATCACCATGGCAACCATCTACTTTTCGGTCTAGGCCGGTAAAGACAACTCATTACCATGACAACCAGTTACTTTTGGCCTGTAATTAAATTTACATGAAACGTTTCGTCTGTTCTGGACCATCATCAAATTTATTATTTCTTATAGGCATCATATTTTTACTAAAGGAATTTGATACTTTTTTTTTACATTTGAATTCAGCCTCAAATTTCGCACCATTTTCCCAATTTAATCGACCTCGCAGCTCTTAAGGTAAGGGATAACCTCAAAACTCATGTTGAGCCTTGAATTTGGGACTACCCTGTATAAGAAAGAGTTCATATGTCGTATCTTACGTGATTTTTAAACACTTGCTTTAACAATTATGTATTGATTTCCATGGTAACTGTCATTTATATATTATAAAAATGGTTATAGTTTTCCACAGCCCGCCAAATTTATTGGCAATGAAACATATTGTGTAAAGGGCATACCAATATCATATTTATCAAAATAATGTGCTAATTTAGTTCGTTTAATCTAGCCAACGTTTCCTAAAGCTGAAAACATAATTTTGATATTACAGCATTTAAGTGTGAAGATTTTGACATACAAAATTGTTTACTTAAAGCTAACACGCAGTATTCTATGATTGTTTAGCCTATTTAAGGGTATTACCTAGTATATAACTGCAGTTAATGCGATTAGTGGAACAATAAAGTTTTAACAACAGTTAAATATGTCGGTATTTAGTCGACTGCGTATATTTTATGTAGGTGCTGCGGTGAGATGTAGAAATATTAATTAAATTATGTCTAATTAGAATTGGCGCTGTATAAATGATAAATTAGAGAATTCCTCAGCTAAAATTTAATACTATGATGGTACTGAATGGCAAACTATTTCAGTTATTTTCAATTTTGATTTACTGCATTCTGTAATTTCGCTGTTGTTTTTAATTAATACAGATGTAATTAAATATTTTATATTTCATAAAGTTCACAGCAGATCCAATATTAATTTTGAATTTCAACGTAATTATATCAGATATTTAATGCACAATATTAGCAAAACACGGGGAGTTAAATGTTTATTTATAACATGTTACAATCTGAATCAGTGTAGTGACAAAGAAGTACAAACGAATTATTTTTGAGTGCTGTTTTACTAATTTATTCATGGAATTTAATTCTACTTTAAAATATACATTATCAATTCATTCTTCTTTAAGATAAATAAATTTCAACATTTCACCACTTACAAATGCCTAAACTTTTTTATTTACAAATTTTTAGGTACAAATCTAATGGAAGCATAGGCGCAATTAGGGGCGATGCAAGGGTCCATATGCACCCCCAAAACAACAAGGGAAATGGAACATGCTGGAAATATCTTAGTAAATAAAATTTATAAACACGGAGTAGTTATCGATATCGATGCGACATTGTCATATAAGCTTCATCAAATAATCATGTAGCGCTAAAGAGTTGACTGTCCCCTGAAGCTGGGAACAATCGGGACGGAGTATGTCCGAAGCACTTTGGGTTTTGCACTCTCCAAGGTAAATTTCTGGTTGCGCCACTGACAATGAGTGGAAGACAATACAACACAATACGCTAGGTTTATGGTTCGTCATTAAGAATATTAGGATCTCGGAAACTGTAAGAGATAGAAGGATGGTTGGATTAGCAAAGAACTGTAGTTTAAGAGCTCAGTAAATATTTTAATTTCAAGTTCTATTATTTTGTGAAAATTTAATGTTTGGTATTCGTAGAGAAGACAAAGGTCTTAATCGCATGGCGCTTAGCATGCTGAGTTTTTATTTTTTTAATTTATAGTGGTCACATTGATTTTTTTTACTATTATTTGGCAGCGAATTTTATGGTAAATGCAATGATTATCAGGTTTTAAGTAAAAATGCATATAAATTGTGTTCCTATTTGGATCGCATTATTGGAAGGAGGATGGGATATTTCGATTATTAAAAAAAAATTATCAGCAAGTAAAAAAAGTCAAATTTATAGGAGGATTCTTACAATGAAAACGTAGGCTAAATCAAATATGTTGATCTATTTTAGAGCCAAAACGTAAAACTTTAATATAAGTAGTTAAACATTTTATCGTAACTCATTTATTTTAGATATACAGGGTGTTTCAGACCACCCGTACCAGCACTTTTATTCAAAAATGCGACGTCTGACTAAGATGGGGATTTTTTTTATAGTAAAAGTGCATATGTAGAATTGACTAACGCTATAGCGGTTTTCGTGATTCAAACCGGAAGTGACCAAATCCGGAAGTAACGTAAAAAACTTAAATGGAACCGTCCGGTTTTTATTGCATAATTAGAAAGATATTTGATAAAAACAAAAACACATTTTTTACTCGAATTTTTGTTTGATAATCAGTATAGTTTGTAATGCATTGGACCTAAATCATAACAACATTTAAAACCCTATGTGCATGTAACTGAGTGCTGGACACCCCCTTGTTTTCTTTATTTTTGTATTTAGTTAAAGGAAATTTTAGACATATGATATGTGTAAGAAACCCGATTATTTGAGCATAAATGTACACCACTGTTTCACTTCCGGTTTCGCCGGAAATGACCCTTATTTTGTTATTTTAAATGGAACACCCTGTATATTTTTACAGTTTTGGAAATAAGAAGGAATTTTGAATACAACTGCACTATTTTGGTTAATGTACCACTACCATTCCGTTTTTAAAAAAATGACGCACTGAATTAAAAAAAATATTTTCGGCCAAAAATTATTTGAGGTTATAAACAACACTAACCAAAATAGTGCAGTTGTATTCGAAATTGCTTCCTTTTTTCAAAAATGTAACAATATATAGGGTGTATTTGAAATTACAAACTTCGGGTCATTTCCGACGAAACCGGAAGTGAAACAATCGTGTACATTTATGCTCAAATAATCGGGTTTGTTACATATATCATATGTCTAAAATTTCATTTAACTAAATACAAAAATAAAGAAAAAATGAGGGTGTTCAGAACACAGTTACATGTGAATAGGGTTTTAAATGTTGTTTTGATTTAGGTCCAATGGATTACAAACTACATATACTGATAATCAAAAAAAAATCGAGTAAAACGTGCTTTTTTATTAAATATCTTCCTAATTATGCAATACATCCGGTTTGGATGGTTCTATTTAAGTTTTTAAAGTTACTTCCGGCGTTGGTCACTTCCGGTTTTAAAAGTGCTGGTGCGGGTGGTTTGAAATATCCTGTATTTTAATTATCGCAACAATACAACTTTACATATTTGGGATTGACAAATATAAAAGTATAAGCTTTGGGCACAGAAAATAATTTTCAAGTTCTTGTTAAAAAAAAATATAAGTATTTCACTTAATAAAAACCCTTGCGATTATGCTAATTAATTAATTATATTTTTACCCGACGATGCTCTAAATCTGATAGCAAACCTATCTGTAACTAAAATTTGCATATACTGTCTGGCATCAATTTTTTTTTTTTGGTTTAAGATATTTTCATTTAGTTTTAAATGAATAACAAGAAACAAACACTGACGCATTATTTACCAAAAGTTGTAGCACTTCAAATGAGCCAATTTATGAGAATCTCAACTTCAGTTAAACAAATTAACTTAAAATATTAAATTTTACGGTCATAAATTGGAGGGAACAAGGTCAATGTTTGGGTTTTGTCAATCAACAGACGATTTGTTTTATTACTCGTACAATAGGTGCTTATAGAAAAGAATGGCAAGGATGCAACTAGAATAAAACAGGATGACAACAGTCAAAATCTTAAGTAGAGTACAGCACTCGAACAATGTGTGCTTTTAGTAAAGAAAGACAATAATACATATGCAATTACTACGAAGGGCGCTTAGGTAGTTAAGAACCAACCATCGGGAAGTGTACAAACAGTCGAAAAATAAAGAAGTTTGTTATTAAAGTTTTTGTGGTTTATTTCTTTCTTACTGTGTAAGAATTGCTCTAGAACTGTGTTTTACGTAAAACAACGTTGTAGGGTCTAACCACCTTATAAAGACAATCACGAGCCATAATTAAAAATAATAAACATGGGAATAATATCTAAGTAATCTTCCCCAACAGTTCCGAGTCGATGTCCAGCATGGTCCGTCATAATAGAATTTAAAGAATAACTTAAACCACACTATGACGGTAAATTTACAGATAAATAACAATGTTCAATATTTGTAATTTCACGACTCGCAAAACTATACATTATTTTGTCTTACTTTAAATAAATTACATCCTATTATTTTACGAAATATTAGCTTCTACCTATTTTTCAATTATAATTAAGCACATCTTTTAGAAATCAAAATTATTTAATTGTCACGATTATAAAACCAGAAGCAAATAAATTTGTGGTATACAAACGTGAAAAAAAATTATGGCACGTATAGAAAAGCTACCTCTTCGCGAAATTAGATGTAAAAATAAAAATAAAATCCCTAATGTGAATCGTCAACACCGATAATTTATTTCCTGACTCCCCAGGCAGCCACAGATGCAGCCGTACATTTAAAATAGGAAATTTAGCGGTAAAAAACGCGTGTTTGACGTTCCGTTTCCTTTTCGTGGGGTTAATTTTATTTTAATACTGCGGTTTCTATCGGAAAAGAATTAAGAGTGGCATTTGCTGCGAGATGTCGTCCTATAAATTGGAAATGTAACTGAATGCAGTATACAGTAAGTAAACTTTAAAAAGGGAAGTTTGGCAATATCTTTCAGTTGGTAATACGAAACTTTTAGAAAACGTTTTCCTCTTTTAAAGGGGGGACTGGCATCTTACGTACATGTGCATAAGTTTGTGTCTTTAATAGATTTGTTATTAAAAATAAATAATAAATATACACACAAAGATACAAAAGTCTCGAAAT
Source organism: Elmis aenea (assembly GCA_947652605.1). Lineage (NCBI taxonomy): Eukaryota > Metazoa > Arthropoda > Insecta > Coleoptera > Elmidae > Elmis > Elmis aenea. Next base: position 35,458,384 of record OX393581.1, read on the forward strand.
TAGTATGGGTTTATTTCAAGAGATTCTTACAATAATACAATAAGAGATTGAATTGCTACGAGTTGGTTACAACGGGAAAAATTTGCGAATTTTGGTGCAAAATTCAAATTTGAATTAACAAGTACGATGGCCCACTTAATTTAGAAGTTATTCAATAAAACCTTAAGAAATATTTTCGTTTTTGTGCACAATTTTCTTTGTTTTGAAAAATATTTAAAAAATAGCTTTTTGTTTTCTACAAGTTGCTTTAATTAGATATTGTGTTAACCGTTTTGTCTCTTCTGGGCCATCATCAACTTTGTTATTTCTGATGAGCGTTGTATTATATTTTTGCTTAAGAAGGTAGATCTCAAAATTCTGTATACAATGAAACAACATTTGAAGAATCGTCAAACAGTTGCAAAGTTAATTTTTAAGCATACTTACAAAACAAACAGACAATTTTTTTTTAACAAAATTATAATCTACTGAACTAAAATTTCCTATAATCTTACTTATGAACTTTATCCTACACAAGAATATCAAGGCCTTTCAAAACTTATTTAATTAAATTCATGACATTATAATTTTTGCCTGAAAAGCTAGCTCTTTTTTGATAAATTACGAAAAATGTTTATATTTTATTAAACAGAGCAGTTTCCTGACGGTTTATAATACTGAATAAAACAGTGCGTCTGTATAAAAAAATTTAAGTTCTGAAAACGTTTTTTTTCCAATGCACACATAAAAAAATAAAATCTCTCATCTAATCTAATATTGGTTTAAGAGCTCGTATTAAATTATCACAAAGAGGAATTATAGTATCTACCACGGTTTTGACAATACTACCACACTACGTTCATATCGTTAGATGATTTTAAAAAGTTTTCAAGTCAAAGGAAGGAAGTGATATGCAAGATTTTCATTCTAACTTAAATTCCACAATTAATAAACAAACTTTTTAAAATATAATTTTTCTCAGTGAACCAAAATAATAAGACTCCTTAATATTTACGAATTACAGTTCAAAGTTTTGTTTTAAAAAAGTTTAAGTATTTATACATTTATACATTTATACTATTTATAGGGATGCCAACTGCCTGAGGTGCCAAGGAAGGACACTGGCTAAAATAATGAGAGGTTTGCATAATTAAAAATAATCTATCTCACAAACTGCCAGTTGTACAAGATGAAGAAAAAATACGAAGTACTCATAAATAAAACTTGTTAAAAGTCATTTTACAAACAATAAAACATTATTCTTTCTTCCAGTCGTTCTTTTTCTCCAATTAAAAATTAAAGTTATACGTATTTTGGCTTCTTGCCGCAATCAAATATGCTTTATCTACTTTTATATACTCCGAAAATTCTAGACATATTGGTTTAATGATAAAAAAAATCAACAATTCTATTTTGCGCAAACAAAAAGAGGACAATAGAAACAAAATTACGAGTACAAAAGTATCAAAGTACAAAAAAAGGACCATTCGCGTCTTTCCTGATCTCAAGGAAGGACATAGAACGAAAAGTCTGAACTTTTTTCAGACTCTTTTGTAAACAAGGACGATTGGCAACCGAATTGAGGTTTACAGCACTAATACAGTCTGATAAAAATTGCATAGTTTTGGAGTTCTATAATTTTAAATTATATATGCAACTTGGGTTTTAAAAAAATACTAAGATAATTCCACTCCTGTCATTATTGTCAATGCAAAGGCATACGGATTTATCACGTTTACTAGCGGATAAATAGGAACCTTACTACTGCAATCGGATAAATTTTTGTTTACCTTCACCATGGCAACGCAATGAAATTTTGGAAAATATCAGAGGTTAAGTTTTCTACAAATGTTTTAAACGTCACTTTTCAGTCGTAGAATTATCGCTACAAATACCATTCGAGGTTAAAATTTTACCCGGCCAATTTTTATTTGTACACTCGTTATTGCTTTTCTAAATTTAAACTCGAATAAATTGACATCTGGCAAATCAACGAGCGCGTCAATTTATTTGTTTCTAAGCAACAACTCCTGTCAAATCAAAATTTGGCCGGCAAATTTTAACCTCTTGTGGTATTACCCCCGGATTAATTGCAAATGAATCTCATTGCTAACCAATTTCTGCTTGAAAAGGATTTTCTCAATCACGATAAAAAATGCCACAGCCATAATTTTGGCATTGTAATACTAAACTCTTTTTAGTGTTCATTTAAACATTTTAAACGGCCACGTTTAGAGGTAAACAATTCATTACAGATTACAGGTGCAATAGTAAATTTAGAACGATTTAACGCCCAATTATGTTCCCATCCACATCCAAGATGCAACTAACGTAGCAAATCTGATAAAAGTAGGTAAATAACTTGGGAATACAGCTTTGCAAATCACGGATTACGAACTTACGGTTGCAAAGTTCGAATCCCCACGGCGTAATCTATCGGTGAGACCCTCCTCACGGCGTCTCCGCGTCCATTAGACGCACCTCCTGCAGCACTTGCAGAACTCTTGGGATTGACCCTTCCAAATATCTAAGTCATTTCATATCGTTTATCATTGAATTATGTTTATTTTAGGTTAAATTAGAATTTAGTTGCTTCGGTAAAGTTAAATTATATCGTGCATAGGGTGTTCAAATTTTGATGATTTTAAATATGCGATAGACGGTGATGATACAATAATTACCAATGGCGTAGTTTACAAGGATCAGATGGAAACTATTGTCCCCGGGTGATGGTGTGAAGGAGCACGCCATAGCTCTAGAGGTTTTTAATAAAATTTACCTTTCGCCAAAGAATTAATAGTAAATAGTTTATAATCGTAAGAATATGTTGCCATGGATATTTCTAAACGACAAAATTTCTATAAAACAAGAAATTATGAGATGCTTTTTTTTTTACTGATTTATTTTACTTCGGCATGTTTTTGCTGCTATGGCTAATCACCGAAGTGGAAGAGAAGGGAACTAGGATTAGGTGAGTAAGGGTAGAGGGTAGGTGGAAGTACAGTCACAGCATTTGCCTATAGTAGGTAGGGGAAACCACCTGAAACCCCTACGATGACAGACGGCCCGCGGGATTCGAACCCACGCCTCCCTACTTTACTCGCTAGGTTGCATACCTACCGGCCACCGAGCTCGGTATATGAGATGCTTTAAAAATGCTATTGTACATGTTACTATAAATATGTGTAAGAAGCTCTCTCAGCACAATAATTACGATCATTTCAAAAAAAGTTCTGCGGGTTGACTGAACTTTTCTGGAAAAAAAAATTACCAGCTAGAGTGTATCTGCCACTAACAATTTAAAAAATTGCGTTCCCGTAATACAATCAATAACTAAATTGACCACTTTTCTTTGTTTTTAATATTTATTTATTTTTTTGAATTATAATTGTAAATGATTATCTATACAATCAATACATAACCAACAACTAATAGAGTGTAAAAGGTATGATTTAACCAACCGGTCCTCTAATAGATACTTTTGGTCTCCAAAAATATATCTCGTTTTAAAAAAAGTACATTTTAAAATGGGAATATTAAAAATATATTTGAGAAAAGCATTTATAATGTATTAATAACATGTACAAAAGTATCTGATATAATTCTTTATTAAATAAGGAAACATACTTTATAGATAATAAAGCGGAAGAAAATGTCAAAACTGTAATAACTACTCCTATTAAACAATGTATTTGTGTTAATGTTAGCACAACTTTCATGAAACCAGACCAGTACGATATAAAAAAGCGCGTGATTGTACCTACTATTTAGAAACATGATAAATTTTATCAAAATATAGAATTACCCAGTGGTATAGCAAAAAGTGAATGGGGCCGTGTGCAAGCAGAGTTGATAGACCCTTCAGATAATGTTTTCGTGTTAGAGTAAAGCGAAGATGCGAAAAGTAAATGGTCACTGGGTGGTTCAAAGACTTTTTTGTATGTATAAATTAGCGAAATTTTTTGCATCCTAAGAGCTCCCTCCCTTGGCTCGTGGGTCCGTGCCCATCGCACCTGCTACTCATTCGTTTGTTAAGCCACTGAAATTGCCCTTTATAATATTGTGATTAACAATAAAAAAAATTATAAATATTTTACACTAAACCTACTTTTATAAAAACATAAAAATTCAAGAAGCAACCGCATATTTAGATTATTATTGGCTAGATTTAAAAAAAGTAGATACGCAAATATAGAATTGAAAGTGAAGATGGAGGGAAAAAGAAATAGAGGAAGGCCAAGAATAAAAGGAAAAAAGAAGTGGGGCAGAGACTAGAAGAAAAAGGAGTCAGCTGAAGCTCTTGTACCTTTTAGTGTCGAGGTATGCTTTTCTATGTCTGTATTGTTTCTCCACTCCTACCTATCGTTAGCTAATTGTGGCACATCTCCAGCTGACTCCTTTTCCTTTTAATCTCTGCCTCACTTCTTTTCTTATTTTATTCTTGGTCTACCTCTATTTCTTTTTCCCTCCATCTTCATTTGCCATCCTATTTTCGTGTGTCTACTTTCTGGCATGCGTAGTAGATGTCTTAATTGGTTTTGTGAAAATTTCTCGAAAACAATAGCTCGAAAGAAAATTGCTCGAAATCAATTGTTCGAAAAATTGTTCCTCGAATGAACAGTTCCTCGAAAGCCTACTTGCTCGAATAACAATTTCTCGAAAACAAAATTGCTCGAAATAATGAAAGAAGTTACTTAAAGAAAATCTATTAAATTTATATAAATACAAAATAATTAAATGTACTAGAAAAGTTGTTTACATTTATTTACACTTAACCCTGAACAAGTACAATTAAATATCTACTATCTTCAAATAACCTTCCTTGCTGATAGTATTCTACTGGAACACAACATCCAGAAGGCACAACGAAGATGACTAGGTCATGTGTATCGAATGGAAACAAAAAGAGGTCCAGGGAAGTCTATGAGGCGCGAACTGAAGGAAAAAGCCAAAAGAAAATATCAAGAAAAACCTGGAAAGAGGTGGTAAAAAAAAGCTGCCACGAACAGAGGAATCAAGTGGAATAAGAAAGAGATGGAAGACATCATACAAAGTCCACACACAGAAACAAAAGCCTCACTAACGGTGTAGAGGCCTACGATTAAGAAGAACTTACATAACTTTAAAAAAAGATTTTATTTTACTTTTATAAAATAAAATTATGCTAATTTAATTGTTTTTTACAACCTATAAAAACGCCAATTATTTATCGTAATCCACCATCGTTTATACTAAAAAACTATTAAGGGGTAGTTTTTACGTCAAAGCTCCAAAAATAATCTGGATACATTAAATATAATTACGCTATCATAATCTACTTAACATGACATAAAAAAAAATTATAGTTTTTTGATACCGCAAGAAATATATGATTTTATTTTACTTTTATAAAATAAAATTATGCTAATTTAATTGTTTTTTACAACCTATAAAAACGCCAATTATTTATCGTAATCCACCATCGTTTATACTAAAAAACTATTAAGGGGTAGTTTTTACGTCAAAGCTCCAAAAATAATCTGGATACATTAAATATAATTACGCTATCATAATCTACTTAACATGACATAAAAAAAAATTATAGTTTTTTGATACCGCAAGAAATATATAAGTTAATGAGATCTTGAAGAAAAGTTACAATTTCATTTTTGGGCTGAATCTCAGAAGTGTATGTAAATTATTTCTGTTTCTGGCAGCTTAGGTAATTCACTTAAAACTGGTCGAAATATGTTTTTTTTTGTATTATCACTAAGAATAAAAATATTCTTATAAATTTATAGCATCTACGACGCCCTGTATTATTTAGACTTTCTTGTAAAAGTGAGTGTTAATTATGAATTTAAGGAAAAATTAATATGAGCATTTTACAATATATTAATTTGTAATTTACATGTTAATTAAACATTATGTAAATTATGAATATTAAAAAGAAGGCAAGCCGCAATAATTACTGAAATATATAATTACAGCTCAAACGCTGTAAAAAGTGCATGTTTTTAAGAAATAAAATTATTATTCTTTACCGCAGCAAATGGTCAAGTTATTGGTCATCAACCCGAGTACTGGCCATCTACACCTGCTTTAATCACACGTTGTTCTGTAATTCTTGGCAAACATGCAAAAGAAGAACTGCGGTTCACCACAAATTTAAATTCCAGTTTGCAAACTTGTAATGCAACGGTTTGTATCTCAAATTCGACTTTTAGCCACGTACGAGCACAACGAAATATTTCACTCCCCACTAAGAATGTCAGTCAACTAAGGGTAAGCGATTTTAAAGTTTGGATGTTGATTATCGATGTCGCAATTATTACATCAATGTACAGGGTGTACAATTTAATTGAAATGAATCTCTGAAACCATTAGAGAGAGAAGGATGGTTAAATTGGGCAGGAAGTGCGTTTTTGTGCACTTGGTTTGATACGATGATACGAATCTAAACTAAAATATTCATATTGTGCCCAATTTCTAAAATATCCTTAAAAATCTGAACAACTTAAATCTCAATACAGCTAGCTCATCTATTATCAACAGCAGACGTTTAAAATGAATATTCATAGTTTAGTCAAAAACCTAATCACATGGGGCTACTATAATGAACTGCTTGTTTTTGAAATACAGTAGTAAGCGTTTTGATTTCTTATTGGTGCCTTATTAAATTATTAAGCCATCGAACTGCCACCTTCATAATTACCATGTTTAAAAAAAACAGATAAATAGGTTGTTCAGATTTGAATCAAATTATCAAAGACATTATTTCGGTTATTGGCAAAGTTACGAAAAAATTATTAGCACGTTATCTTAAATTTATTAGAGAAATGTAACAGTCAAAATGGGAATCAAATATCTGAATTATTTTCAAAGATGGAGTCCAGATTCTGGATATTGGTAGGGAAAAGACATATTCTTGTTACTTATTTATTTTTCACAATGCCAACTAACGGTAAATTTTTATCTACTTTTCAATAACAAAACAGTAGTTCATCAGATTTTATGTACCGTTGCTTGAAAATTGAAATAATTAATAATATCATTTGCAACTGCAGTTTTCCATACAGACACATACATTTACTACTTGAATTATCAGTGGTACATTACATCTAATTTGACCCCTGGATTTTACATCCAGGTACGTAGAAATGTGCTACATGGCTCTAATATATTAAAAAACAAATGATTTATCAGTTATGACATGGATTCCCAACCCTGTGCCCGCGGGCGCACTTGCGCCCGCGGAGCTATTTGCATGCGCCCGCTACAAAGTGTTAAAATAACGAGAGAGAAAAAAACAATAAAACCCTAAAAGTAAGGAAATAAAAAGTTGCTTTAGTTTTTAAAATCTCGCTAGATTTAGCGAAAAATTCGCTAGATTGGCAACACTGACCGCAGTCCATCCCCACCCCACCTGTAATACTACGACATTGATATCCTAGTTTTACACTACGATACCAACATAAACTTGGTTGTTTTTTTTTTCGGGCCGATGTTAGCGGGCATTAATCATTTTCGATCACCCGATATAATACCGCCTGTGTGTACCTACAGCGTGGTCCAAATTCGGTGGGATTACATGGGTATCTCGCTTAATAGTCAAGATAGAGAAACGGTTAAATTACCAAAAATGTGCAGTTTTTTGGGACAAACTCAGAGCAGTTCTCAAATATATTCTATTTCCCGTTTTTCTTGATTTTTTTGTTTTCACAGCCTACTTTTTGTTTTTCATTTTTAAAAAATTTGAAAAACCTTTGTAACTTGCGTATTATTAGAAATAAACACATCAACTCTTATATATTTGGAATGGGAAAAAAATAAGGAATTTAAATAGGTTTTAGCCAACTATAGCTTCCTTTTAAAAAAAGGTAAGTTTGTGTCATAACTTTTTACCGGCGAGTGCAAATTTTTTTTTTTAATAATTCAAAATCTACATAAAAACATCTAAAAATAATCTTCCTAATATTTTTTGATACTTACAACAATAAGAGAGATATGACACATTATAAATATAACAAAAAACAGTTTTTTTCAAATAACTCCAAAACCGGAAATGATAAAATATTTTTGAAAACGGTTCTGAATTTTTTCTAAAAAACTGCATATTTTTGGTAATTTAACCGTTTCTCGATCTTGCCTATTAAGCGAGATACGCATGCAATCCCATCGAATTTGGACCACCGTGTACATAATACTTCATTATTTTTTTTAAATCCGACTTGCGCCCGCCACTATTTTTCTCAATCGCGATTGCTCCCGCGCCGCAATAAGGTTGGGAACCCCTGAGTTATGAGAACAATTTTAAAAACTTTTATCTCAATAAATAATTTACATATTTGAGTTTCGTTTTCACTGTCAGTTTCCTTTCACAAATACAATTTTATTACGTGCTGTTGGTTTTTTTTTTTGTAACCTTCGTAATAGCCGAAATATTCCATCGGCTAATTGGGAAATACCATGTAAGTTTGGGCCGATTCGCTTTTTTTAATAATGTGATATTCACTGTATCCATTAGGTATAAATTTCGTCAACTGGCGTAAGAAAGCTTCAACATGTTGGAAAGTTTTTTAGTCTGCCATAATCCCATAATATTCATTATCGTTAAGCATGTGATTGATGTTCAAGAGTGTAATGAACTTTATTTTATAAAAAATAAAGCAGACAAACTTTTTCAAAAATCAGTAAATTTCGAAACTAGAATTCCACAATGGTTCACCTTAATATTAATATATAGCACTTGCAAAATCATCGATCAGTTTTAAGACGATTTGAACGCTTGTTCAATTTCTGTAGGTTTATGGTTAAAATAGCTACAATTGGAACAAAAAATAAGCGTGGGCAACCAAAAAAAATTATAAAAGCCCTTGTAATTGATTAAATGTCCACGTCAACGTTAAGATATATTCTTTTTTATTTATTTTTTATAGTAAATATACCCTGCATTGTGTTTTGTTTGTGATTGGCATTTTGAGTTGTATGAAACTATTGTTTTCATTTTGAAATAAATAAAAAAATGTACTGTGTTTATTTATGAAGTATAATGCTAAAAATAATTTCTACTGTGCACATAACACTCAACAGAATGTTTATTTTACTGTGAAAAAAAAACTTTTTTACTGTGCAAACAGTCTTTTTCTACTGTGAATGTAGTTTTTGTACTAAACATATTTTATTTTACATTTTGTTTTTTTACTGTGCATTCTTTTTTTTAACCGTGTTTTGATATTTTTTACTACCTCAATAAATCGTAGCCGTTTTTTTAATAAGATAAGTCAAATTGACCTACAAGGAAACTTTTCTAGACTTTTGCGATACAAATTCTCCCCTCGCATATAAATATTAGGAAATGTACCCAGGCTAAAAAAATACCGTGACTTTTCGGACCCCTTTTAAATTCCGGGCCGAAGGCTATGAGCCTTGCAGGCGTAGGCGATAAAAGCTACTAGCGCATCCCAAATAACTACACCAAGGAACAAATGTAAATGTAATACATACTAACAAAATTAGGGTATGAGATTTTGTAGTTCCCGTGGTCAAATCAATGAATTATGATTTTCAGATTTTTTTTGGATTTGTTATAGAACCAGATATATTTTTATTTACCACCGTTTTTCTGTAACTCTGGATAACGTAAAAACTTAAATTCTCTGTATACTATTTATTATCAACTAACGAATAAACATACTTCTTAACGATAGCTTATTTCAAACATGTACAATTATGTATGTAAAACACACACACACAGACAGATTCAAGGAACCTCAAAACATGCATGTCCGTCGAAATCTAGAAATCAAAAATTTTTGCGATCGCAATACTTTCCTCGTACTACGGAGGGCGAAAGTAAAAACCAAAAACCATTCGCAAGCAAAGGTTGCAACGTGCAACATTTCTCCAGGCTGAACGACGCCACGTAGCAATGAATTTAGCACGATTTCCACTAAGATAAATATAACATTTTGTAAGAAAAAAAAAGTATTTACGTGATTTTTAAACCGATCTACCGATCAACCAAATAATGACAAAATTTATGATAAAAATATTATTTTATCATGTTTATATGATAGCACCACTTTCTGCTGGTGTATGAAATCTCAAAATTCAAATAACCGAAACTTAGTATGTACGTGGTAGGTAGTCCGTCCCATTGTAGTTTTTAGTCATTTACATGTGGGGTTTGTAGGCCAAATTTGCCACCGTAGTATTAGGAGATCAGGATATAAAAGATATCTCTCTTAAACGCTGTATATGTAGGTGGCAGCAGCTATCGACTGCATTTTATGAGATAATGGACAAATGCAGAGTTTAGTTTACAGGTCGCTATAATGTTTTGTGGTGAAATTACAGATTGCATAAAAATAAGGTGCCAACCGTACTCTTTTTGCGAGTTGTGTACTACTTTTATTCAAGAATACTTGCGATGATAATTGCTTTTTATTTACTGAACTGTAGTACTCTTTTAAAAAATCGTACTCCTTTTATTATTTTGTACTGCGTGTACTTTCTTTAAAAACAAATACATTCGTTCGCATTTCAATTCATACAAACATACAATGGATAAAAATGATTTTAAAGATGTTATATTTTGTAGAATTAGAATTTTTACATTACTTCTACAATAATTATGCATGATAGCAGCGTTTATTTACATTACAAGGATGTTTTGTTTTGCCAACACGCCAACAGTACCAACACCCCCGCAATTTGGTTCCAACGGAATTTCCCACGTGCTCCTTTTGGCTTTTGCAGAAAAAATTGTTATTTACCTTAATAAAACTAAACAGTAAAACAGTGCTGCTGGTAGCATGCACAGAAGATATCCAAGTTGGCTTTTAGTTTTTTGAAAATATCCAAGACGCACTAGATAGTAATAAAACATAAAACCTAAATTAGTTAATACATATACTTTCAAATTAAATAGTTTAAATCAGAGATATCTTCGTTTTAGTTAGTTAATAAAAAAAAATTAGGAAATAAGTTGCAGATATTTTTATAAATGATTTAATGACGCTTATACAGGGTCCTGCATTAGTACGTCGGGCTTTCTTTCATAGCGCCCCGCCCGTAGGAGATAAAAAAAAACTTAAATGCATAAAATTATTGGTTTAAAAAGATCTACGTCGTAAAATTATTTTTAACTATACAGGGTGTTACATTTTCGCGCTATAGCAAAAACAAAGATTTTTTTAAATGGAACACCCTGTATATTTTTAGGTCTTCGAATGTCATTTTTTAACCTCTACCTACACGAATCTCTTTTCATTTTTTGATTTTGTGACACTGTTGCCAACTTATTAATTTTTTTCCGAAAAATCTGACATAAGCAGGCTTAACTTTAAAAAATCGTAGCGACCTCGTTTCTTGAAGTTAAGAAATAAGTTTTAACTATAATGTTAGTCCGGTTAGGGAGCAACATTTTAAAAATAAAAAATTTAAATTTTTTGATACAGGGTGTTCACAAAAAAATGACAAACTTTCCAAACTTCAAAGTGACATAACTCATTTTTTTCAAATGTAAACACCCTTGTTTTATTATGCTATTCGATAGCATTTTTTCTCCCCTTCAATTTTTATGAAAGGTGTCCTATGTCTAAACCCCGTAGTTGTTGAGATATTCAAGACTTTTCAAAAAAGTAGCCACTTAACTGCATTTTTATGCCGCGCTTATGCAAAACAAGTGCCAAAAAAAATGAAAAGACATTCATGTAGAGGTTAAAAACTGACATTCGAAGACCTAAAAATATACGGGTGTTCCATTTAAAAAAATCTTTGTTTTTGCTATAGCGCGAAAATGGAACACCCTGTATAGTTGAAAATAATTTTACGACGTAGATCTTTTTAAACCAAATGCACGTGACGATTATAATTTTTTTAAATTTTTCTTGTAATGATTCTTATTTTTTTATGCCTCTTAAGATAAGGTGACCATTCGTTCCCGATTTTCAGGGATAGTTCCCGAGACAAGACTCAAATCCCGGATTTATCTTGCGCCCGATTTTGTCCTTGATTTTCATAATTTTCCCAAAAACTTTAAAATAATTAATGTAAGCGATGGTACTGTCATTGTTGCCAAATTATGCAAAACTGATCGTCTGGCAACATTGTAACAGTGTACCGGCACATTGGATTCGAAAACTGGAGTGGGGGAAGTTTTGAAATGTGCAAAGGTGTCAGAGTTTTTACTTTTCGCTCTTTTATTTGAATTTTGCATGATTTTCACAAAAATTTGACGAGGATTTGTTTTTTGGTAACTCTAGATTAGTGTCCCCGAAAGTTTGGAGAAAAAAATGGACACCTTACTCCAAGAGCACACCACTGGGTCCATCTTGATACATCAATCTTCATCTGAAAAACAGCACCCGGTGATAACTTCAGCATCAAGAAAAAATCTGAGGAGGCTCTTCCTCTCAAACATATTGCAAGAATCAATAAAAAGTCAAGAAAAATTATATTATTTAATTATATCTTAACAACGTGAGTGTCAAATTTGTATAAATACAACAAACGGCAAAGTAATATTGCACAATAAATATGTGGACGGACTATAGGACGGATACGATAAATTAGAAACTTAATTCTACATAAAAACTAATTTAAAAGTTATAAAAGTCAACACAGTAAGATGAGATCATTCTATATTTAAGTATGCTTTGGTATCTACGATTTTTGAAAGCCGTCTTGGATCAACTTTTTCAGAACACATTGGACATGTCTCGTTAGCAGATTCTAAAATACTGAAAAGACATAACATTAATGTTTACATATACACAAAAAAAGTCTGCTTACTCTAAAAATTCAGATCGTAATGCAGGAAAACCACATTCGGGACATGCGGTCAGGTCTGTTGTAACTATATGTCGGCCCTAAAACAAAATACAAAAGTATTTACTTTGATCCCTGAAAAGCAAAACAATTTTTTTTTACTGCAAAATAAATTGTACAGGATCTTCCAAATCCGGTGGGATTGTAAGAAAATTTCAGGTATTCTGTTTTACAATGATTTAAAAAGAAAAAACTAAAAACACATTATTTTCATTTTGCAAAAAATAAATAAGTTGTGAGAAATTGAAGTAAAATAAAGTTGCATGTTTAATTTTTAGGATGTTTCTTACTTTAATTTTCACCATTTTTCTTTACAACCACTCAACCATTTTACCCATTTAAGTACGAGATGAGACATGAATGTATTATTACAATCATGGTTTTTATGAAAAGTAATTCTTAAAAATGTATTTTAATTTAAAAGTTTTAATTTTTGTTTCCTCGCTACATAAAAGTGACAGATTTCAAGTAAAAGATTTTAAAAAATTGTCAGATTTCGTATAAAAAAAAATTGCCGGTTAAGTTGTTAAAAAGTTGGCACTACAGGATCAACGAACCACAAATAAAACTGAACAGACTGCTCTGAACGAGTCAAATAATGGTTAAAACCGTTTAACTAAAACCCAACTGTTATAAATTCCATTTTTTTTAAATTTTATGTGCACATAAAAAATATTAAGGTAGGCCGTGAAAACTATTGAACCATACATACAGGGTGATTCAAATTCGAGGGAGACAATGGGGATCTCGCTTATTACTGTAGAGAGTAGGTTCAAATTTGGCATAGTTGCTAAAGTTTATGCTCATCAATTTTTGAAATTAGAAAAAAAGTTCTAGCTAACTAGATGACAATCAAGTACCTATAAAACAAAACGGAATCGGCACAACAAAAAATTGATGGCACCATTAACCCTTTCACTGCGGGAACCGTAATAATCCGCATTTGTTTTTCGTGTCCCATGTGCGGGAGCCGTATTATTACGCGAGCGTAACCCACAAACTCCATAAGACCCGAAAAACGCCGCACTGAAGGCACGAACTTGTCAAACGAGTGCCGCAGCGAAAGGATTAAAAGTAAAATAAAAAGTGGCCATGCAAAAGTTTTAACAGATTTAAAAAATATATATAAATAAAAAAGTTACAGCAAAAAAACGAAAAGTAATTTTTTCAGTTTTTTTCATTTTTTTCAAAAACAATTGAAGATATTTCAAATCTGTTTTGATATTATTGATGAGCATAAAATTTAGCAACTTGGCCAAATTTAAACCTACCCTCTATCTTCAGTAATAAGCGAGATCCCCATAGTCGCCCTCGAATTTGAATCACCCTGTATAAACAGTGGCAGATTAAGACTTTGACGGACTCTTAATAAAATTCAGCGTTTGGACCCTATTTATAAAATATATTTGCAAATTCAACAAAAAATGAATTAAGAACTTTTTGGTCGAATCGTGTCCTACGCACTACAGACCCTAGACATTCGTTTTTTTTTCAAATTTATTGGTTAATCCGGCCCTGCATATACATACAAACTAATTTATATACAAATATATAAAACCTCTTACCGTAATAATACAAAATGGTATGGTGCTTTTACAGTTGGTACAACTAATCTCCGTTTCTGGTAACATAGATTCACAATATGGACAAGGACTAAGAGCTTCGATTGGATCACCCGATGACTCCCCGTTTTTACCATTCTTTGGCGGTTTTCTGACAACTCCTTCAATTTTTTTAACGTATTTTGGATCTACTTGTTTTCTGTATTCTGGATTTTGTATCAAAGTTGCTGCAAATGTATAAGCTGCATTTTTTAAACCAGCTCTGTGACATTCTATTACAGTTGAGGTCAAAATTGGTACTATGTCTGAAATTAAATAAATTTGTGTAAGACTGCTGCATATTCTTGAGACTGTCGACTTTGTTTGTGAAATATTTTAAATCTACTTTAAACTATACAAATTCGTGCCTTAGACATGATGTTTTAAAATTATACCGACAAACCTCTAAAGCAGGGGTTCTTAACCAGGGATCCACGGACCCCTTAGGGGTCCGTAGAAAAATTTCAGGGAGTACGCGAGCTTTGATGGGAAAAATTAATTAACTTTATTTTTACCAACTTTTAACTGAAATCTAGATTTCCTTTACTCATGAATGTATATGTTAAATTACAATAGTATTAGCTGTATCTGTGGTCCTGAATAGAAATAATAAATATTTTCATGTCGCAATACAGTTGTTAAACATTTTGTAATAAATCTTCATTCTGAGAAGGGGTCCACGGCTTTCACCTGACCGGCAAAGGCGTCCATGGAACAAAAAAGGTTAAGAACCCCTGCTCTAAACGTTCGTTTCAAAAAGAAACGTTTATACAGGGTGTGTATAAATTGGCAGAAGCGCTACACGTGGCGATGTTCTCCGTAAAATTCTAAGTCGAAAATCTTGATACAAAAATGTTGTACCATGCTTCCTATGGCCTGAGGAACCATTTAAAGAAAAAAAAATGGCAACATTGCATACATTGATTTACGTTTGGACATTTTTTTATCAGCAATTTTTACTTAGGTATTTACAATTTTTGTTCGAACTGAAAGCCTTCAGTTCGTAAACATAGCTGCAAACTTTTGGGTATCGTAAAACACAAACTAGAAATAATTACGAGAAAAACAGAGATGACAGCTAATGACAATGTTGCCATATGTATTATTTTCATTCAAATCAGTGATTTATAGAACACAATATCTAGGAAAAAAATACTATTCGAAATTTATTTTTATTCCAAATTGCAGCTTTTTCATTTGCAAGTATTAAATAATAATGCTTATTAAAGAACTAAATGTCAAAACTTTGATGACCTCTTGCAGACACAGCAAGCATGGTACAACATTTTCGTATTAAGATTTCCGACTTAGAATTTTACGAAGAACATCGCCACGTGTAGCGCTTCCGCAAATTTTTACACACCCTGTATAAACAGCTTAATTGTTTAATAAAAGAAAAACAGCTTCCCAAAGAAGCAACTAAAATTGAATTTTTATTCATTATTTAATATGCTAATTTAAATAAGAGAGATGATATTTTACATGCAGCTTAGTTAGTATTAGCCTTGACTATAATAACGATATTATAGTCAAGGGTATTAGTAAATACTACTTTGCATCACATTCAAAAATATCATTTAAATTAAGAGCCTTGATAGTTTTATCTGTTTTTTTTTTTAATCGATTTTACCAAGAAATACTGCACTAAAAATTCCTTAAAATTTGTCCTATTTAATTTTTTGAAAAACAAACCATATTTTTAAAAAAGAATCGAATATTTTCATGTAACAAAATAGTAAAAATAATTTTTAAAATATCAAATTACATTTACTTTAAAACAAATAAATGATTAGTATTAACTATTAACATTGATTTTCAAGGATATTAAGCACCAAAAACAAAATTATTATTAGAATTGTACAGGGTGGACCAAATTCGAATGTTTTACGGGGCATCTCGGTTACCGCAATAGATAGCAAAAATCTGATTTCGGTCTCTTGAGCTATTTTTTTGAGAAAATAACGCCTATGCAATCAGATTTATTCTATCAGATTTCATTTTGGCACTACAGGCTAACAATGAAATTTCATCATTTTTGAAAATTTGCTATAACTTCTCTACTTATTAAATTAGAACAAAATGTTATATAGGTTTTTGATACAGATTCTTATACTTAATTGAAAAATAAAAGTAATTCTTTTTTAGCCATCGACTTTTGAGATATGGATTAAATTTACATTTTTTTAAATGGAAACCCTAGTAGGCCATGCCTTTATGTGAAAGAGTATTTTTTTAGCTTTTCAAAAATAATTAGTTTTATACAGGGTGCACCACGACCCTGAGATTCTTCGATAGCTCCTTTATTAATGAAAATATCAAAAAATGTTTTATACAAATATTGTGCGAAACTATTTTCTACATAACATAAAATTATTTTCAAATATACAGGGTGTTTTGTTTGACCGGCACATATAAAAATTTAATTTTTTTAAATGGAACACCCTGTATATTTTTACATTTTTGGATTCTTCTTAAAATTTACTTTAAAAAATGTATAAGGTTATATGGATCTTAGGTCAACCGTTTTCGTAAAATTTACATTTTTATGAAATTTTTGAGCAATACAACACTTTCAATTTTTTTTAACATTAAAGTTGTTTAAAATAGCGGTAAAATTTCGTTTAAAATTTAGATTGACAATAGATTAATTAACACTTTGCGCTAGCTACATTTTAAAAATATTATACAGGGTGTTTTTTACGCTTGGTCAAACTTGTGAAACTTTAAACATCGATAAGTCATTTTTCTTAAATGTAACACCCTGTATATTTTTACATTTTCTTGTAGAAAATTTCAATTGTCTTTCGAAATTATTAAGCATGTCCTATACCTAAAGTTAATATTTTTCGAGCTATCTCGATTTTTATTAGTATTACTAAGGCAATTAAAATATTTTAAAGTGGGCCATGGACGTGTCGTAATTTTTCAAAGAATTTTTAAACAAAAGAATAAAAAGAGCTCCAACTTTAATTTTAGTCCAATAATGTACCCCTTTTCCCCGAAATTTATGGTATAAATTGTTTAAAATTATATCCGTGTTCGTGTTCTACGCACAGCCGTAGATGTTGTCTCAAAGACTCTAGCACTCTTGATAACATTTTGGGGGTTATACCATTAAAAGCAACACAGCAAGTAATGCAGTTGCCGAACACAGAATATCCTAATAGATGGATAGGACGAGGTAGACCAATCTCCTGGCCACCTAGGTCACCTGATCTTACCCCTATAGATTTATTTTTGTGGGGACCCATAAAACAGGTGTATCAAGACCCCCCAACAACTGCTGAAGATATGCAGAACAGGATTCGTGTTGCTTTTGATGGTATAACCCCCGAAATGTTATAAAGGGAGCTAGAGTCTTTCAGACAAGGTCTACGGTTGTGCGTAGAACAAGGACAGAATCTTGAACAATTTATACGATAAATTTCGGTAAAATGGGGTACATTTTTAGCCTAAAATTAAAGTTGCAGCTCTTTTTATTCTTTTGTTTAAAAATTCTTTGAAAAATTACGACTTACGTCCATGGCCCACTTTAAAATATTTTAATTGCCTTAGTAATACTAACAAAAATCGAGATAGCTCGAAAAATATTAACTTTAGGTATAGGACATGCTTAATAATTTCGAAAGACAATTAAATTCTCTACAAGAAAATGTAAAAATATACAGGGTGTTACATTTAAGAAAAATGACTTATCGATGTTTAAAGTTTCACAAGTTTGACCAAGCGTAAAAAACACCCTGTATAATATTTTTAAAATGTAGCTAGCGCAAAGTGTTAATTAATCTATTGTCAATCTAAATTTTAAACGAAATTTTATCGCTTTTTTAAATAACTTTATTGTAAAAAAAAAATTGAAAGTGCTGTATCGCTCAAAAATTTCATAAAAATGTAAATTTTACGAAAACGGTTGACCTAAGATCCATATAACCTTATACATTTTTTAAAGTAAATTTTAAGAAGAATCCAAAAATGTAAAAATATACAGGGTGTTCTATTTAAAAAAATTAAATTTTTATATGTGCCGGTCAAACGAAATACCCTGTATATTTGAAAATAATTTTAGGTTATGTAGAAAATAGGTTCGCACAATATTTGTATTAAACATTTTTTGATATTTTCATTAATAAAGGAGCTATCGAAGAATCTCAGGGTCGTGGTGCACCCTGTAAATTTGTTGCAAAAAATAACCGAGATATGGCCGATTTTGTAAAAATTCGATCATCAAAGTTTGCCATGATTTCGTAAACAAGTGATGTTTGCAATTATTATACAACTAAACGACATTGCCAAGTAAATTCTGCAGCAACTGCTACGTTTTTATCACTTACAAAGTAATATTCTAACATATTAAACTTTTCAATAAGTTCGAATTTAGCCATGTTCACAATACCACAATAAACACTTATAAAATACAAAAAAATACACAGATTTGCTTTAAAGTTGACAAATGTACTTTGAAATGAAGTTTAGTTGTTTAATAATTGCAAACATCACTTGTTTACGAAATCATGGCAAACTTTGATGATCGAATTTTTACAAAATTGGTCATATCTCGGTTATTTTTTGCAACAAATATATAAAACTATATATTTTTGAAAAGCTAAAAAAATACTCTTTCATATAAAATCATGGCCAACTAGGGTTTCCATTTAAAAAAATGTAAGTTTAATCCATATCTCGAAAGTCAAGACGGCTAAAAAAAAATTACTTTTGTTTTTCAATTAAGCATAAAAATCTGTATTAAAAACCTATATAACATTTTGTTCTAATTTAATAAATAGAGAAGTTATAGCAAAATTTCATAAATAATGAAATTTCAATTTTCGTCTGTAGTGCCAAAATGAAATCCGATAGAATAAATCTGATTGCACAGGCGTTATTTTCTCAAAAAAATAGCCTAAGAGACCGATATCAGATTTTTGCTATCTATTGCGGTAACCGAGATACCCCGTAAAACATTCGAATTTGGTCCACCCTGTACTCTAATAAAAGTTTTTATTCCAAATCTTGCTTTACCGAGATAACTTAAATAGCTTGACCAGTGATTTTTCGAATTTACTAAGATTTATTGTTATCAAGCTTCGTTCTCATTAGTGAATTTACTTGATTTTAAGTTTATGTTCATATTTTGACAAGTTTATTGAAGCCAGTAGATAATTAAAATGGCAGAGAAGCAATATTTTTCATCTTCTATATTCTACAGAACATTATAACTTTCATATATTTCAAGGAATGAACAAACTTTTACCACGTTCCACTTAATAATCACTGACATTTCGACTGACTTTTCATAAACGTCGATCAGCTGTGTCACATTCACATCATATTGGTATGATAAAACAATCGCATCATTCAAGTTGCCAGTGAAAAGTTAAAAGGCGCTCTACTTGAAAGTCAGCTTCAAGTCAATTAAATATCATGTTTACATTGGCAAGTACTTTCAAGTTACTTGACTAAAGCCTCGTTCTCATTAGTCAAGAGACTTGAATTCAAATAACTTAAAAGCACTTGACCAATGTGAACCTGAAATTTAGTCTACTTGAAGCTGACTTTCAAGTTTTAATTAAAGTAGAGCTTTTAGCCTCGTTTTCATTAGTAAAGTTACTTGAATTCAAGTCCCTTGAATTCATAAGTTCCAAAAGATAGTGACAGCAAATTCAAGTAAGTTTACTAACGAGAACGAGGCTTTGATGTTACTTTTTTGGAACACATAAAAGCACAGCTGCATTATTTACGAAATGAAATTTTAAACAGAACAAATAAATCTAAATTAAATAAATTTTACTTACGTGAAGGAAACTTTGAAATATTATTAGCAACACGAATTAACATTCTAGCGCCTTTCAGATGGTCCCCTCTACGAACATGTAACCTAACCAAAATGTAACTGTGTAAAAGCATGAGACTTGAATGCATCTCATGGGGTACTTTAATTCCATTTTGTGTCAGCTCCTGATACATACTAAACAGTACGTCATGTGCATTACGATAATTTCCATTTATTTGTTCTTCATTTGCAATTATAATTGCAGACTTTGCAGCTTCTTTAAATTGCTTTCGTGCCATGTAAAGTCTGAATAAATATTTTGGGTCTTTAGGAACACCATCCGCTTCTCCAAGTAAAAATTCTATGAGTTGATTAGATAATGAATTATCATTAGACGATGCTATAACATCTATTGCATTAGTTATTGCTTCATTTTCATCAGAATTTGATTTTGCTGCTCGTAATAAATGTTTCATTGCCTAAAATTATACACATTAAGGTTTTTATTTCTTTTTTTTTACTGCAGAGTTTACTGTACATAAAATGTAATAGCAACATAAGTTCTTGTACCTTGTGGTAATCTTTTGCGTGGTACCAGTATTTTCCTGCCAGTAAATAATTCCGATCATTCTCAAAATGCAGGGCGATGCTGCTAAAGTGTTGTGGTTTTATCTCATCAGGAGATAAAGTGTTTAATAAAATTTCACCGTATAATTGTAATTTTCCGTATTTTCTAGCTAGTTCAAATGCCTCATCGTTACACTGGGATAAAACAAGAAATTTTATGGCTGATGAATAATCATTCAGTTTTTGGAAAAACCTAAAACAATTAACAATTCAATAGAAACTAATTTAACATTAAGTTGTAGGTACTATTCAAAAAGCTACTGGTTTGTTTGCACATATTAACTGGCTCATTAAGCAAGACACTTAATATTTTAAATAGTTAAAGCTAGTGTTTTTAAGATTTTTGAAAATCTACAAAATAATTATTATACAGTCACAATATATTTTCAGCATAATTTTTGAATATTTCTGTAAAGCAGATATTCACGAATCCTGATAATGAGCTTGTAAATTAAGGTTGACCAACACGCTTGTCCAATGATAGCTTTTATACACCTACCAACAGTATAGTAGTAATAGTAGTTTGTATACCTAGACGGGAAAGTGGATGTTTTCCGGGCAGAGAGAAAAGTTTCTCGAGGCTCGGAAAACCACTTTCCCGGCATGGTGTACACAATATTTTTTATCCTACACAACAAAAATTTAAAATAACAATCCTGTGAGAAATGCATCTATTCTTGACGACTGATTTCGGTAAATATTTTGCGCATAAGTGAAAAGAATGTCCAATTTGTAATTTTATGTCTTATTGTTTGTGTTATAAAATGCCCGTGTGTTTTAAAAACACTTATTCGATTAATATTTATTTAATTTGTAATAAAAAATGTATTTAAAATTATCCTTTAATTGGATGACAACTGAATAAGACAGATCTACATATACACCCAGGTCAAAAATAATAGACACTAGATACGTATGTAGTGGTTGTAAGGTACCTTTACACAAGGGGTTGTGTTTTTATAAATATCATTCTAAAAAATAATAGAGTAACACTTTCCTATGTTAAATCAAAAATTATTTGTAATGTTACTTTATCGTGATATATTGTATAGTTTATAGTTGTAATGTTGCATGTATGTATAATATATACCTAATTATTGTATTTATAATGTAATAATATAATGCCAATTATTTTCAAAATGTGTTTCTTTTGCATATATTCTAAATTTATACTTGCTAGAAATGCGGGAACCCGCTAGGTCAGATAGTAACTACCCGGTCCTCAGGTAAAAGATTAAGTGACGTTAATTAACGTGAGTGGTCCATTGTGCATGGCCCAGAGAAACATAGATTAACGGGGCCGGTCTGATATGTGTTAATAAAATTAAAAACCAAAATACAAAGATTTTTTATATTTTTATAAAAAATGGCTAAAGATATTAGAAATCCAGTGTGATATTATTAGTTGACATAAAAAAATTTCAAATCCACAGCTATGGTCTATGTCTAATAATAGGGAAATCCCCTGAAATCAAGCTGATTCGTGACTTTATATTTTTGTACTGTTTAATTCTGTACCAGCTGGTGATCTAAAAAAAAAGCTCCTCGCCCTCATTCACTCATTCAAGAAATGCCTAGCGGGCGGCAGGCCGGCCCCATGCTAGGATGCCGCTAGGAATTTCTTGGTGGGGACAAAATGAGGGCGAGGTTTTTTTTAGACCTATTTTTTCAGTTTTTTAGTAACATTTTACTTTAACTCGGCCCTTTATCAAAATATCCGGCCCCGCATTTATTTTCGCACGCGGTCCCGCAAACCCTAGGACCACCTCTGAGTATGCCCCCCTACTTTATTAAAAATTGCATGATTTGAGACAAAACTTACCTAGCTACCATTTTAGCTCCTTCTATACTCTTCGTTTCTTGCACCAATTCAACGGCAACTTCCGGATTGTTCAAGTATTCCAGCTGTAATCGAATTACTGAATCAAAATCTTTTGCCACGTAATAGGCCCGAGCAGCTTCCTCATATTTCCCGTCGCTTTCTTTAGCTTTTGCATACTGCAGATGAATTTTATTCGAAACAACATTCGGCAGCAATTCTCCAACTTTTAACCAATTTTTTAACTTGATGCAAATCGAAGCTGCCTTATCAAACACTTGGGCTTTCTCATACAACGCTGCTGCATCTGCTAACTGCTTTTTTATTTCTAACAATTCGGCACATTCCTTAAATAATTGTTTGTTGTTCAAATCATAAGCGATGTTTATGCCTTGCTTGTAGTTTCCGCTGCGTATAGCTGTTCTTGCTATACCACACTTGCAAATGTAGGTGTGTTCTGGGTTGATGTTTTCCTGCAATCCTTTTTCGTAATGCACATATGCTTCAGTATAATTCCCTCTAAGGATGACAAAAAATAGGAATAATTAAAGATAGATTTATAAAATAACATTTTATAACTAAAACTAATGAAAATTCTGATCCTTTAAAACAAAACATAACTGCAGCAATAAAAAATGCACTAAACCTTATCTAAACTTCTTCTGTACATTTTCACCATTAAATTAAAATAAATCGATCAATCAAAGCAATTCATTTAACAGTTATAATTATATAAAAAAAGATAAAAAAAGAGCTGACAGCAAGCTTCAAATATTTTGGAGCAATGCGATTGCTGCAAAAGATGTTTAACTGAAAAAAGATTTGAAAAGCAAAAAAAAACGCAGTGACAAACTTATTCTTTATAAATATGTGATAAGAAAAATAAATTTGAAAAAAACAAAAGACAAGATTATTTAATGCAGTGCACTTACAGTTAACACACATAGGCCAGGGATTTCTAACAAGGTCGATACAAACCCCCTGAGGGTCAAGGGAATTTATAAAGGGGTCGAAGGAACTAGACAGGTCGATTGGGAGTCGATGGACAAGTCAGATACTTATTGTAATTTCAGATATTTTTAAATAATAAAAATGATAACAATCGAAGTCCAAAAGATTTTTTTCGTCATCATTTTAAAAACTTATTTTTCTTATAATTCACTTAAGATATTATACAAAATCTTAGAAAATAGCATAAAGTCTATGACGGTCGATTAAAAAAAAAATTTTTTTGTAAGGAGTCGATACGAAAAAAAGGTTAAGAACCCCTGACTTAGGCACTAACACAATAGCAAAAAGACGGGGGATACAGAACATAGTGAAGAGATTGATTGGATCGGCAATGATATAATTAGAAAGGGCCTAGGAGTAGAAGATGCAGAGGTGATATTCAGCCGATACGGTCGTACAGGTCGTTAATATTTTCAAAGTTTTCCGCACCGGTTAAAGGCGTCATTTTTTTTTATGTACGTAAATTATTATAAATAAACAAATAAACGTGTAAAAAAAACGAATAAATATTTTGAATATCACCTGAGAAGATGTAACCAACAAAAATGGCTGAACATCTATTACGCATGTCAGAAAGTAGGTATTCAAAAATGGGATGGAAAATGAAGTTTGAAGAGATAAGAAGTAGATGAAGACCATGAAGAAAATGAAAAACTAAATTGATACAAAAAGAGAAGTACCAAAATTAACAAATGATGGAAAAGGATCTAGAAACAATCAAGAATTAAGGAAACATACCTCAGCCCCAAAAGGCACAAGAGAACTTCATAAAAAAAAAGTAATGGTTGCAAAGTTAGATTTTTTTCTTCTTCCTGTATATAAATTAACTTACGTAAATTCCAGTTGTTGCGCAAATTCACGAGATATAAAAGGTATTTGTTCTGGTGCCATCTTTTTTGCCAACTGAAGAGCTTGGTCCCATTGCAGTAAATCTCTGCGCATCTCTAATGCTGCCGTGGGATAACTCGACTTCAGAAACCATTGTTGGGCACGATCGTAATCCTTAAGAAACATTGATACATAACCACTCAATAGTTTGTGATCTTCCACATCCATAACTTCTTGCAAAGAATATACCATCGCTACATCTTCCAGTTCTTTATAAATTCGTAAAGCTGCAAGGCAATTAACTCTTAAATTTATTACTGCAAACATATATAAACAAAAATGTACAAATTTTTAAGTAACTCACCAAATTCTATTTCCAATTTTTTTGTGGCTTCCTCTGCCAATGTTTTCAAAAGTTCTTTGGATTTTAGTAGTTGGCATATATTCCAAGCAGAAATATACCTAAGCCAATAACAAACAATATGATCACATAACTATTAAATCATTTCATTTAAAAAAAAATGCTGTGACACGTGTGATTAGTGATACAAAAATTTTGTGAAAATATTTTTAATTCTATTTACATTCAAGGTGATGTATTGAAAATAAATACATCTAAGAACTGAAACTGTAAAACGAATTGATAAATGTTTTTTTTTTTTTTAATACAAACTACCAGATTTTGAAATTATTTCCTACCTATGTAAAGACAACTGTTTGTTTAATAAGCCCTCTAAAATAATTGGATCTTTATCGGCAACATTCAGCTGTGATATATCGTGAGTTGTCAGTGTTAACTGAGTTAACTGTCCCCCCGATGTTGCTAACATAACTTCCCCGCCATACATTAACAATGGTATCTGTTTGGAAACTAAAGATGTTTTTCCCACTTGTTGCACAGATGGACCTTCAATGTAAACAAAATTCACACTTAGTAAATGTAAAAATTAAATTCTTATGATGGCTTAACCAAAGAAAAATTAAGTACAAGTTCTGTTTACAACCTATTTCAATAACTATTTATAAAATGTTTAATTTAAATGTTATGTTAAATGTATATTTTGAAAAACTGGGCCGCCTTCTTGACAGATTTATAAGTAGTTGTACCTTTGTGGCAAACACTGGTTAAAAGTTAAAAAATAATAAATTTGAACACACTTTCAGCAGCTCTTTATTTTAACAAAGAATTGAACTAATGTAATATACGTGTTATTTATGGTTCCAGTTTTTATTCAGTTTTAGGCTGCTTTGACAGACAATTATTTTCCAATTACAATAAGAAATAAAAATAGAAAAAAGTCCTTCTGACAAAGCTATGAAACTAAAGGAATCACCTTTTTTTTAAATGTATTAAATAAGTGATTTTTCAGTCAAAGAACCATACAACCAAGCTTTATTCTTTAAGAAAATTTTTAGAAAAACCAAATGTGTTAAGTAATATAAAACTTAAAATTTATTTATTTTGTTTAACAGAACATAAGGTGTTCTTTTTTTTCTACAAGTTTTCAAGGACCCTAACCTAATGAACTGAAACTGTTCAACTTCATTCACACGAGTTAAGCCTCGTTCTCATTAGTCAAGTGACTTAAATTCAAGTAACTTGAAAGCACGTTCAGAGGTAAACAACTTGATATTTAGTTAACCTGAAACTGACTTGAAGTTGACTTTCAAGTCCCTTTTAACTTTCAAGCAGAGCAGAGAGCCAGTCTTTCAACTTTTCACTGACAACATGAATGATGCGATTGTTTTATCATACAAATATGACGTGAATTTGACACAACTGAGCGACGTTTATGAAAAGTCAGTCGAAATGTCAATAATGAATAAGTGGACTTGAATTCAAGCGGCTTGAATTCAAGTAACTTGACTAATGAGAGAGAACCAGGCTTCACTACCCACATCAACTAACAGATTTACATAATTTGGCAACACAGACTGTATCATGGTATAAAATATTTTTTTAATCATTTTATAAAAAAATACAAAAATCAGGAAGAAAAATAATCTAGAACCTGAGTCTTGTTTCGGAAGAAGTGAAAGATGAATACGAAGTGGCAAAGATCGAAGGGAGGGGAATTTTCTGCGAATATGTACAGGGTGGCCTATTTTCGATGCCCATACAGGGTATCTCGGTTATTATCAGAGATAGAAAAAAACCAAGTACGTAGTCTCGATTTATTTTTTTGAGAGAAATTTATTGCCGTAAACAGATTTTTGATATCTTTTTTAATTTTCGAAATGTAGCCAAAAACCGGTTTTTGGCTCTTTTCAAAAATGTTAAATATCTCGCTTAAATGAAAAGATAGAGAAAAACTTTGGAGACTTTTTTGGCATAATTTTTATCCTTAATAAGATAGCGATGTTCATTTTTTTTTAGTCATACGAATATTGATATATTACACCTAACTTTCTTATTTTAAATGGCAACCATAAGCAAATTATATACTTATTTTTGAAAAGTGCAAAACTTAAGCTTTCGGTTCATGTCAAAGCCAACTACGGTTGCCATTTAAAATAAGAAAGTTAGGTGTAATATATCAATATTCGTATGACTAAAAAAAATGAACATCGCTATCTTATTAAGGACAAAAAACCATGCCAAAAATGTTTTAAAAGTTTTTCTCTATCTTTTTGTTTAAGCGAGATATTTAACATTTTTGAAAAGTGCCAAAAACCGGTTTTTTGCTATATTTCAAAAACTGAAAAAAGATATCAAAAATCTGGTTATGGCAATGAATTTCTCTCGAAAAAATAAATCGAGACTACGTACTTGGTTTTTTTCTATTTCTGATAATAACCGAGATACCCTGTGTGGGCATCGAAAATACGCCAAGCTGTACATGCAAACAGTGTCGGTGAGCCGGACTTTAAAAATTAGAATTTATACGAATAAAATCGTGAGTTAAAACTAACTTTAAATATATGTATTGTTGTACTTACCATCAATCGAAAGCTTATTATAAATATAGGTAACAATATCATGTTCATCATACACAACAAAAACATTTCTATCAGCAAGGTTACTATCCCACGTTACACCTGCAACCTTACTTAACAATTTAGGTATAGGAACCACATCATTACTGACCTAAAATACATTTTTCTTTACAACGTTAATGGCACAAACCTCTACACATACCGCATTGTAAATATAACCCTGATTCTTAGTATCAATTAACACCAAACGAGTTCCGGCTGGATCGGGAAAAAGGTCTGTAACACCAACTGAATGTTTATAACTATTTGAAACAGCCCAATCTTCTACATAAAAATAAATGATTTCACCCATCTGAAATAATTGCAATTAATTATAGCTACATCAGCAGTTTATAGAGGAAACTTACATCAGTGGCATAAATAAGAAAATCAGTGGTGAGCGCATGACATGTTATTACGACATTGGGGGAGTTGTGATCTGGAAAAATTATACTTTCACGATCTTCGTGGTTCACTTCCGGTTGCTCTATCTAAAAACACAAAAATTTTAGCTGTAAGCTCACGCCTACACGGTGCCTTGTTATACCATGTGCAACTGTATCTTTCCCTCGTATAAAACAGAAGCGTATTCCGGATTCAGTTTCATGTTTGTTACAACACCCAAATATTGTCGATCACTGAGTTTCAAAGGTGCATCATCTTCTCCAGGTTGAGGTCTCGTTAAGTCGTAAAACCAAGCTCTATTATTCATACCAGCAGCTAAATGGTAGGGCCCTACAGCGATAAAACTCGGTTCAGTTTCTAAAGCTATAGGTATTGGTACCAATTTAGTCTGTAAGTAGGTAAAAACAAAAACATGTGACAAGTGATTGTGAAGGGTTATAAAGGTAATTTAGTTAGTAATAGAGATAGAGAATTGGTTGGATCACAGAATCGAACTGCAACACTTTAGTTCAGGGGCGTCGAGAGACGTCGCCGGGCCCGGGGAAAAAATTTACATGGGCCCCAAGTAAATAACTTATTTGAAAATTTATTTAAAAAAAACTAATTGTGAATTATGAATATTTAATACACCATAATTAAAAAAGTATGTAGACTCCTGAGCCCTTAAATTACCTCCGGGCCCAGGGCTCATAGCTCCCCCTGCCCCACCCTCTCATCGGCCTTGCTTTAGTTAAGATTTTTTTTCGTGGCAATGTTAGGTTATTTGTGGATTTTTTTTCAATTATTTTTAAAATTGCAACAATATTGTATTATAAATTTTTAGAACTGTTATATTTAAAAACCCCCACACAAAATCTGATTAAATAAGCACAAAGATAATAAAAACTTGCCATCAGAAAGCTTGTTTTTAACATTCTTTAAAATATAAAAAACAATTGTAAAAAAAATCAATTCGCTTAGTTTGTTCTAAATAAGTTCTAAAGATGGATATTTTTTGTTCAGATTTCAGTTTAGCATCAAATTACGCAATTTTGCCCAACTTTATCCAACTTCGTAGCTTTTAAATTGAATTTGGGACCTGTATGAGACATCTTATAATATACAATGTGTCCTAAATTAAATGCTGACCATTGGTAACTTTTACACTATAAAAAAAGGTCTGTTAAAGATGACAAAAGTTTTGTGTTTTGTAAAGCAACTTATTAATGCTTTTATGGTTTAAAAATATGCTATGGCTTACTAGGCATGGTAAAAAAAACTTATAATTAACCGACATTTTAAATATTACATATCTTTGATGCAGTTGCCGATGGAAAACACTTACTGAGTAAAAAATTGTTTATATTTCAATGCGGTATAAAATAGCAACTTCACTTTTCGAAACATTGCTTAGGGTTTGAGGTAGATGACATGGCTTTGATATTTTAATGTTAAGTACCTATAGTTAGCCTTGACTTAAAAAAAAAAAGTTGTTTTTTCTATCCTAAAATATTTGGGTTCGTATGGTTTTTAAATAACGAAAAATGCTTTATAAAATGAATGGCATTAAAAATGACAATTTTGTATTTATAAAATGAATGGCATTAAAAATGACAATTTTGTAGTCATTTAAAAGAAAAAATGAAACTATAGAACAACAGAAACAGATAACAGAAATTCGTTTATTTTTTGGGTGTTAAACACCTCAAAATGCTACAAATAGTAATTAATTTTATAATCTACAATTTTTTTAATAATTTAAAATGTAATTAACGGCCAACAAAAATTATTGCCAACAGAATTGTAATAAATGTTAGTATCAAATGTTGTGAATTATGGCAAATTTGATAATTTTTTAACAAAATAAACCTTTAAAAGGAAATCATAAATGTTTTCAAATATTTATATTTCATTAATAATTAAACCTGTTGCAATGTTATCACTATTTCCTTATTTGTAAAGTCAGGTAATAAACAAAAAAATTAATTGTGGTTTATTAATGAAACAAAAGAGGGTTAATAACTGCTCTTGCTGTTTTATCCTTTTGTTTTTTTTTTACAAATTACAGTACTAACTTGTTTTCTATCAAGAAACTCTAGTTTTAAAGGTAATTTTTATTGATTTCTTTGTCATTTAGACTTCAAATATCACATCAATGTAATAACCTAAATGTTATTAACCCTTTAACATAGGTGTCATCAAAAAATGACATTTATAGAAAGTCCTCGCATGTGACATTTTACACTGCACACGCTTTCGAAAATGTACGAGGTCGCGCTTTACTTATTTGACGAGTTATTAAATCTCGTTAAGAATAATTTTTCACAGAGCGATTCAGCCAATCGAAGAGAAAAATTTAATGAAAAAAATCGCCAAAATGCGAAAATAAATAAGCAAGTTATTAATTTTTAGGGATGAAAAAAATTTAAAAACGCATATTTTTCAAATTTCATAAAATTACGTTTTTCTTTATTTTGGCGTAACTGCACTACTTCGAGCATCTGAAATTTGGATTCGAAGGACTATTCTGCTAGAGAAACCCCCAGTTTAAGGTGAATATTGTTATGTTGCATAAAAAACCAGACGTTTTGGTGACCAGTTTGGGCACATAAAACCCTTGACGAATCGAGCGTCATTACCAGTTAAAGGGTAAAAAAAGATTGAAATTATGTTAATATTAAAGCCAAATATACTTGACATGAAATAAAACATAATTGGCCATACTGACCTAACACAAACAAAAGCTAAATATTAAAAAGGAAAAAACATGCACACTTACTTTATCAGCAGTATAATTAAACAGGCTAACTTCTGTAAGACTTGAAAGAACTGCAATTCGGGACCCACAAACGTCGGTAAGTGTGGGCATATAAGAAACATACACATTAACAGATCCATTGCGAGTGCACACTCCCAACAGCTGCCCATCTGCACTCCAAGCAATTTTTTCTATACCTGTTTCTTGTGGCAATGTAAGAACACTAGATGTTTCTTGCAAATTTGCTATATCGTGAATCTTGACACTAAAAATTAATAACATCACCAAAAATTCAAGAGTTTTGATGCCACTTACGTTGTATCACCGCACGACGCAGCTTTTCCAATAGCATTACATATGGCAATATCCGTTAAGTTATTTTTATGATTTCTTACTTGAAAAAGTTCCTGTCCAACTTCTCTAATATGAGTAGATATGGCAATGAAATAACCGGCATTAAAACCCAGCAAAATATATCCATCTCCAAACCATTTATAAGTGATAAGAGACCCATAATGTTGTTGAAAAGCCAATTCGATTGGATTTTCAGGATCCAACAAGTTGTACAAGTACAGGGTACGTTTTCCAACAATTAAACTAACCTAAAATGTAATTCATTGTTATTTTACGATAAAAC
Source organism: Elmis aenea (assembly GCA_947652605.1). NCBI lineage: Eukaryota > Metazoa > Arthropoda > Insecta > Coleoptera > Elmidae > Elmis > Elmis aenea. The sequence continues at coordinate 35,489,587 of OX393581.1, forward strand.
TTGTACACATTTTGCATAAATATTTTCGTGAATAATTTTTTAGAAAAAAATTACATGAGGAAAAATTATTTTTTACCCAAATTTGTTACTTTCTCATTGATTTGAATTAATTTTGATGAAAATTAAAACAGGCTGTAATTACATTGTAGTGCATGAAGTAAACTTATATTTTTTTAAATGAAAACCCCAGTAGACCATGACTTTTTATGAAAAAGCAGTTTTTTAGCTTTTCAAAATACAGGGTGTCCCACAAGGTATGCCTTCGCTAATTTTTACATAAATGGAATGTTTAGGACCTAAATAAAACGTTTTTACTGATAATAATTTTTTCATGTGTCCCTTCATATACAGGGTGTCACAAAAATAGTGAACAGCATGGGGATCTCGTAAACGGTAAGAGATACAGAGTTGGTTAAATGGGTCAAAATGATCTATGATTCAAAAGCAACTGTTCTATGAAAAAAAAATCAATAGTTTTGCGCTATTGATAAAAACAAAACACATTAGGTTATTTATTTTTCTTGATAACTTGCTTAATTAAAATCATTCAAAATATTATTCGACATTATTTGGGCACTTTTTGTGTAGATTTGAAATTTGTCAACAAATTTTATCAATGTTCATTTGTTTTTGTTTTTTTAACCATCAACTTTCTTATTTTAAATACGGCTGATGTTAAAATAACAAAAACAAATGAAAATTGATAAAATTTGTTGACAAATTTCAAATCTACACGAAAAAGTGCCCAGATAATGTCGAATAATATTTTGGGTGTGATTTCAAATGAGCAAGTTATAAGCAGAAATTAAAAATCTAATGTGTTTTGTTTTTTATCAATAGCGCAAAAACTATTGATTTTTTTCGACTTTCTTATTCATAGAACAGTTGCTCTTGAATCATAGATCATTTTGACCCATTTAACCAACTCTGTATCTCTTACCGTTTACGAAATCGCCATGCTGTTCACTATATTTGTGACACCCTGTATATGAAGGGACACATGAAAAAAACTTATTATCAGTAAAAACGTTTTATTTTGGTCCTAAACATTCAATTTATGCAAAAATGAGCGAAGGAAGGCATACCTTGTGGGACACCCTGTATACAGTTTTATATATTTGTTGCAAAAAGTAACCAAGATATGGCAAATTTTTTTAAAATTTCTATAATATTGTAAACAAGTGATGTTTGCAATTAAAAAACAACTGAATGTCATTTCAAGGACTTTTTCAAACTTTCAAACAATTCTGTGTATTCCTTTGTATTTTATTTTAACGATTTATTGTGATTTGTGAACGTGGCTAAATTTGAACACTTTGAAAAGTGTAATATGTTAGAAAATCATGTTGCCAGTGGTAAAAACGTAACAGCTGCTGCAGAATTTACTTGGAAATTACGTTTAGTTGTTTTTTTACCGCAAACATCACGTTAACAAAATCATGGTGAACTTTGATAATAAAATGACAAAAATAGCCATATCTCGGTTAGTTTTTACGATAAATATATAAAACGGTATATTTTGAAAAGCCAAAAAAATGCTATTTTATAAAAGGCATGGCCTAGTAGAGTTTTCATTATAAAAATATAAATGTACTTCATATCTCAAAAATCAAGATCTTTAAAAACTTTTAAAATTAAGCATAAAAATATCGTTTAGTTCTATTTTTATAAAGGAAAATAGCAAATTTTCAAAAACGTTGAAATTTTAATTTTTGTCTGTAATGCCAAAATGGAAAGTGATACAAAAAGTCTGATAACACAGGCATGTTTATCTCAAAAAAAGAACCCAAGAGACTGGTATCTGATTTTCTCTAACTATTATAGTTACCGAGATATTTCGTAAAACATTTGAATTTGGTCTACCGGCCACCCTACAAACAAATTTTGATTTCTTTACACACTTGTTACATCTACGGTTTTTTAAATTTCTATTAGAATTGGTTTTCAGTTTCAATGATACATACAGAGGGTGTTTCAGCAACAACTTCCTAGTCCTATAACGTCTTTACTTTTTTTTAAGTGATAAAGCTTTGATGTTCATTGTAAATTATTAAGTGGATTGTAGGCCCCCTTTTTAAATAAGCAAATAGAATCAACAAAAATCAAATCTAAAATTTATTGTGTAATACATTTTCAAATGGCACTTAATATTTTTACATACACCATTTGAAAATTCTTGAAACTTTCAATTACATTAAATTCAACTATCATTTGTGAGAAAATTTTCTATAAAAACAGCAAATACATAGATCAATCTATCAAGCAGTTAAGAAATGATTTTTTACCGTATTTTCTCCTCCTACTCGTTCATCCAGTTTCATTTCGGAAAATTGTACTTCGGCTGGTTCTGCTCTTAGAGCAACAACTTTTAAAGTATCACCTTCTAAGTTGCTTATTGACAATGTCTTATCCTCTGAACCTAATGCAAGTACATTTTCTGCGTTCCAAGACCCACATGTAATTTTCTTGGAGTGCTTCCCAATTATCGGAGTACGTCTACAATTGAAAAGTTATTGTACAGGTAAGAAAAGTGTTTTTAAATGTATTCTTACTTAGAGTTTGTGTGGTTGTAAATCGAAACATTTCCTTTGGCCGTTCCAATGGCCAACAAAGGGCTACTTTTAGCCCACAACAAAAATGTCATAGCATCTCTCAAGCCAACATCAACTAGATGTCGTTTAGTTGTGTTTGCATCCCACAAAACCAGTTGTGACGACTGGGAAATAATTCCCAAAACATCACCATCTGCATCCCATCCAAATCCACTACACAACCTTTAATAATATACACACAATTAACTTAGACCTTTATAATCAACCTTTAACATCATGATTACCCTTGCAACCTTATCCGGTCTCTAATCTGTCCATAACGATCAAATATATTAACGATTGAATCAACACCAGTGGTTGCTAAATAATTTCCCGAACCGTTCTGCCATGAAATATAAATATCTCCCAATCCATGAGGTTGTTCTAAACGAAAAAGCAGCTAAAACATTCACAAATCAATTAAGTTTTACAGTTACATAATATTTTTATACGCATATAAGACATAAGATGGATAATACTTATTTAAATACAAAATTACCTTTTCACTGCTCATATTTTCGTTTAAAATGTTTAGGGGCTTCCTTTTATTCACTAAAATTTTAACATGTTAACCTTTTGTTTGTGTTTACCGAGATTGGCATTTCAAACTGTCAAAAGATACGCTGAGTTTTATTGGTTGTTATTTTGACATTCACTGTTATTAACCAATCAGCTTATATAAAATCACAAAAAAACCAAAATAGAATGAAAATTCTTATGGGACAAATGCTCTATCAGAAAATATGATAACCAGGAGATACTATGTAAAAAACTATAATTTTCAAAATTTCATTTTAATTAAGATTAAAATAGATGCATTTCAAAATACACGTCGATCTAGTGCATTGTTAACTTAGTACAATTTATAAGAAAAAATCTAATTAAATTTAACAATAATTTATTGTTGGATATAAATGCAAATTAATTAATTAATAGGGGATCGATACATCAAATTTTCAAGTTTAAAGTATTAGATCTAGCAACATCATACTATTTTTAGTTCTTATAATATATTTATCCTGAGAAGGGGGAACAAACTTCCATACTTGAACAAATTTTGTTGATACTAATTTAACATTCACCAAAAAAACTTTAATCCATTAAGGTTCGTTTCATGGAGTCCAATATTAATTCAATTTTTTTGGAAGTAAATGGACATATGGTTCAGGAACTACTGAGGGACAATTTACTGTAAAATTTTAAATTGTTTCTTAGCACTCCTTTTTGTCATTCATAGGTTTATATTTGTAGTTTATAAAAAGTTGAAATACTATTAAAATTCAATTCCATGCAATTTTACTGCAATAGCCCATAAGTGAATGTAAATTCACTAAATAATTTTCTTTATTACAACATTTTTTAAATGTAATAATTCCAAAATTTCTGCGTTAACTTAAAGGAAATCAATATAATAAATTTACTATATTTCAATTCCTACACCTGACGGTAGAGGGATTTATGACTAAATAAAATAAATTCAATTAAAAAAACACTAAAACCAAATTTATCTACATTTATATTTGTATAAAATCTAAATAAAAATAACAATTGCAGTATTTCATTAAAAACAAACGGTAACCAGACAAATAATATACCTTAATATGCTAATATGTATTATGTATCGATATCTTTAAAATATGGCTTTGTGTACAGCCTTGTAAGCAGCAATGATAAAAATTTTCTAGCATTATACAGAGAATTTGCAGGATCTTGAATCTAAAAAATAATCAAAATTAATATCTGTAAATATGCTTTTTGATACACTTACTTGTTTTAAGGCTAATTCTGCACTTGTTTTTATTTCACCCTGCGACTGCCCCAAATCCAAGCCCATTAAAATTTTAACACATTCCGTATTACCTCCGGGCTGACCCACCGTACAAGGAGCATTGGGCACGAGACGCACAATTTGAGATTCTCCTTTTGCATCGGGAAGTTGTGCCAAAATATATCCCGCTACTGCTCGACTTAAAAATCTAAACCTATAACAATTTAACTTTTAGTTATAACAAGTGTAATTATTGTTGATTTCTATGGCATTGTTCCAATTTTTAATTACAACATCAAAGGACTTTGCTGGCAGAAATGACAATACTAAACAGTTTTGATCTATTATAATTTAATTCAAAAGTAAACATGAAATGAATTATAAAACAAAACTATTTTTAAAACCCAAAGTTCATTTTTTTTTATGTTTAATTCGTAAATTATTTTAAAAACTAAAACTTCCCAAAAACTAAGTATGTTCAATGTAATATTTTCTTCCTCGCAATAAAGTAAACTTATAATAATGTAAACCGCTCCCAAACTTATTTTGTCGTGGAACCCTCATACGATTTTTGAAAAATTAAGGAACTCTAACCATGCCTATATTTTACGGACTTCCCCGCAATTTTAACAAGACATTAAATGAAACAAAAATCAGCAATGTCTATGCTTTATTTTAGGGATGTAATTTAAATGCTGTAAAAATAAGCAAAAGGCCACAAACAAAAACGCAGAATCTCTGAATTTTTGCAGAGAATTCCGGGATTCCGCAAAACTTACTTTCAGAAACTCTGCTGTTCACTGTTAAAAAACTAGAAATGCTTACTTGGGAGATATATTATCATGTTTAACTATTCCAATAGCTCCTAATAATCCTTTGCCCCAACCAGACATGTTCTTTTCAGGACACATTTGCAACAAAAGTTGCGCAAACTTGTGTAAAAACGTCCCAGCAGCTGATTCATCATATTCACAATATCTTAATGATAGGCACAAAATCTGAGACCATAACAGTGGTAACTTTTCTTCAACAGACACACTAAAATATACAGAAACTCTTAAAATCTTGTAACGTCCGATATGCTGGCTATTATATAAATCTAAATAATTATTTTAATTAAAATTCATATCGTTACCTTAACTTAATATTAGTTAACCATTGTAAAATAGTGTTGAGCAAAATGAGATAGTCGCTGCAGTTTGGAATTTTTTGTAAAAGCAGAGCATGAAGTGTTAGTAACCTCCCCTGTGTCACCAAAACATTTTCAAGTTCCGCTTGCTTTGGAGAAAAAGGTCTTAAAAGTTTAGCTGCGTGGTTCCATGATATCACAGTATTTTGGGAAACTTAAATTTTAAAAACATGATTATACACATTTATTATTTACGAATAAAGTGTAAACTAATATTTATTCCCTCAAATTAGTTAAAAACGAGAAAAACTGGATAAAAAGGGTAAAACTTTGATCCTAAATTAACTCATTAAATGTATGTTGCTTTAATATGATCCTATCTGGTAAAAAAGTATTTTATTTTAACGTGGGTTTTTAAAATGAAACTGATTGTTATCTGTAAATTGAAGAACAGTACAAAACTAGTAATAAAATAAAATTGCCTTCATTTGTGGGGGTAAAGTACAAAAAACTAAAAAGTATTGTATATTACTTTGATTTTAAATACCAAACTCACTACACATTAAAAAAACAAAAATTTTGGAAAAAGTTGTAGCTATTTAAGAATATAGATAACTGATAATTATATTTGCTTTTTGTTGTTCAGTTATAATACAAATTTAAGTAGTTAATGAGATATTCGCCAAATTTGCAGTTGGCAATCTTAGCTGGCTTAAGACATATTTTTTTTAAATCCGATATTATTAATGTAGGAATTTATACAGGTTGTTTAATTTTCCAATGTGGCAATACTGCTATCTCCGTAAATAATAAAAATACAAGGTTGGTTAAATGGGACACAAATTAGCTATTTATGAGTGTATTTTAAACAAAATATAGATTAGCAGAGTCGACATAAAACAATGGAAGTTGGTTTTTGTTTTTTCCATGGCAATGTTAATTTGTATCTTAGATTTCGCAATTTTTTAGTTATTTCACAAATGTTTGTACATAAACATTTAGTAGTATTACATCATTGTAAAGAGAAAAATTAATTTTTATATCTATCACCTAGTAAAAAAAAGGAGTTTCATTAAATATTTCGCGCAGTAATTTTTGCTATTCATGGCATAAGTTTGCATAAAAACTAAATTATATGGTGGTTTATTTTCTAAAGCAAAAATTACTATGTGTGTATTACGGGCGCAAATCAAGTTCTGGATTTATTTCCCCACATAAATTGCAACCTGATAAAAGATTTCCTTTAAAGAAAATGTGATTAAGACAAATCCAATAATATTCAGCATTTATGAAAAAAAATTTGAATGTGATTAATAGACAGAAAATGCATTTAAAAAATCAAAAATTATATAACACTCAAAATACCTACCATTGTTAAAGAAATAACTGTTTATACAAGCTTCTAGCAGTACAGCAACAATCTCATTATCAGTAACATTACTGGCTAATGTTTTCAGCACAGCACTAATAATTAAGCCATCTGCCGATTTATTAGCTATCCATTGTTCGAAGCATTTAACGGTAACTTTATTGATAGCACTAATATTTAAAATCCCACACATTTCTGCCAATATTACATTTAATTCTTCCTCACTTTTAATCACAGTTTCCATATGGTTTAGTTGTGAATTTATCACAGAAATAAACTCGTTTTCTCTAGTTGGCACTATTGTTTTATATCTACTCGTTAAGACAGCAATTAGTTTTACATAACTCCTTACATAAATATGACGTTTTTGTAATAAATGTATGGAAGAGTCATCCATAACTTTGTCGTAGTTGGCAACAGTCTTAAGGAAGCTGAAAAAGTACTTACTCTAAATTAAGTACAAAATTAATTACAATATACTCACTGTAAAATTCTGAAATCCAAATTTAGTGGATCAGAAGAGAATAAAACTAGCGAATCACAGCTCATTACATACCAGTCCATTATTTGCTGATACATTGAGGGTTCTAGAATCGCCCAATGAAACGACTCAGCTTGAACTAACAATGACTTTGCTTTTTCAGCGTGATTATTCCTAACATTTGGTTCATTGGATAACTTGACTAGAAGATGTAACAGACACTGATGGACTCTAACATTCACTTGAACGGGTGTGTTTTTAGAAAGGTGTGACAGCCAATTGGGCCAGGAAATTTCCATAAATATGTGACCCAAAAATACGTGACATTCCGGCAAATACTGTTCAACCACCTACAAATTATTTAAAAATGTTTAAAACAATTACAGAAAACAAACTATACAGGATGATTGATTGAGACCGATACTTAAAAATATATGAAGAATGAAAAAGGGTATGGATCTGAAATTTTGGTTATGACCATAATGACATCTGATCTGTTTATTGAAAATATTTTCAAGATGGCGACACTTCCGGAAATACCGGAAGCTGACGTCTGCTTTCTTATTTCAAATACAATAGTCTATTTTTTATTGCGTATTTGGAATTAAAACCTTATTTTGGAGGAACTTTTATTAGCATTCCCTATACCTAAGTGCAGTCATTTTTTAGATTTTTGGACTTTTTCGAAAAATTTTTAATTTTCATCGTGTTGCTTAATATTATCTAACGCCGCCATTTTTGAACAAAAAACGCTTAAATTTAGACCATGCCTAGAAGAAACCTTGGAGTACATCCTGGAATTTTTGCAATCGATGCATTACTTACAGGGTGTCCAAAATTTAATTTTCTTTTAATACAACTTCAGATCACTAAAACTCGTTTTTTTTAAATACAATGCCCAAACTTTTTTTTCATTTTCTAATGCAAAATTACATTCTGCATCAATCTGTATTAGCGTTTCCTATATCTATCTGCAACAATATTCGAGTTATTAAGAATTTTTGATTAAGTTAAGAGAAATTGCAACATTTTTAAATAGTAAGCCTTGGAAATGACAACAAAGGCCAATATTAATAACTGTACACCACTTTTATCGCTATCCATGAAAATGGAAAATCAAGAGTATTCAAAGACGAATATTTTGAACTTATTTTATATTCATGAAGAATGTCACAAGATTATTGAAAGAACTTGCCGTGTATTCAGTGAGAGGTATCCTCATTTGACTGTAATGACCAGACAGAAATTTCAATGAATAGAATCAATTTTTTTGCAATTTAGAAGAGTGAAATCTGCTAGTATTCGACCTAAGCGTGTGACAAAGGTTGAAAATAACAAAGTTAACATCCTGGGATATTTTAATGACCATCCTCAGCGGTCAATTCGATTGGTAGCGCAAGACTGGAGTTTAACATACTATGCTGTACAAGCTACATTAAAAATGCATAACTATTCGTTCGCACTTTCAATAATCTTGTGATATTGTCTATGAATGTAAAATAAATTCAAAATATCCGTGTTTGAATACTCTTGATATTCCATTATTATGGATACTTCAGACAAACGCAATAAAAGTGGTTTACAGTTATTAATATTGGCATTTGCTGTCACCTACCAAGGTTTACCATTTAAAAATGTTGCAATTTCTCTTAACTTTATCAAAAATTGTTAATAACTCGAAAATTGTTGCAGATAGGTATAGGAAACGCTAATACAGATTGGTGCAGAATGTAATTTTGCATTAGAAAATGAAAAAAAAGTTTGAGCATTGTATTTGAAAAAAACGAGTTTTAGTGATCTGAAGTTGTATTAAAAGAAAATTAAATTTTGGACACCCTGTAAGTAATGCATCGATTGCAAAAATTCCAGGATGTACTCCAAGGTTTCTTCTAAGCATGGTCTAAATTTAAGCGTTTTTTCTTTAAGAATGTTAGATAATATTAAGCATCACGATGAAAATTAAAAAATTTTCAAAAAAGTCCAAAAATCTAAAAAATGACTGCACTTAGGTATAGGTATTGCTGATAAAAGTCCCTCTAAAATAACATTTTAAATCCAAATACGCAATAAAAAATAGACCATTGTATTTGAAATAAAAAAGTAGACGTCAACTTCCGGTATTTCCGGAAGTGTCGCCATCTTGAAAACATTTTCATGCCATTATGGTCATAACCAAAATTTCAGATCCATACCCTTTTTCATTCTTCATATATTTTTAATGCCCGGTCTCAATCAATCACCCTGTATAAAACTTATAAAAAAAATCACCATTTGTCAAGTTACCTTTAACATAAATTCTACATCTCCAATCGAAGGCCAAAAGTTATGCCATGGCAAAGCCAAAAATGATGCATGGACTACATTAAGCACATGATCTTTAACTGATGCATGAGCAAAGTTCGTCACATACCAGTGCCACACGAAACTAAGAATATTATTACAAGCTAAAAACAGAGCTTCAGTAAAAACAACAATAAATATGTGTTAAAAAAATACCTGGTAATGTATGAATAATAAACTGAATACATTCAAAAAATATATGAACCACTTTCTGTGCAAATGGACCATCAGCTGGAATCCACGGTAACAGTGCTGCCCGATCGTCAGTCAGTTGTTGCATCCACGCAGCCATGTTTTCTTTAATATTCTGCATCCAATACGGTATAATCCACGGTGCAACCATATCACGAACATACGGCCATATTATTTCACAAAGTTTATCACCCAGCACACCTTGATGTGTGTTAAGGGCACTAATAATCAGACCATGTCCCGTCATGCCCATTAACAATACCAGAACTTCCATATAATTCCTATACTTTGGATACAGCCCATACAAACCATACTGTAATCGTTCATTTGAGAAATGTTTTGCTAACAACGTGGCCGTTTCAAGTAACTCTTGATATGATAAAATTCGTTGCTGTTGGGCATACAATCGTAACTGGTCTCTCATTAAGTTGCCCAATTTCAACTGCAGAGGGCGTGCAAGTGAGTTTAAAACGTCCATCCACACACTTATAGCGATGCAACCCGAATCGGTTCCACCATTACTACCCCTCAACATGATTAATAGTACATCACCGTAGTGTTCTGGAAACTGACACTCAAAAATGCAAATTAAATGCCTCCGATATACCTCATGGAGCATTATGGAATCGTTTGGGGGTTCAAAACCCAATGTTGTTAGAGCTTTGATTATAAGTTCTATAAACTGAGATCGCTGGCTAATTTTTGGTTGTTTTGTTACCAACCAATTAGATACATCGAACTAAAACAAAATAATAGACAATGACCAATTTGAGTTTTCGTCAGATAAAAGTTTTTAAGGAATGTTAATATCAAACTAAAGTAACAATATCTAGACAATTGTTCATTATCATAATTAATAAAAACATTAAAACATTGATAAATTATTTTTAAAGGGATACGAAAATAAAACAATAAATATGAGGAGAAGACAGTTGCAGAACACATTCAAAATGGTGTGTGTAACATAAGCAAATATAATTTGTTCCAATTTACTGCATATTTTATCACCAAAAAGTTTTAAATCAACAATAATTGTTTTGACTAAACTTTTTAAGAACAAAACAAAGATTGGGGCACTCTATACTAAAATTATTAAATTTGTGTTAACTTCGCTGGTTATATTCTTTTTTGATTAGTAAAGTGTGCAAAATGAGACAAATGCCCAAATATTATTTAAATCAAAAATGTTAATAAATTACCTTTGATAAAAGAGCAAAGATCACATCATATTTTGGTCCAATTTCATTACATATTGTTGAGTACATGTGAAGAAAATTCGCTGTCCCTGAATTGACAGGTGAAAAATGTGGAGTTAAGTAAAATGCTAATGCAGGTACTTGTAATATTTTGTTCAAAAGCCTAGGTGTTTCAAAGTCGACACCATAAATATGTGACTAAAATAAGATTAATAAATCAAAACACTGAAAAACATTATCATGCAGAAGTACCTGTCCAAGTTTTTCTAAGCTAGTTGTTATAAATAACTTTGTTGGAGGATATAAATTAGTTTCTTCAGTTATTAGAGATAGAATGTAGTAAAATAATTCGACTCCCATTTCAGCCAATGATGGATCACTGGGTAACTGTGTTTGCAAAAGACTGCAAATAATTAGTTTTATCAACAAGTTGAGACATAAGCATTGCATATTAACACGTTAAGCGCCACCATGTTAAAAAAAGTAGGTTTTTTTGACCACTATTTTTTTTTAAATTAAAGTTTCTAAATTGCCCTTAAGTAATACAAAAAAATTTCACAACAAAATAATAACATTTTAATCCGTTTTTATACAAAAATTGAATTGTATCCATTTGGATGCAGGCGGCCCATGGGGAAGAAAATAGTGTTTCACCACTGTATCTTATTATGGAGTACAAGTATGTACCTATACCGGGTGATTCAGTTTAACTGTCGCACCCCTATAACTTTTTAATTATTGAAAATAACCCCTACAAACCTTATATTTTTGGAAACGGCGACAAATTCTCTACTAAATGATGTGCATTTGTTATCTCTACGATGACGTATGTCAAATCCGCGATAGGCAACTGTTTTTTATAAATTACATAGTATACATTTTTTGGTTGATTCGGATAGAGAATTTAATTCTGAATCCGACTATGTATTAAAAAAGTATGCATACATAAGAAAATTTTCGAGAAAAATCAGTTCAAAGTTTATTCAAATTAGAGCAAACAGTCTATTTAACATAACAAAAAACGATCAAATCTTAAAAATTATACCATAACTATCAATGGAAATGTATTAAAAATTAATTTTTAATAAAAATAAAAACAAATAAACGTTGACATAAAAAATTAGACTAAAAAAAAGCAGTTACACATAGAGGACAACTGTGTTTGGAAGTCTAATTTTTTTATGTCAACGTTTATTATTTGTTTTTATTTTTATTAAAAATTAATTTTTAATACATTTCCATTGATAGTTATGGTATAATTTTTAAGATTTGATCGTTTTTTGTTATGTTAAATAGACTGTTTGCTATAATTTGAATAAACTTTGAACTGATTTTTCTCGAAAATTTTCTTATGTATGCATACTTTTTGAGTACATGGTCGGATTCAGAATTAAATTCTCTATCCGAATCAACCAAAACATGTATACTATGTAATTTAAAAAAAAAAAACAGTTGCCTATCGCGGGTTTGACATACGTCATCATAGAGATAACAAATGCACATCATTTAATCAGGGCATGAAACCGGTTTTTTAAACCGGTTTAAAAAACCGGTTAACCGTTATTTTTTGTCAGAAAAAGTGATTTTTAACCGAAACCGAAACCGTTATTTTTAAAGGCAAAAAAAACGGTAACCTTTAACCAAAATAATAAAAAACCGGTTTTTTTAACGTCTTTTTTTTAATAAAAATTACGATGAAAAATACAAAATCTGTAGTAAATGCGATTAGTTTACCAAAAGTCATTACTGAACTCTTGATTGTACATTTATTATAAAATTATAAATAAATAATATCATTTCATACTTTGCATTCCTGATCTAAATAATTTTAAAAACCGGTTAATTTAACCCGTTTTTTCTAAACCGGTTTTTTACGAATAAAACCGGTTTTTCAACAAAAACCGTTATAAAAATAAAGTTCTCGATTTCGGTTAACCGTTAACCAAAAATTTTTTCGGTTTCGAGCCCTGCATTTAATAGAGAATTTGTCGCCGTTTCCAAAAATATAAGGTTTGTTGGGGTTATTTTCAATAATTAAAAAGTTATAGGGGTGCGACAGTCAAACTGAATCATCCGGTATATTAGTAAAAACTTGCACGTTACTACCTACTTACTAACTATTATAATCCGATGGTAGCAAGTAAACAAATTATTAAATAGTTACAGGATTAGTTAACCCCTAATGGTAAAAGATTACCAAAAATACAGTGTTCTACAAATCAGTCATATGCTAACATTCGATGTTGTCGCATACATTCATATTATTACGAAAAAGTTAGTTGTATAGTGAAAATAAAGTGTTCATATTTACATTATGTCTTATGAAGAAGAGCTCAATTATACAGGGTGAGTCACGACGAACGCGTCGGAGTTTTATGGCGAAACGCTTTATATTTTCCAATTTCTGTCGCTGTTAGATTATGTAAGTTAATAAGGGCTACATTTTAAAAATATTTTCAAACATACAGGGTGCTCCAAAAAAGAGTGGCATATCAAAGTTATACTTTTTCTTATGGAACACCCTGTAAATTTTTGTATTTTTGGATTCCTCTTTAAATTTAATTAAAAAAATGTGTAAGGTCGTATGGGTCTTAAGTTAACCGTTCTCGTGAAAATCGCATTATTATGAAAATACAGTATTTTCAAAAATTTTCAACATTTAAAAACTTTGAGAAGTCTGAAGAAATTCGCTTGGAGATAAGATTGACAATAGATTATGTAACACTTTGCACCAGCTACATTCTTAAAATATTATACAGGGCGTTTTTTACGCTTGGTCAAACTTGTGAAACTTTAAACATCGATAACTCATTTTTTTTAAATACAACCCCTTATATTTTTTTGCACCGTCTTATAGAAAATTTAATTCTCTTTCGAAAACATTAATACTGTTTTATACCTAAAATTGATATTTTCCGAGATATCGCGATTTTATTGTTAATTATTAGGGCAATGTAATATTTTCGAGTAGGCTACGAAGGTAGACAGCGGTAATTTGAAACAATTGAACGAAAAAACAAGAAAGGTTTAGTTTTATCTTTTGCCTACGCATTGTTAACATTTTTTTATAGTGAAGAGGAATCTCACGTTTAAATCGAGATTTCTTACAATTATTTATGCATTTATTTATTGGACCATTATGATAAGATGATTAGTAAATCATATAAACTATTTTTTTTTGTATGATACGACTCTCGGTTCTACCAAAATGTCTTTGCTTAACTTCTGGTTCCACGCATTTTGCAAACATTGTGTTTTATACAGTGTGCACAATGTTTAATGAAGGTAAGTGTTTATGGTGTCTTAACTAAAATATAAATACACAGAAAATATTTCAAATTGGGACCGTAGTAACTTTAATTGTACATTTATAAAAATATTTCCAGTGATAACTAAAATGTATGTAATAATAATTCAAAAACTTTTGAGACAATCACTCCTAATATGTTGCGTAATGTAAGGCGTTCACTTGAAAAGAGGATCACAATGTGTATTCAAGAGGATGGTCGTCATGTTGAACATTTATTGTAATCGGCTGTTAAATTTTGTTTTTGAATTATTATTACATTTTAGTTATCACTAGAAATATTTTTATAAATGTTCAGTTAAAGTGACTACGTTCCCAATTTGAAATATATTTTCTGTATTTATATTTTAGTTAACACACCATAAACACTTACTTATATTAAACATTGTGCACACTGTATAAAACACAACGTTTGCAAAATGCGTGGAACCAGAATTTAAGCAAAGACATTTTGGTAGAACAGAGTGTCGTATTATAAACATACAAAAAAATGGTTTATAGGATTTAGTAATCATCTTATCATACTGGTCCAATAAATAAATGCATAAATAATTTTAAGAAATCTCGATTTAAACGTGAGATTGCTCTTCATTATAAAAAAATGTCAAAAATGCGTAGGCAAAAGATAAAACTAAACCTTCTTGTTCTTTATTTCAATTGTTTCAAATTACCGCTGTCTACCTTCATAGCCTACTCGAAAATACTACTTTGACCTACTAATTAACAATAAAATCGCGATATCTCGGAAAATATCAATTTTAGGTATAAAACAGTATTAATGTTTTCGAAAGAGAATTAAATTTTCTATAAGACGGTGCAAAAAAATATAAGGGGTTGTATTTAAAAAAAATGAGTTATCGATGTTTAAAGTTTCACAAGTTTGACCAAGCGTAAAAAACGCCCTGTATAATATTTTAAAAATGTAGCTGGTGCAAAGTGTTACATAATCTATTGTCAATCTTAACTCCAAGAAAATTTCTTCAGACTTCTCAAAGTTTTTAAATGTTGAAAATTTTTGAAAATACTGAATTTTCATGAAAATGCGATTTTCACGAGAACGGTTGACTTTAGACCCATATGACCTTTTACATTTTTTAAATTAAATTTAAAGAGGAATCCAAAAATGTAAAAATATACAGGGTGTTCCATAAGAAAAAGTATAACTTTGATATGCCACTCTTTTTTGGAGCACCCTGTATGTTTGAAAATATTTTTAAAATGTAGCCCTTATTGACTTACATAATCTAACAGCGACAGAAATTGGAAAATATAAAGCGTTTTGCCATAAAACTCCGACGCGTCAGTCGTGACTCACCCTGTATAGTTTTATTTTTATATCATTTATGTGCTTTTATTTTTGACAATTAATTTGTATCATAAAACTTAATATTATTTTTTTTTTTAATATCAATGTGGGTAAAAATATCGCTGGCCACCAAAGTTTTCTGGTCCAACGGGCCATCCTTAAACCTTTTCTGGTTATATGTAATTCATGTATGTTTAAGAATACAGGCAGCCGAATCTAAATGTAGGGTGTTGTATCCAAACGGATACAGGTGGTCCATCGGGCCAAAATGATTTGTATCAATATCGATACAAATTGCACTTAACGTGTTAACGAAATTTTTTGAACTTAAAAATAAGCACTTACTCAATCGTTTTTTGAACTGTTATAGAAGATATGCAGAGGGCCTGAGCTGGAGGTTGTAACGATTTTGTTAACATCGATTCATAGCTATGACGGTTTGACATTATTTGATGTTCAATGCCTTCATTTATTCTTGCTTCCTATAGAAACAAAAACACAGTGATTCAATTCGCATCATAACTGTTAATTTAGAAAACCTAACAGACTTTATGTTTTTGTAAATTGCTACAAATTATTTCAAGATATTACATAAGTTATTACCACTGTAGCATGTTAATCTAGCAATAGTAAATTTTTTTGTTTACATAGTATACATAATATACAGGGTGCATGGTTTTACATGAGGACTGTTAAAGATAATAAAATTAGCAGAGTAGTGTTTTAATATGCTTAGTAGGAATCTAAATTGAAAATGTGCCAAGTATCCTGAACATCTGAAACACTATAATTTGAAGTTATCTTGTCATTATCAACAGTAGGAATATGAAACTTGGTATTTGAAGGTAAGGCAAAGACTTAAACGATAAATTATCAAAGCAGAAATATAAAAACGTAACGTAACAATACCCGATAACATTATAATAACGATTCAACTATAATTTCTAAAACAATAACGTAACAATAATTTAATAACGTTATATACCGTTATAATACAATAACGTTTCAAAAAGGTTATTTTGTAACATTATTTTTTATTAATTAAATGTCGATTTCTTTTAAGCTAAAGTTATACTTTCTTCGTATTTCAAATATGAAAATTAAAATTAAATATCTAAAGGTAATTTTGTACTATTTATTAAAATTTACGCTTTAAAGATAACAAATATAATATCAGAGTTACAAATTATATTTATTTTTATAATGTTACATAAAGTTATAAAACATAATGATTCATTTTTTTAAATGTTATTTATAACGTTATCTAAAGAAAACAAATAATTAATAACGTTATACAATAACATAACGATTTAAAACGTTATTTCATCCCTGATAGGAATTAAATAATAAACTAAAACAATTTTTAAAACTGAATATAAATTAATGAGCTAAATAATATTTTTACTGAGCAAATAGTATTTTTATTGAGCAAATAGTGCTTTTACCAAGATATAATTATTTAACTAAGAAATAATATTTTTACTGAAAAAACTAATTTTAAGATACTGAGCAAAAAAACTTTTTACTAAGCATATTTAATTTATTGCACAAAAAATTTGTTACAGTATTATTTCAAAAATTTTAAATTTATTATCCTTAACAGACAGCTGTCGTCTTCAAGAGTCAAGATATGTTTAAGAGACTTCAAAATGGGTAAATTCAATATACTCGAAGTCAAAAATTTTGCCAATCACAAGGTATGGCAAAAGTAAAAATCTTATTTTACCTGCATTTCGAGAGAGATAACAGCTGCTCCTGAGCAATGCACAGTCTGATTGGCAATTTTACATGGCACTTGCTTCTTAACCTTGCATAAAACTGACCTATAAAGTTGTGGTGCTAGTTCCCTATACGTGGAATCAATAGCTTTATGTTCCGAAACTTTCAAACTGTGATTACTGAAAAAACAAAATCAAAATATGCGCATTAAGACTAACACCAATGGTCTCACTGTGCAAA
Organism: Elmis aenea; assembly: GCA_947652605.1. Classification (NCBI taxonomy): domain Eukaryota; kingdom Metazoa; phylum Arthropoda; class Insecta; order Coleoptera; family Elmidae; genus Elmis; species Elmis aenea. The sequence goes on from OX393581.1 coordinate 35,507,225, forward strand.
TTGCTTCAAATTTTTAAAATGTTGATCAAGTGTTTTAAACATAGCCGCCTTATCGGATATATTAAGTGGTGGAATAATTGGGGCACTGTTAACCAAGGCAGGTGCAGGTTTCGGCTGATCGTAGGATGTTAATCTTCGTAAAATTCTTTCTACTGGATCGCCACTCTCTACTCCACTGCCGGGATGGGGTAAAGGCTGATTAATATTCTTTTTTTCTCGGTAAACAGAAGTTCGCCACGTCTTTATACAAACTTGCTGTTCTGATTTGACTTTATCATAATTTACATATTCCAACCAAGGCGTCTAAAATGGTTTTTATTAATCAATGTGGCTAAATTAAATGATAATAAATTACAGAATTTCCTTGGACGATAAGTGCCAATAATTGTGGTTCGTATTGGGTAGGAAGACCTGGTAAATACAAATTTGCTTCTTGTAAACGGGGTTCTTCAAGCCACAAACTGTACGCTTTAAACACCCTGCAAGCAGTTATGTAAAAAAAAAAATTTTTAAAAACTATTGAAAACTATTAGTCATTTATTCATATAGGGTGTGTGGTGTGTCACAAACAATGACTACACCTGGGATCTAGTTAACGATGAAATACACAAAGGCAGTTAAATAAGCTACATTACATTGAGCAATACTTTCATATTTTTTTAAATACAATCCATAGCATGCTAAATACAAATGAAAAACTGTTATTTGCAAATTTTTTAAATCTTTAACATCTCCAACAGGGCCGTTAATAAAAACATTCGCTGAGGAGGATGTACATATTTTAAAGCTGACTAAAGTATAAACAATATTGTTTAAAAATTCATTGTGATTCTGAAATAAATGGCAAAGTAGCATTTTTTTAAATTGAAAACATAGCCGGTTCTAATATGTTTAAAAAGCACCTCTTTTCTCATTTCTAGTTATAATAGTTTGCCTCCAAATAAGTAATTAATAAATGTATTTTAAAGAATTAGTGTACTACATAGTTCAATATTTTGCAAAAAGTAATAAGCAATAGCAAATATCTTCATTTATTCGTTGATATTTATTACAATTTATTTAATTTTTCTGTTCAAAGCAGCTTGTTTCAAAATGATTTAAACAGTCATCTGTTAAATGAATATTTAAAGAGTTTAAATAACCGATCAGTGAACCAGGTAGATCAGTATTTAACCGTGTGGTATGCTTATCCCTAGGGCTACGCAATATGGTTTTAAGAGGTACACGGCAGAATTTTTTATTTTACTTTAGCATCTTTTAGCGATAAAAATCATTTCATTAAAATTTAATGTATGACAATGGTGTACTATCATTGGCCGAAAGGGGTATGCCGGTCAGACTAAACTCTCAAAAGGGGTACGAGATAGTTGCAAGTTTTGTAGACACTGAGATAGAGCATAGAAACATATGTAATTAATTTTAGAAATAAAAAGTAATGAATTACAAGCAAGTTAAAGGATTTTGACTTGATAAAACGCACGAAAATAAAATTATTTCAGCATTTTTTATCAAATTGATTATTTTATTTGTTTAAAAGAAAATTAATTCTTGAATGCAAAATATAATATTTTCACCACTTTTAAAAAACTGCGATGTAAATGATGTGTGCGAAATATTATTAAGAAAGTGTTAAAAAACTGTTATTTTATTACCTTTCACATTAAGTGTAAATTAGTTGCAATAGCAATTGTTTTTGCACAACACCCCAGTTCTTTAGAATGTTCATTAATTTTATTGTTTTATTGTACACTATTTGTGCAATATTTGAAAAAAAAAACATTAACTTGTTATTGATATCAATACTACTTATGTTTCCATTTAAAAAATGCAATTACATACTTACAAACATTATTTAAACAAATACTGCATCAATATTTACAACTTTTCAGTCATACTTTTTTTAAAATTATAAGATATTTATGATTTAAGAAATTTTACAGTTGTAATTTCATATACAGATTGTCTCAGTTATCGTGCACAGCATAAGGATCTCGTAAACGGTAAGAGATACAAAGTTGGTTAAGTGGGTCAAAATGATCTATGTATAATTTAAGAGCAACTATTTTATGAAAAAAAAAAATTAGTTTTTGATCAATTTTTGTTTATAACACTCTTTTTACGTAATTTAAAAAAAAAAATATTTGTTAACAAATTGTACCTAACTTCATTTGTTTTTGTTATTTTAACATCAACTTTCTTATTTTAAATATAGGTTGTGGTTGCCTATGATATGACATCAATAAAGATTTTTTTCTTCCTCGTTTCATTGATGTATGGTTTGTTAGGTTTATCTTAAAAAATAAGCAAGTTGTAACGATATAATTGTATTTATTAAATTTAATGTAAGTGGCCATTAAAAAAAAAACATAAACAAGCTAGCTGTTACTTAATTAAATTTTATATAGCGCAAAAACTAATAATTTTTCATAGAATAGCTGCTCTTAAATTATAGATCATTTTGACTCATTTAACCAACTTTGCATCACTTACCTTTCACTAGATCCTCACGTTGATGATAACTGGAACACTCTGTATTGTAAAAATTATTAATAAGTGTCAGTAAGTGGCTTTATAAAATAGTGACGTTTGTCCAAAGTAAAGACGGAATTTCGCCCCATTGGTTTGCCCAAAAATGTGAATTCAACAATGACATGTGATACATCATTGCAATCAGAAAAAAAATCTCTATTAAAAAATGTGAAAATCCAAAATGGCGCCCATAAGACAAAAAACATTTTGAAAGATAGAAAAAAGATATTGACAGATTTTAATTCTCCTTAATAAAGTGCTTTGGTAATGTCTAGATTTTTTCGATATCTCAAAAACTAAAAATGATAAGGCAATTATCTCTTAAGGTTATTGCTCAGCATGAAAATGCGCAACTTTTGTCTAATTTAACCGACTTCGTATCTCCAAAGATAAGCGAGATACCCATGCTTAGCCTCGAAAAATGGGACATCCTGTATAAAGTGATATAAAATTAAATAGAATTACCTGTGACAATTCAAATAAAATTGTTTATTGGTAACGTCATCTTCATCGTCACTATCCTCAGTCTTTTTTTGATAAAAATCAACAGTTTCTTGCAAACGTTTTTTCAGTCTTTTCAAGAAAGTTAAATTTATTATACCCTCAAAGAATTTATCACCAACGCATCCTCGATCTACGGCTCTAAACAAATTGCAAAAGTAAGTAAAATTATCGAATAATTCTTAAATTTATATACCCTGCCACTGGAACGCGAGTTAAGTACAACAAAAAAAATTTCTGCCACAGTAAAGGCAATAATGAATGATCAATGGCAGTATCTAGTGCTTGTTGCGCCCATCTGTATATGCAGAGGGAAGATGATGTAAACGAAGGTACTTTGACAATTGCTGCAGCTTTCTGAAACAAAACTAATTTTTAAAAAAACAACCAATTAAAGAACAAAAATTACCTTTATAGCAACATCAACATTTACTTTTCCTTTTTGATTTTTAAGTTGTGTAAGTACTTCTTTCCACAGACCAGTCTGTACTTCTCTCTCCTCATGTTCCAAAGCAATTAAAATGTAAGCTAACCATGTACAAGTTGACAGGGAACTAGCAGTTAACAAACTTCCTGCAGGAGTGTTTGGACTAGACGAAACCCATTTGAATAGAGAAGATATGGAATTTGTTTGTTCTTGAGGAGTAGCACACTAATATTAAAATTGATTAAAACTGATTACATCAAATTAGACAGAAACAAATATGTTGTAAAATAAAATTGTTAATCATAAATTATTTTGTGTAATAATGTACAGGGTGGACCAAATTCGAATGTTTTGGGGTATCTCGGTAACCGCAATAGATAACGAAAATCTGATTTTGGTCTAGTGGGCTATTTTTTTGAGAAAATAACGCCTATGCAATCAGATTTTTTCTATCTGATTCCATTTTGGCACTACAGACAAAAATTGGCAAATTTCATCATTTTTGAAATTTTGCTGTAACTTCTCTATTTATTAAATTAGAACAAAATGTTATATAGGTTTTTTATACAGATTTTTATGCTTAATTTAAAAACAAAAGTAAATTTGTTTTAGCCATCTTGACTTTCGACATATGAAGTAAACTTATATATTTTTAAATGGAAACCCTAGTCGGCCATGACTTTATGTGAAAGAGTATTTTTTTAGCTATTCAAAAATATATAGTTTTGTACATTTATTGCAAAAAATTAACGAGATATGGCCAATTTTGTAAAAATTCGATCATCAAAGTTTGCCATGATTTCGTAAACAAGTGATGTTTGCAATTATTATTATTATTTTCTCAATAAAATAGCCCAACAGACCAAAATCAGATTTTCACTATCTATTGCGGTAACCGAGATACCCCGTAAAACATTCGAATTTGGTCCAACCTGTACTTTAAGTGTAATTATTGTAATTTTGTCCATACAAAACAATTTTGTTTGGTTCAAATTATTAACATTTATATGATTATTACCTGCAATAATTCTTTTAATATGCTTGTAGCAACATCTAAAGCATCTGCATGAAAAAAAGCAGCTCGCAAGATTACATCCAACAAAAACATGACACCATAATCTTTATTCCAATTGGGAACGGAAACTAAAGAATTCATCCATAGTCGCACCATACATCTTGGTGATTCTAAACCATACCAAAGAAAATTGAAAATCTGACATTCGATCATGTTCCCAAATTGTTGCAGAACTGTATTTTGTGGAACCACTAGACTCTTTGCCATATTTATGTATCCTCTATCAGCGTTTAATAAATCTACGAGGATGATTTGGAATTTTTCGCAATTTATCAGAGACTCCTGACAATTTATAAATAGTGGAACGATAAGGTAGAGGGAAAATAATATAGCGTCGTGTTTTTGATGTGTTTGAAGTATTTGAAGCTGAGCAAGGCCTTTTGTGCAGACTAAAGGTACCAGATGACCCAACGTTGTCATCAAAAGAGACAGAAAACAGGCAAATGGTTGTTGTTCTCGCACACCTAAAATAAAAAGTTAAATAAAAATAAAATAGGATTATTAAGAACGTTAGACACTGGATTAAATTTTTAATTAAAACAATATTAAACTTGAAACGTTTAGTTTTACTTACATCGTAAAGTAACTTAACAATTTTAATTATACTTTCACAGTTCCTATATTGTACAGGGTGGACCAAATTCGAATGTTTTACGGGGGGGTATCTCGGTTACCGTAATAGATAGCGAAAATCTTATTTCAGTCTCTTGGGGTATTTTTTTGAGAAAATAACGCCTATGCAATCAAATTTTTTCTATCGGATTCCATTTTGGCACTACAGACGAAAATTGAAATTTCATCATTTTTGAAAATTTGCTGTAACTTCTTTATTTATTAAATTAGAACAAAATGTTATAAAGGTTTTTTATGCAGATTTTTATGCTTAATTTAAAAACAACAGTAATTTTTTCTTAGCTCCTTGAGTTTCGAGATATGGAGTAAACTTACATTTTTTTAAATGGAAACCCTAGTTGGCCATGACTTTATGTGAAAGAGTATTTTTTTAGCTTTTTAAAAATATACAGTTTTATATATTTTTTTCAAAAAATAACCAAGATATGGCCAATTTTGTAAAAATTTGATCATCAAAGTTTGCCATGATTTCGTAAACAACTGATGTTTGCAATTTGCAAAATCATTGCTAACTTTGATGATCGAATTTTTACAAAATTGGCTATATCTTGGCTATTTTTTGCAAAAAATATATAAAACTATATATTTTTGAAAAGCTAAAAAAATACTCTTTCACATAAAGTCATGGCTAACTAGGGTTTCCATTTAAAAAAATGTAAATTTACTCCATATCTCGAAAGTCAAGGAGGCTAAGAAAAAATTACTTTTGTTTTTAAATTAGGCATAAAAATCTGTAAGTATAAAAAACATCTATAACATTTTGTTCTAATTTAGTAAATAAAGAAGTTATAGCAAATTTTCAAAAATGATGAAATTTCAATTTTCGTCTGTAGTGCCAAAATGGAATCCGATAGAAAAAATTTGATTGCATAGGCGTTATTTTCTCAAAAAATAGCACAAGAAACCGAAATCAGATTTTCGCTATCTATTACGGTAACCGAGATACCCCGTAAAACATTCGAATTTGGTTCACCCTGTACTGTCTGTATTTAAAAAAAATAATGATATGGTAAATTATTATTGACAAATCTTTAAATTGCCTGCTTGTTGACATACTTTACCCAAACACTGGTGAAACATTCAACAAAATAGAAAACAAGCGATAGTTGATTCTATTAGTCTTTTGTTATTTTTCCATAGCCAACTTTTAAATAACAATAAAACAAGCTCTCTCCCTAAATAATATGCAATATTAAGCTGAAGATGGTTCAAAGATATTGAAACGCGATATTATATTACATCAAACATATAAATTGACTAATTGTAATATGGAATAAGTTTTTAAAAATGCCGATTTTTACATTTTAAACAATATATTTAAATTGTTGGTTTATTTAAGTGGTTCATTCATTAAAAGAAATAAGTTTAATAATTATTAATTCCTAAAACTTAATTTAACATATAACTTGTTAACTATTAATAATTAATAAATAAGCTTAATATAAATAAATAAATAAGACTGCAATTTGTGAAGAGAGGATAGTCTTGAAACTGGTACTACGTTTACACAAGAAATTTATAAAAAATCTTCTTTTTTTTAATTCAGCTTTTAATATAAATTTTAAATATTTAATTTCTAAATAATTACCATTTCTCATCTTTCTCTAATTTAATCTACTTAAAATCACCGTGCATGTAAGCTTTCACAAATCTTTTACAATCGACACATACCTTTGTTAATAACATCAAAACGCTGAACTTCTGGAATACTATTAAAATCCGTGACGCCCTTATCGCTCAAATGAACTCTTAATCTAAACGCCGTCTGCCATGCCCACGGCAAATATCCAACTTCCTGCTCTGCAGCTTTGGCGCAAAGAAGCGCAACTTTAATGTGTGTACTATAAGGCAAAAATAACATTCCTTCTACAGTCAAATCCCAATTTAAACGAGATATAATCATGCGAGCTATACGACTTTCGTTTGTCGTAATTCCATTATGTATTAACCACGAAGAGATCACCTCCATGTCGCTGTCAGATGGATGCCAAACGGATAAAGGTAGTTCTTCATAAAGGTAAAGACAGAGAGAACCGATTTTCTCCATGTTCTTTTTAACACACTGTAGAATATCCGACAAGAGATAAGGATATTTTGAAGTTACATGTGTGAGCAAAATGCGAGCATTTTTGGAACATGACTCTTGCGTTGCTTCACTTATGAAACCAATCTAAAACATCTATGTAAGAAGCTGGGGACTTAAACAAAAACTAGGTATGTACTTGCAACAAATCCATCGTCGCAGTTTGAATGAAGTCCATATCCTCCTCGGTTCGAGCTAAAACCATATTAGCAAACGTGTTTAATAAGTAGTAACACTCGGCATCCGCTAAAAGACACAATTTTTCTTCAAACTGGGTTCTTAAGGAAGCTTCCCAAAGTTTCAGCCGAAAATTCGTAGTATCCATCGGATCCAAAATTAATTCCACAGAATTATCATTATCATGAAGCAAATAGAAAATCCTCCACAGTGTTTGAATTGAGACCATGTTATATGGGACCACAGCTAAGAATTGCCAAGCACCCATTCTTTGTGAGGAATACAAATAATGGGTGGCCCTCAAAAAAAAGGCGTCATATTCTACTTGCAAGCGCTGCATCATTGCCGTATCATCCAATTTTTGATTTGCCTGGAAGTGTTCCCATTGATCAGAAGCATATTGGACAATATGCCTTATGAAGCGACATAATCGTTTAGAAAATTGATTGTACCGTGGTTGGTCATATGTTTGTAGTCCCCTACGTAAAATTCTTAGTAAAACTGTAGAAAACGATAAAAATCTAAGAATGTGGTACTCCGTAATTAGTGTGCTTTCATAATGGTCCTGAAAAATTAAAACTGAATAAAAAACTTTCCGTTATATATTTTTTTACATTGGCAAAGACAGAATAGACTAAAATAAAAACAAAAATGAAATCATACCACGAATTCCTACTAAAAATTGACTTACTTGATCATCTCTGCATTGAACTAACAATGTAGCTCGAAAAAGATTGTCCAATGGAAGCTGATTAAGAAGTTGAACGAAATCGTTTTCTCTTAATGCCGTACCTGAAGTTTCTTCATCTTCTTCTCCTTCGGAATCAACTATTACCCACAAACCATCGCTTTGATTTTCCTGGGTTTGTGCAAACTGTTTAAAACAATCACACATTAGAATATTAAAGTTTTAATATCGGTAATTAAAGATGGTACATCTCAAATGTTTAAAAAAAATGTAATATAAAAAAAATTATAATATAATAAAAATAAAACTAAAAAATGTTCTTCAATATTTGAAAAACTATAATAAGAAATGTACATCGGGGCATGAACCAAAACATAAATTTTTTGCTTACCTGTTCCAAAAATTGCTCTCGTTTTGGTATTGGAGCAAGAATGGTTGCAATAACTGCTATTATATGATTAATTTGGTAATTCGCAAATGGTGTATCGTTAAAACGTTCTGTAAGTGGGGCTTGAACAAAACCAGAGGCCCATGAAGCGACACCAGAAGGACATCTGCACACAAAAATGGGAAGGAAAATACTAAGTAAAATATAAAAATATGATTCAACTGAACTCAAAAAAAAATTGTCATGAAATAAAAGAGTCACTTGCTAATCAATACATAAAAATATTTTTGAGTGGCATGCAGAAAAATTTCTTAAATATATTATGGGTCTGGGGTGGCAAAATATAAAACTTATGGCACCAAAAATATGATAATAAATTTAATCGAAAACAAAAATCAACTTTTAAGCACTCTCAAGCAAAGGCCAATATTGTTGGTGGCACTAAAGAAATTTTTCAGGTGTAAAATTATTAATATATGACACTTGAAGTAAAAAAACGTTGTCAACCCCTGCTCTATAGCTATGGGGTAAATTTTTCAAAAATTCGGGTAAAAACCTTACAGTAGTCGATAATACAGTTTTAAATTTTTTGTTTTATATTAATCGGGAGTTTTATTACAGGTTAGAGCACTATATTGTTTAGAAATTGTAATAACAGAAAAAGCAAAGACCGAAACAATAAAAATAATATAAGAATTTAGGAGAGTTTTACAACGTACCTCAATATATGATGAAGTATAAATAAATGATCTTGCCAATTAGCCAATCGTAGTAAAACTGCAATTAGCTTTGAAAGCCATTTTCTAGTTTTCTTAACAAAATCACCATCTCGAATCAATCGCCTTTGAAATAAAAATAAAACTGATACGCATAAACGAAGTTCACATAAATGACGAACCAAATGCGTTGGAGCGGTTTCTGTTGTTAAAATAACTGGAGCATTTAAAGGTAGCTGAGAAGCAGCTAAACAATTTGTCACTAACGTTTGAAGATATAATTCAATCTGAAAATAAAAAAATTTGGTTTATCATCTTTTCACAACAAAATTTAATTAATAAAATATTTTTTGTCTACGCTAAAAATGTGGATTTGCTAATTTTTGACAGACTTTTTATTTTAAGCTTACGATTACGTCTATTTATTTTAAATGTCATAATCAATGTTGATATTACACTGTGAGACAATTAGAGTAGAAAAAGAGCTCTCAGTTAAAGTTTTATTTTTCATTTAAATGACAAAAAAATTGATTTATACAGGGTGTCTCCTAGAGCAATAATATCTCAACTATCTCATTTGTTTTTAGATATAGTCTCAACAAAGCTAGTTTATTTTAAAATAATACAAAAAGCTGCACTCAATAACAAAAAATTTGCCAGAATTTTCAATGGATTTAAATTTTTTTTATGTAGGTCTGACTAATACCGTTTATAGTCAAAATTTGACAGTAAATGTTCTTATCTTTTCAGTATTTTATACTTTTGACAAATTTTATTATTTAAAATTGTTACGTATCAATAGGCTGTAAAGATCAGCTCTTAGCAAAAGTGAATTCTCACTAAGGATAGTTTTTATATTTAAAAGTTGATAATAAATTACTGCATTCAACCTAATTAATTTAAAAAACCGTTACTACAAACTTCATTAAGACACAAAATATGTGATAATGGCATATTGACTCTTTGTACATTTTTCTCAACAAAATTATGTTTTAAAGAAAATGCCGCGCTTATCGAAATAACACTAATCCAATACGTAATTCGTCAAATGTTTTGTGTCAACCCATTTTTTAAAATACATGTTTTTTTCTCCAATTATTATACAATATAACAATATAATTAATGAAAATATTTACTATAATCAAAAATGTATCACTTATAATCTTAAAACTTTTATTTCTTTAAAAAATATTGAAACAGGATAGTTTGTTGTTTTTTTTGTCTTTATAAAGCAATGCAAAATGATTTTTAAAGGCGCGTAACTTAAATTATGGTATTAATTCATATATTTATATATCACGTAAATTCGAAAACCCATTGATTGGAGTCGTGCTAATTGTTGCTGTAGATTAAAGGAATTATAATTATTTGCATAAACAAACATTGTTATAGATAAATAAACAACGCAAACAAGTATATTACTAAGAATATAATGTTTTAATAATATCAAATAAAAACTTAAGACAATTAGTATTAACCTTCAAATAATTTTTTTTTAGTTATCTTTATAGATAAAAAGGTTATTGCCACAGATAATGTTATTGCATGAATCACTATAATGTGACTACCATAAGCTAAAAATAAATAGCATAGGAAAATCACAAAGATCAAATTACTCTATATTTTATGAACATACATGGTGTGCCGTCACCATTAGAACTTGATTATCTTTATTTGTTTTTAAAGATAATCTTAGCAAACCTTATATACAATTATTGAATGGTGGAAAAAGCAGCACAAAATTACATAAAAATTAATTCAACATTTTGACTTAAAAAGGCATTATTCAACTTTTTTTTAGTACGGTTTTAAGTCACAATCTGACAGTGACTGTTCTTATATTTGGAATCCAAAACTTTTTTACTGTTAACTCTAATTTAGGCAAACCTTAAAAGCATTAATATTTACAGGACTGGAAAGATGAACAAATTTTACATGTGATTTGGACTTTAAAACCTTTTAGTGCTATTTGAAAAAAAAAAAGTTGAAAAGATCAATAGAATTTGAAATTTCGAATTTATTTTAATGTAATTTTGTGCAGCTTTTTATACCATTTAATAACATATAAGGCAATGAAGGTGGTGCTGATCTCTGGGATACGCTACATATACAAATCATATTTTAAAGTAATTGTTATTAAAACTGTATACACCTTTAAAAATTTAAATTTAATTGCAAATGCACAGTTGGGTATTTTTAATTCAGAATTATTACGTACCAAGTAGGTATACAAAAAATTAATACTCTTAACATAAATAAAACCATTTGTTCTGGTAACTTAAGTTAAATTTAAAAAAGTATACATAACAAAATTTGTTGACATATGCTAAATCAGAGCAGAGTAATCATTATATATGCATACATATACATTTATTTATTATGACTGCACCTCTCAGAAGCGTGATAACTGATATTTCCAGTATTTATCATACAGAGTATGAATTGCAATACCTGCAGCATTTATTCACTTTATTTTCATGTTACAAAAAATTTTAAAGCAAACTTTAAAAATCATTCTGTTTCATTTTCATAAAACCATTGAACATTTAACATTTTTTATAACAAACAATGAATTGAAATTGGACACAACTTCATGTTATTTTTTATTTTATTTTTTTATAAGATTTAAAGAGTATGCACACTGTGGTCAATACATTTCATTAAGTTTTGTTACATCAACTGTTTAAACATTTACTCTTTATTTATAATTTTTTCATGACCAACTAAAACATAATAGTTTTTTTAAGTAAGTAACTATTGAAAAATGCAAATTAAAAAAATTTAAGTGGCTTAAATATGTCGAACCATTGTATGTAAAATGTACAAGTACTATCAGATTATACCTCAGAAAATTCAATACTAACATGAATACATTTTTTTATAAATTGTATCTCTTAAATTACACGAGATATTTATGAATTTAAAATTATGCAATACACAAATTACTCACTTTTTTTGCTTAATTTCCATTCTATATTGAAAGTAACATTCTTTAAGATACCTATAAAAATACTAAATTGTTTACCTGTAATCGTAAAACCTCAGCAGAGTAGGAATACAATGTATAATTTTCCGTTACCAATTTTCTTACAGTGTTCAATATTCTACCAATGGTTTGAAACACGGACCTGTGGAATATTGCCTTATTATATTGATAGCTAGTTGTAACAACGTTTCCATCACGACATTCCCCTCTTCCGTTGATAACAGCAACTTCTATGCTCCATAACTGCGTCTGACATTCTTTATATTCTTTTCGTAATTGTTCTAATTCTAACGAGTTAGCAGTGATTTTGCTACGCATTTGTAAGTAATTTTCCAACATTTCATACAACGGATGTCTTTTTACAGCAATTCCTCTTAATTCAGCTTCTATAAACTCCGAAGTAAAATTTTCTAGGGCTTCCAATTCACTGTTTGCATATAACGCAGCTAACTGTGACTCTGTATACGCTTGAATTGTACTCTCTAAAGCTTTTGTACTGCTTTTTACAGCAGAAATTTGCTTCGTGATGATTACTTTTTGTTCACCTTTACAATTTGTATTAGCTTCCATTTGTTCTAATTTTAATGCATTGTATAATTTTTTGTTTTCTAAAAGTAAATCTTGGTAAGTTTGCTCTTGCTTTTTAGGTGATATTAATTGTACATCCTCTTCTATAGATGTATGCTCCTCCTGTTTTATAGCTGAAATACTTTGTTCGCCAGAAGTATTTTCTTCAAGCGGCACATGTTCAACAATGTGCTTTTCCGATAAGCCAAGTTCGTTTTTTAAAATGTCTTCTTCATCAACAAGTTTTTCCTCAGACTTTGCATTACTTAAATCAGAATCATATTTCTTTTCAACACTTTCTGATGTTATCTGATAAACGTTCAATGCATTATTGATTAACGAAGAGCTACTAGCATCTACATTTGACTCTGTCACTTCAACGGCTTCAGAGGCTTGTACAACTTCTTTAAGTTTTTTCTTTTTCTAAAATTCCAAATCTTTAAAATAATATCTTTACTAATAAATTGTAATAAACATTCTAACCTGTTTAGTTTTTGGTTTTTCTATTTCCATACTGAACCGTTTGCAAATCACTATCAATTTGTTATTTTTTATATATTACTGCACAGAATATAATCTATAAACAATGATCTGTTGTATATTTATTCATAATTTATAAATGCGTCACGCACACAGGTCAAACAAACGTCAAACAGCTGATATAAGATGACAGTTCCCATTTCATCAAAGTTTTATTAAATACCATTTCCAGAAGATATAATTGCATTTTATTTTCTAAAATCAATATTTATCATATAAAATAAGGTGACCAGATTTTTTTCAACTGAAAGCGGTACATTATATACATTAGCACAAATGATGAGTTACAGATTTTTTAAAATAGTGTAGGGGGTTCGAGAAACAATATTTTAATTAAATAAATAAATAAATAAACTTTAATCGCATAATACATACATATAGGCGACAATTTTTATTTTTTAAATGAACAGACCCATTTAACGTATTGATTTAATCTTACACGATTTAAAACTAGGCAAAAAAACAAAATGCAATTATAAGTTATATCTTCAGCTGCCTTGGCCTCCGTTTTCCAAATACATAAAATTGTTTTAATAAACTTTCTTTAAATGATTTATCATGGCAAATATTATTTGTTTAAAACAGTACAAGAAGTACACCACATAAGGAAAACAATACCAGAGCAATACACGTCAACTGGGCAGCAAATAATATCTCATAGCAGTACCGTACACCGTACTGCCGAAAGCAGTACGTAGTACGTCTGGTCACCTTATATCAAAGGACATATTTTATTAAAATTTTTTTTTTTGTTAATGAAATGTTAATGAACCATGTTTTGTAAATATGTAACAGGTAATGTATGAGAGTAAACCAATTACTGACTAAACACTCGTAACTATGGTGATCAGAAATCTATTTCAAACAAATTTATCATTAATCAGAAGTTTTTTCCTGTCTCATTAGAGAATTTTTGTGCAAAAATGTTGGAATTTACGTTAATGACGGACAAAGACCGTCAAGAAGCAGCAACACTTGAAAGAAGACGTGCTGCAGAAGAAGAGCGTAAAAGTAGAATATTTAATCCTAAACAAAGACTATTTGGAGTAGATATTCTTAAATAAATTGTATTACAATTCGATTACTTTATTTTTATTGCAGATTGATTATGAAGCCCTTATTCAACAAACGGAAGAAAAGAAAAAACGAGAAATGGAAGAAAAACGAGTTAATGAAATATTCGATGCACAGTTACAAAGAAATGGACAAATTGCTTTAGCTTTACAAGTCAAAGAAAACGAGGTAATTGTTTAAAGAATATAGATTTGTCAACACTGTCATTTTGATCTAAAGATTTCGGGTTTGGCAATCATTCTTAGGGCTTCGGGATTTCAATAAAATTCTTCAGGTTAACTCCAGTGCAGAAGTGGTTGATAGAAAACGTAAAAAGACAAAAATTTAATTTTAGAAAATACTTTAACTTTTTTTGCATACAAATTTTGTTTTCTTACTAGTGTATTTATCTTCTAAAACAAAATTTTCAAAATTTTATGTTTTAAATATACGACATATATTAAGTTGTTTTATAAAATTGCTAATTTTCAAAGACTAATAATTTTTGGGTTTTATTTAATGTTATGATTGTTAAACAATAGAATAGCTATTTTGCTTTGTAAAAGTTTCACTTCTCAACTCCCATGATTTATAAAGGCCCAAAGGCCGAGTATTATGCTGTTATTTAAAAATAAAAAATAGTTCTTGAAATTATATCTTCATAATGTTAAAAATATTTCACTTGATATTTTTTTAAAATTTTATTTCCTCCCCAAAAAATTATTTTTCTTTGGTTCAGCATCGGTTCAATGTTGGCAACCTTTTATTTAATTTCCTTACTTTCATTATGATAGGAACGATTAAAACTTCAAAAAGAAATTAACGACTTTCGAGCAAATTTTCAAAAGTTTGAAGACAGGAGAGAATTTGACTTGAATGATCCAAACTGGCATAAAAAATTGCTACCAGCTAGATTACATGATGATGACCCAAGATGCGGTATTTCCTCTGCCCAAAAGTAATTAAATAACTTAATGAATAAAAGTATAAACTAATAAACGTGTTAAAGATTTGAAGGTGAAGATTTGGCTAGTGAAGCACGAGCCAAAGTGCAGAAAGAACAGTATGTATCATGGTTAGAACAGCAGGTTGCAGAAAGAGAAGAAGCAGATAAAAGCCGAAAAATGGCTGAAGAAGCATATCGAGCAGCTGTGATTGCAAGAGACCAAAGGGCTATTGAATTAGACGTGATGGAAAAAGACTGCAGAAAACGATTAGATTTAGCTTGCGGCAGATTTAACAAGGCGCTGGTAACACTCTATTTTTGACAAAATTTACTTGGCCAAAGACCATAACAAATTTAATGTCAGTACTGGACAAATTTCAACATACAAATCATGTTTGTAAAACTTGACATAATTTTTCCTCCCATAAAACGTATCTTTTAGGCTGATGAACGTTACTGCAAAGAAAAAGAATCCGATCGACAAGAAAAGGAGGACACTTTAGCACAAATGTACAATACAATGACTAGTGACATGATGACAGAAAATCCGGACGTTTCGATGAGCAATTTGGGAGCAAGTCGTAGAATCGGTTATTTATACAAGGGAATGTCACCAGAAGAACAAAAAGCAGTACGTGTTTACCAATTATCACAGATCGAAGAAAATAAGGCAAGTATTTTTAAAACTAGGTATTATTAAAAGTGGTTAGTCGGCAATATACAGGGTGTTCCAAATTCGAGATTCAACACATGAAGCTCACTTATCTTATCTGGAGATTTACAACATTGTGAAGTTGTATTTTTTAAATTTTAAGTTCAAATCTGATTTTTAAAAAAAGTACGTTGGCTCTCAGTGCAGAAGTTAATATTATTATTATCCGTAAACCTTTCCATTCTCTCATGTTCATCGCCATGTCAGTCTTTTTTTCCTCAGTATGTTCGTTATCTCATTATTCCATGTTTTCTTGGATCTCTGCATCTTTTTCTTTTTCCTACTTCCATCTCTCATACTACTTTCACAGTTTTTTTAGTCTTTCATTCGTATTAAATTACCAGGGCCGGTCAAGTGAGGGGTGCAGTGGGTGCAATGCACCCTGGCCCCCGATGTAGAGGGCCCCAAAATGGGAATCGATATAAAATAATTTGTCTGTTATAATGAATTGAAAACTTTCAAAATAAAGATTAAATACTAATGAGAAGTAACAGTTGTTTGAAACAGTGGATAGAAAGGAGAGAAACAGTTCAGATTGTACAGGCCATAATATAATATCGTTTTTGAAATGGAAAGCGAAAATAAAGAAATTAAAACATAATTTACACAAGAGAATAATAATAGTTTATTAGCTTCAAAGACATGACATTAGAATCAGCTTTTTTACTTATCAAGTCAGAGCAACACGTACTTTAACATTTAAAAATATTGAATTCGCAAAATCATAAAGAGAAAGTAAATAATTTTTCAAGGATTAAGAATTAGGTGGAAGTGCAACAATTCCTACCCATCGTATATGTAAAATAAAAACGTTTTTTTGATGAGATAGGTACTGATGAAACTTTAGATCAGCGTTTCTCAAACTTTTAAACATGCGACCCAAATAATTTTCTAGAAAAGAGAGTACGACCCATAGGGGAGAGGGTCTCCATCCCAAGAAAATTTTTGAAAAAATACCTTTTAAAGCATTATAAAAGAGAAATTTAAATTTTTGTTTTTAATTTTCTTTGTTCCGTTTAGCGACCCAATAAAAATTTAACCCGACCTATTTTTGGGTCGCAACCCATAGTTTGAGAAACGCTGCTTTAGATGACCCCGTAGCAAATTATTAATTTTTTTCTTTTATGCCCTGATCGACACCTTGATTTCTCAAATAAATGAACGATTTAAGTCAGTTCCTTAAATTTTACAAAATCATAAAATACAGATTTTTTTGTTAAAGAAACCTGCTCGCCTGACTTGAAAAATATGTAAAAAAAAATCCAAAAAAATTGGATGTTCTAAATGAAAAAGAAGTTACAAACGAAGTTTTTTAATATTAAATATAATAGAATAAAAATCCTCATTTAAAATCAAACCACTAATCTGCTTTAATTTATCCAAAAAAATATTTATTATAAAGTTTCCCCGACATTTACATTGCACTTAGAATTTATTTAACACTTCTGGTCAATGTCGTCAGTGCAGAACGCTCGTCTAGTAAATTAAAATTATTTAAAACATAGGAGTACCATATACAATGTCTCAAGAGAAACGTAATTCTTTAGCAATAATATCCATTGAAAATACAGAAGTTACAATGACAAACTTTGAAGATATAATTGAAAAATGGGCCCAATCTAAAACTGATAAGTCTCATAGAATAAAAAAATATTTCAACTATTGTGGTTTTGCTGTGTTGTAATAAAAACTTATTTTCGTTTATAACTTATTATGTACTGCAGTAAATACCAACCCGAAATATTGGATATAGGAACGTATATATCTGATAATTCAAATTGTATTAGTTCAATGTGAGAATTTTCCAAATGAAATTTTAATAGGGAGCCCAAAAAAATTGCACCCGGGCTCTGAAATATAGATGATCGGCCCTGAGATGCACCAACCACCTCAGTTGGTGTGTTTCAATATTTTCCATTACACTTTTTATTTTTTGTTTCTTATTCTTTTACTTCTTATTTGTCCATTCTTGACACACCTTCAATTTTTTTTAGTATTTCCATTTCACATGCTTCTATTCCTCTTTCTAATTCGTCTGTTAAAACCCATGATTCGCAGCCATACATAAGCATTGGTGCTAGTACCGTTGAATAAATACTTTTTTTTAGTGGAAAATGGTTGATTCAAAATTTCATACAGTGACATTACTTTATTGATTCTGTTAGTTAGCTATTTCTTATTCAGTTTTGCCAGTTTCCTCCAGCAATGCCCCTAAATATTTCAACTATTTTTCGACTTGTAATTTTTCATCCTGCACCACTATTTCTACATTTTCTGTATCATTGCTATCATCATAATTTCTGTTCTACTTAAATTTATTTTCAAGCCACATCTTTTTCAATTGTTTTGTAGTTCTTCCTTTCTCTTTCCAAACAAATGTTTTGCCAATATCTCGATAACTAAACTTTAAATTTTTTTTTGCATGTTTATTATTTCCTACGTAAAATTACCTAAAAATTGCGTGATTAAAATCAGAGTACCCGAAGAATAAATCCTAGCTGTTTATTGGTTTTGTGACTTAACGAATCAAATTATTTTGTTGTATTTATTAGAAACGAAGAGAACAAGAAGCAAGATTTAATAGGGAGTGGGATGATTACATAAATGGATCTCAAAGGTGCATCGCACTTATGGATCTAGATCTAAAACGAAAACAACAGTAAGATGACCATAAATATTTATGATGGATGTATACTAACTCTGGTTAATTTTAGGGAAGCTAATAAAAAATTAGCAGAAGAAAACAGAAAAATGGGTGAAGAACACAAAAATCACCAAGAATATCTTCAAAAAATTGTATACAGAAATAAACCAACTGCTGCATTTTACGAACAATTCAATAAATCAGCCAGATAACTCGGTTTAAATTATTACAACAAGCAAACAAAATTTAAAGTGTGTCGTAATTTATTTAACAAGAGTATATAAACCATGTCACTTTTATACATATTTAACTTTTTTTATACTATAAAATATTAACAAAACAATAAAGTTTTATAAACTAGTATCGAGCAGCAGGGCCATTTATTAATCCTACATTATGTAAATTGATTATCGAAGAAGCTATAATTTTTGCAGTTTTTTTTATGTAACCACCACTAGTCAGCATAACAATCGGAATACTTTTAGATTTAGATTTATGGAAAACAATTTCATCTCGTCGAATTATTCCCTACAAATATGTAATTTTATTCATGCAATTTTTGGTAAATGTTTGACATACCTCTGCCGTAATTGAAAGACATCCTAAGGAATCGCCTTCTAAAATATCTGTGCCAGCATTATACACCATTATATCAGGTGTAAACTCTTTTAGTGATCTATCAAGATGACTGAAACAAAATTTATGTTGAGTTAATAATATAATACATTTTTCCCAAGTTAAAAACAACTTCAAGAAACTCAAAAAATATATATACAGTCTAATTTTTTATGTCGACGTTTATTATTTGTTTTCATTTTTATTAAAAATTAAATTTTAATACATTTCCATTGATAGCTATAGTACAATTTTTAAGATTTGATCGTTTTTTGTTATGTAAAATCAGGGTTGAGCAGATTTAAATCAATTGATTTAAATCACGATTTAAATCATGATTTAAATCAAGTGATTTTTTTTAAAAAATCATTGATTTAAATCAAGTGATTTTTTTTTTAAATTATCAATTTAAATCACAGATTATGTGAGTACAATATAATATTAATTTATAATAAAACAAAATTGTATTACTATTAGTAATTAAATACACGAAATGGTGAATAAACCATATCAATTTGCTCTTGTAAAGTAATATTCATTGTGGAAATGCAATAATTCAAAATATAAATGACAAGTTTTTGACATTAGCGTAGTGAACAGTCAGTTTTTTCAATTTCCACGGCACTCTATTGCTTCAATAACGATTTGAAAAAAAATGTCGAATATCTCGAAAAGTATGAGTTTTGGGTATAGGACATACTTGACAAAATATGAAGCTCTTTTAAAGACGAATTCGATGACATAAAAAAATACAGGGGTTTGCATTTGAAAAAATCGAGTTACGAGCTTTTGAAAATCATGGAAGTTGCCACCTATTTATAAACACCCCTGTATGTGTGATTCAAATTTTTTCATATCGAGCGAACAGAGAAATTTTTTCTGCATGTCCATACCAAATTAAAACTTTGTATTTCAAAATAACTTCAGGAGAATTTTTTAAATAAAGACTTAAAACCTTGAATAATTTAGAAAATAATTTTTTTTTACAACCCCGTATAAAAACCTGTAGTACTTTATATTGATACAAAGCTGAAATTAAGGCGGTCAAAAATATTAAATAAAAAATTGGGTGTTGTATTTGAAATATAAAAGTTGCTATTAGTTCCAGAAAGGTGACTCACCCTGTATATTTGAAAATATTTTTATTGTGTTGTTTAGAAAAAACTGTATAAAATAGCATTTGAATCAACTTCATATCTCAAGCCGTTTAGCCACAATCGACCGATCCCGCACTAATGACTCACCCTGTATATAATTAATTAAACATCACCATTTAGCACTGATTTTTTCAAAATTCTTAATCATTATATTTAATTTTTCATTTTGACAAAAATTTACCATTGAATTAAATATATTGGTTATTAAATATATTAGCACAAAACAGAAATAGCATGTGAATTTGTCACTAAATTCGATAATATGGTACATTTGATTTAAATCAAAAAAATCATGATTTTTATCCACCCTGTGTAAAATAGACTGTTTGCTATAATTTGAATTAACTTTGAACTGATTTTCCTCAAAAATTTTCTTATGTATGCATACTTTTTTAATACATGGTCGTATTCAGAATTAAATTCTCTATCCGAATCAACAAAAACATGTATACTATGCAGGGCATGAAACCGGTTTTTTAAACCGGTTTAAAAAACCGGTTAACCGTTATTTTTTGTCAGAAAAAGTGATTTTTAACCAAAACCGAAACCGTTATTTTTAAAGGCAAAAAAAACGGTAACCTTTAACCAAAATAATAAAAAACCGGTTTTTTTAACGTCTTTTTTTAAATAAAAATTACGATGAAAAATACAAAATCTGTAGTAAATGCGATTAGTTTACCAAAAGTCATTACTGAACTCTTGATTGTACGTTTATTATAAAATTATAAATAAATAATATCCTTTCATACTTTGCATTCCTGAACCAAATAATTTTAAAAACCGGTTAATTTAACCGGTTTTGTCTAAACCGGTTTTTTGCGAATAAAACCGGTTTTTCAACAAAAACCGTTATAAAAATAAAGTTCTCGATTTCGGTTAACCGTTAACCAAATTTTTTTTCGGTTTCGAGCCCTGATACTATGTAATTTAAGAAAACAGTTGCCTATCGCGGATTTGACATACGTTATCGTAGAGATAACAAATGCACATCACTTAATAGAGAATTCCGTTTCCAAAAATATAGGGTTTGTTGGGGTAATTTTCAATAATTAAAAATCAAACTGAATCACCCGATATACCGTGACTTGGCATCAATTATTTCTATTTTACTTCAATTGTACTTTATTTACTTTGTAAATGAATAACAGAGAATAAACACTGATGCATCATTTACTAAAATTTGTACAACTTCAAAAGGGCCAATTTATGAGGATTTCAACTTTAATAAAATAAACTAAAGTTAAAATATAATGGACATAACTTAAAGTGTACAACCTTAATGTATGAGTTTTGTCGATCTAGAAATGATTTGTTGATAAATTTGTACACAAGCAGGACACACTTCTTGTACAACATGTGCTCATAGGGAAACATGACTAAGAAGGGTTATATGGACCCAAAATCTTAAGAGATAGTAGAGAAGAACCAACCACCGAGAAATGTACAGCCAGTTGAAAAATAAAGGTGTTTGTTGTTGTGTTTTCTTTGTTTTTTTGCTGTGTAATAACGGTTCTAGACCTGTGTACTACGTAAAACAATGTTTGAGCCAAAATTAACAACAATAAATAAAAGAACAATAAATAATCTTCCCCAACAGTGAGAACTGATGTACAGTACAGTCCATCGCAAAATAAATTAAAATTAATAAACACGTTCTTAGAACTTAGCATGATACGAAATAAAAAAATGCAGGGTTTTGATTGGAAGTGAATTACAAGTGAAGCAAAAAGTGATAAAATAATAGCTTATATAACAACTTATTCATTAATGTTTTACACCACATTTACTAATTTTAGTTGAATTAACATTGCTTCAAAAGAATACAGGGATTGTAATACCGGTAAACCGGTTTACCAGTAAATCGCAAAAAATGCTCTTTAAATTTTACCGGTGATTCCGGTAATTTTACAATATCTTTCTAATCATGATAAAAATCTAAATCAAATAACCGAAAAAAAATTGACGTATTTTCAAAGAGAAAAAAAAGGGGAAATCATACAAATGGCATATGATTGTTAACTCACTACACGACTAGGGATTGTAATAAATCGCAAAAAATGCTCTTCAAATTTAATCATGATAAAAATCTAAATCAAATTATCGAAAAAAAAATGACGTATTTTCAAAGAGAAAAAATAAGGTGAAAGCATACAAATGGCATATGATTGTTTGATTGTTTACTCACTACTCGACCAACAAGTGTAGTAAAATCCGAAAAAGCTTTTTCCGCGGCTGGATTATTTTGTACAAAAATTAGGTCGCAATTAGGAGACGATAGTTAAGATAAATTATATTTTCTACGTGGTTATTTTTTAAGAAAAATTTAAAATAAAAAATATTGTTAATAGTTTGACAACATAGGTATATTATGTTAAATCAATTTATATTTTATGTTCAGAATAGTTTTATTTTCATGTGTTTTTTGTAATGCTGGATTATATGTTTTGTAATATTTTTTATATTATATATTGTCATTTTATATTGTGTTATATTAATATTACTTAAAAATATATTAGATACGTTAATGGCTGTTAACTAATATATTGTATGAAACTAATTGGGATAGTTTATGCTTCAACTATCTCAATCAGTTCCATAATAAATAAATGTATGTAAATATATTTATTTTTAATATGGTTTTCGGAGTTTATCCGGGTAATATTTAAATTAGCTCGACGTTTCGGCAAGCTCTCACTATAGAGGGAGACGCGGATAAACTCCGAAAACTACACAACTTAGTAACTGCAAAAAATCTAAAAAGAAACAATATAATAATATAAATATATATAATAATATGATTTACCGGTAAATTACCGGTAAACCGGTTTTGATTGACAGTTTTACCGAATTACCGGTAATTCAAAAAGTCGGTAAATTTACAATCCCCAATTATTGTCACCAGCAGCCACTGCTGTCAATTATGTCAGAATTAAAAAATTGTTCAAACAACTGATTGCCGCTATTTTATACTAGGTATCGAACAATAGTGATTTATGTATTTAAGGCAACATATTATTTTTTAAATACTATTTTTGCTTACGTTTCAACTTTCTGCAAATACTCAGAATCTCCTGTCAAGTGTTGCAACTCTACTCGTTGACGTATAGCATTCTTTGCGTCTCTATCAAATGGATAAATGCCTTTATTATACACATCCATAATATAAACATTTTCGTTGTCTTTAAAATCGTGTTCATAACCATTTCCCTAAAAAGTGATTTATAAAATTTACAAAAGTTTTAGGTAAATTTAAAAAAAAAGACCTGATGAGCATCTAAATCAACAATCATGGCCTTCTTGATTTTGAATGGATAATGATTGAATAAAAACTTTATTAATAGTGTAATATCTGCGTATGGACAGAAGCCACCCCCTGCATGAGCACTACAGTGGTGAAAACCACCCCCAATGTTAATAGCCCAACCTCGTTCAATGGCTAACTTTCCTGCTAATATTGAACCTCCAGTTTGGTACCTATGAAAAAAGTTATTTAGTTTATATACCGGGTGTATTTTGCAACACGAAGAACAGAGAACGTAATAGTATTTTTTATTAAAAATGTATTGCAATATTTTTCTTCACACCTCATTGGTTTTAAATATCCTGAATGTACTAAACAATTTGGCACCAGGAACAAAGGTGGCACTTCGGCAATTTTAGCTACATTAAAGCTACACTGCAATTGGAAAAAAAATATCTGAAAATCTATTTCAAAGCTAATAATTAAAAATAATGTTACCTTAAGACTTTTTAAGTATTGTTTTGTATGAACAACTAGTAAATCTTGAGTGGTTGCTTGATTTGGCACCGTAATAGTATTTTCATCGACTAGACCATTATCTTTTAAATACTACAACAAACATTTATTTATTTTAACTTTAAGGATGAGATTTTGATGTGGTTTAAAGTATGTTATTAACTTGTAGACATAAAACATGAACATTAATCTATGGAACGCAATCGTATCAAAAAATGTAATAAGTTTGAAAAGAATAATTTTAGCAAGTTGCATCTTGAAAAGAATAATTATTTCACATGTCGTTCGTTTTAAACTCGTTTATATTATTCTTTTTAACTTTCGACTTGCTACAATTATATTATCTAACTTTCGGTACGCGCCGTTGTGTTAAGTATTCAATGTCATCGAAAATGTGCACAAAGTTTGATAATATAATTTGTTTTGATAATGCAGTGAGTTTGCGCATTACAAGAAGTTTTCTATTGGTCGCGAGTCCTTATACACGAAGTTCGTGTACCAGCGGCTGACCAAAGTTTAACACAAGTGGCACCGTAAACTTAACGCGCGGCGATTCTGTTGTCAGTTGTCAAATATGTACTCTGGCTGTCACCGTAGAGAAAAACATCACTTTGTTGCAACTATTAGTACCGTATTATTCAGTGATATGTTATAACATACGTAAGTATTGACTGTTTATATGTAATTAAATGATATAATGAATAGGTACAAACAATGCACGTTCATTTAACTGAAAACAGTGTGTTTTGCAGGTAAATACTTAAAGTTGATGTCTTACCAAATCATATTGCCGCAGCATGGTCAAAGTTTCGTGCATTCTATTGTTTAAAGCAACACATCGTCAACGTTTCGTGCATTTTATTGTTTAAAGATACTGCATTGTATCATTTAACCGTTGAACCACAAAAATTCCCCGAGGAACCCAGCATCGTCAACATTTCGTGCATTTTATTGTTTAAAGCAACTGCATTGTATCATTTAACAGTTGAACCATAACAAATCCACGAAGAAGCGGACATGCCTTCCAATAACATAACGCGAGTGAAGAATAGAATTAAACAGAATTTATTACAAGTTGGTCAGTTGATTGAAGAGGGCGATCATAACGCAGAATGTATGCTTTTGTTAAATGAATCGTTAAGAAATCTTATGAGGATTAGATCACGACTGAATGAAGATAAATTCGAAGTGGTTAAAAATTCCATCGAGCAATTAATGAACATTTGTGACATACCTGTTGAGAATACATACGAATTTTGTGCAGAGAGAACAAAGGAAGGTATGTATATATAAATAATTTAAAAATGAAGCACTTCATGTCATAATTTTTTATAGGGTCTTCTCGTGGACGACCTTCAATTCAAATAAATAGGCAGCAGTTGCAGATGACCCATGCTTTGCGATTTACAGCTAAACAGATGGCTAATCATTTTAAATGTAGCAAAAGTACAATTTATGCCAGAAGCAAAAGAGAAAATTTACGATTCCAGGATCATTACACAGAAATCAGTGATATAGAATTTAAAAAAAAAATTGAAGATTTACATGAAGCACATCCTAACAGCGGTTCTGTGGTAAATATGTAGTCTATGTTGGATGCGATGATACTTTGTCATAAAATATAACGTACATTTTCTAGTGATCGTTCGATCATTGTATCTGAGAGCCTTAAAATAAATCCCAAATTGAAGCTCATCGTTCTGAATGTATTTCAATGTGTACTGGTAATTTTTTCAGATGATGATTGCTTATTTGCGCCAGGCTGGAATTCATGTTACAAGAAATCGCGTCCGTGAAACTCTTGCACAGATAGACCCTATCGGAACAGCTAGAAGATGGTCTTCGACCATTAAACGACGCGTTTATAGAGTCCCCACACCAAACTCCCTTTGGCATATCGATGCCCATATGAAGCTAAGTAGGTGGGTACTGCAAATTTCAATTAATGTTGTTATTAATTAAATCAGTGGTAAGGCAAATTAAATATGGACGAATTAAAATAGGTTGCTATTTTTTACACTGATAAAATTGGTATAATTCACAACTAAATTGGTATTCTTAATGATAAAAAAATATATTATATAAGTGACGACTAAAGTTTGGTGAATATTCTTTTTTAATGAAAACAAATGTATTACATTCATTTTCATTATTTATTTGTAGAAAAAGCTCTATCCAACCTTTGACCCTCTATTACTGATCAAATTAATGTAGATCAGGTTAAAAGTTGTTTAAAGCTTTTTATTTAAAAAAGAACTTCTAACTTTCCACTTGACCTTTTATTACTAACCAAAGGATGAGAATCAAATTAAAACTTGTTTAAGCCTTTTATTTAAAAAAATAACTATCCAGCCTTAAACCTTGCCTTCTATTAGTGACCAAATAAATTAGAGTTACATTAAAAGTTCCTAAAGCTTTTTTTAAATAAAAATAAACTAATTAGGTAATATTACATTTTATATGATATTTTACAGATGGGGGATAGTAACACATGGCTGCATCGATGGTTACTCAAGAGTTATTATTTACTTGTCCTGCGCAACGTCGATCACTGCTCACACTGTTATAAATATGTTCATTCCCGCCGTTAAAAAATATGGGTTACCTTCCAGAGTGAGATCAGATCACGGATACGAAAATTTATTTGTAGCAATTTTAATGAATTCCATACGTGGTCTCGGAAGAGGTAGCCACCTCACCGGCAGATCTGTTCATAATCAGCGAATAGAGCGATTATGGGTTGATGTTTTCCAGCAAGTCATAAAAAATTATTATGATGAGCTGTATCAATTGGAAAACCTAGGCAGGCTAGATCCCAACAACGCCGTCCATCGTTATGTATTGCAAAATATTTATGTCAAAGAAATTAATGTCGCTCTAAAATCTTTTACAACGGCTTGGAACTTGCATTCGATCCGTACAGAACATTACAACAGTCCAAATCAGTTGTGGTTCAACGGTTATTTGCAGAACGTAAATTCTAATCACACTTCAATCCGAGAGCTCACAAGCGAACCCGTCGATCTAAGAGAGAGAATCGAACATACTTTCAATAATCGATACGGTTTGAATACGACTCCTTTGAACGAGGATTTAAATTATCAGTCACAATTTACGGCATCTATAGTTTTAACCGAACAACAAAGGGCACATTTCGACTCCGTAATAACTTCCAATCTGACACGTACCGAAAAATACACTGCGTGTTTAAATCATTTAATTTAATTATAAACGTGAATGTAGATGTTCTTCCCAAATAATTAAGTTATTTCAATAGTAATTATGTTATTTCAATAGTACAACCATTTTCCCAACACAGTCACGGTCACAGTCGCTTGTAAAACAAATAAGGTGGTGTAATAAAGGATATACCTAAATCCAGGAGTTTCATTGCGTTTCATTCCCAATCTGTGAATATATTGTTAATCGAAATATTATCTAGTCAATGTTAAATTCGATTTTTAACAGTTTTTATGAAATATATATTATCATATATGCAAAGTACACAAAAGTGTTCTTTTACTTATAAAATCAGTTTGTCTTGAAAAAAGTTGATTGCAGTCATGTAAATTAAATTTTGGAGATTATAATTTTTCTGTTCTTCGATTAGTAACTAAAATACTCAATTGTAAATGTTATCAATCAAAAAAGTAAATGCCTAGAAAAAACAAAAGAAAAATATGATTGCATTAAAAATGATGCTACTTGAAAAATATTCCGGGTTCTCTATTGTTAACTTTTTAAGGACCATAAAAGACATCATGAACAAAACAAAAATTACCTGTTATACAGGGTGTCCCAGATTACATTTCCAGCATGGGGATCTCGCTTATTATAAGATTTACAACTTTGTTTAAATCAGATGAATTATTCCTTAGTATAAGAGGAGCCACAAACTATTTTTAAAAGTACAAAATTCCTCGTACTTCAGATGTTATAGCAAAAATGTTGAATTTTTTTTCTCATAACTTTTTGTCTTACAGCCGTATTCATAGTCCTTCCTTATCTTGGATTGAGGATTGAGGAAGCCTCAAGGAAGCTCGCAACCTCCCTTTAGATAAGGTAGCCAATAAGATTCCTTGATTAACAGCCGTATTCATAGTCCTTCCTTGAGGAATAAGGATTCCTTATTCCTCGTTTCATGTTTCATAAATCTACCTTGACCAAACAAGGAACCTTATTGGCTGAAGGTACTTTTTTATGTAGAATGTAACTACATATATCTTACATTTTTTAAATCATTTTTCATTTTTGAGATATTATCCCTAACTTCATTTTTTCCTGAGGGCCGTCAAGTTGGGTTTAAAATAGATGTGCTTTCTTTTCCTCTTAAGATATATCATATGTTACATATATTTTTATAAATCACTCAGGAACTCAAGAAAATGTGTATTTTAATGATATTATTTCAAGTTAGCTATGAAACATGTTAAACAGGCAACTTGGCTTTGCGTTACTTAAAGTGCTTTTTCGCGAGATCCCCATGCTGGAAATGTAATCTGAAACACTTTGTGTAGCACCTCGATGCTTTTAATTTTTTAAAACTTCATGGGACTGGACATAATGGTAGGAAACCGAAAATTTTATCTGATATATGGGTTGGGAGGTATTAATAATGATCTGAGTGGATAGTCCAATATTTTGACTTTCATTTTGCTTTTTTAAAAATAAAATGAAAAAACAATATACAGTAATGTCTCGGTAATCCGAATCTTCAGTGATCCGGATTCTTCAGTAATCCGGATTTGATAAATTCTCAATGGGGTACTTTGTAATCCGGATTCCTTGTGTTTTGGTAATCCGAATTGACAAGTTTCTGCAGGTTAGAATGCGTGCGGCACTCCCCGAATGTAGGACTATTATTTAGTGTATTTTGTGTACATATCAGTGATGCCTCCAAAACGTAAGCACACTACTTTAAGTATCCATGACAAGGCAAAAATTATTGATGTGCCTTTGAAAAATGCCAGCATGCAGTTAAACAGACACGCATTACAAGTTTTTTTAGTCCTTAATATGTTTTTCTCTTATATTTTTAATTTCTGTTTACGTTTTCATAAAGAGCTTAAGTTTTGTTTATAATTTTTTTAATAAATTCCCATCCTCAGTAATCCGGATTTTTTGATAATCCGAATTGGCCCGGTTTTAATTGATCCGGATTATCAAGACACTACTGTAGTTAAAAAAAAAAAAAAAACTTATTTTTTTATTATGGCATCTCACCTGATCTTGATACTAAACAATTTTGAGTAAATATCAACACAAACAAATCATGTGTGTTTATTGATCAAGTTAGTAGACACTAATTTGTGTTATTTTATTGAGATATTTAAATTAACTATTTAAATTACATACTTAAAATACCATATCCAAACTTATTTTTTATTATCGTACCACCTTATTCAGATGGTAATAAATTCCGGAATGTTATCCTGTTTGATTTGAATTGTTCTTTATACTGTATTTCTGGCAACCCTATTTTTTTACCTATATCATTAGCATTTGTTTTCAAGTTTTATTTTGCTCTCTTTAAACGTCAGTTGAGAAAAGAGCATTAAAAAACTGTTACCTGCAACCACAACTTGTTTGATTAATTCATCAGTAAGACAGACAAAAGCAGTAACTAATTTGACATAAGAAAAACATGTATTTTGCACATAAATCATACATTTATTTGAGGCACATTGTTTATCAACATTTACATACATCTAACATAACAATAAGACCGCTTATAATTATCAACAAGTGATAAAATATGTCATTTCGCACTTTATTTTATTCACAGCAATTGTTAAAAGAATGAATACAATTCAGCTTAAATAAAAATCGCGCATCTTATCATGAAAAACGCCAAATTAAATAGCAAAACTAGTTTAAAGCCCTGTGTCAAAAGATAAATACAAATAACCAAACAATTCGTTAAATAAATACATTTTGCAATAATCTTACAAAGTAAACAATTTGGTTAACAGATTAATAAACAAATACATTTTGCAATAATCTTACAAAGTTAACAATTTGGTAAACAGATTAATAAACATATTACATTTTGAAATAATTTTACAAAGAATCACCTTTAAAGCTGAGTGTACTGATAGGAATATTCCGATTCAAGGTAAATTGAAATGTTTTGTTTAAATTCCTGGTAGGAACTGTACAGAGATGACAATTCTATGGTATTAGAGCATGTGTGCACGATAGGCCTGTTCATCAAGCCTGTCAATGTCGTAAAAGCTACAGATATATACTGCGGCATAACAGTAGAACCAGTTACAAAAAACAAAAACTTGCCTAAGTCTTCTTTACTTAAGGAACGGACATAAGTGGTCAGATAATATAGGACTTTGTCTTGTTCATTGCTCAAAATCTCTGGAAACTCCATGACGTCAACAACTTTATCGCCAGTAGGTTTTTGCCTGTCCAATATAAAATTAAGGTGACCAATAGACAATTTTTTCCAAAACTGTTCAAAACGTAACACATCTATTCCCTTTCTTATCTCATTGATAAATCGAGAGGGGTTCAGAATTAAATGCTGCGTCGCGATCGTTATAATCTGCTCATTAAATTCGGACCTATTCGGTATTTGGTATAAACCGTAGCTACTCAGTAGTGAACCAAGCTGGTCCAGTTCTTTGGCTGTTAAAGTGTCGAACTGTGAAATTCCCTTTCGGAGCAGATTCTTCTCGTGAAAGGTCACGTATTCCATAAAATCAGCCAGTAACAAATCATCCGAGATGGAAACGTCTGCGCAGGCCAATTGTAGGTAGAAGCACCTGGCAAATTTATTGGGTAAAGTGGCAGTCAAACACAATGAATGATCCAAGATCTGGCCTATAATGACATAGAGGCATTTTTCTTTGCGTATTCTGTGCAGAGGCAGAAATGGAACAACAACATTTTCTCCAATGAAAAAGTCATTTTCAATTTTATTAAAAAATATGGAAAAAGCCTCTTTTGTCAAACCACCTACGTCACTTCCCGATTCATTGTTGAAGGATACAATCAAAGATTTGTCACACGAGGTAGGATTTTCCTTGTAATAATCGAACATTTGTCGAATGATGTCATCCCTGTCTAGCTGCACTGTAGCAAACTCTTCGGTGCGAACCTTCGGCAGTTCTAAAAATGAAAAACACAATTATTATACATAAGCCACAGCATTCGCGTGATATGGGCAAAGATGCTTTCTCTATAGAACATTAAACAGTACAAAAACTTGCCTACGCACCTAATGACGAAAGATCTTCCATCTGCGAATTCGTAGCCACTTCTTCTGGCAGATCACTTATGGTTGGTGCGGGCCAATCATCGACAGGTGCTGATAATGTTGAAATAAGTCGCGAGACACTATCACGCATCATCGTGGTCCCACGAGAGTTCACAGCCTCATCGATTTGAAGATTCTCATGCATATCGGCACTTGGCTCGGCTTCTTGTAATGACGAACTTGTACCAGTATTGCTCATATTTGGAGTAGTGTCCGGTAAATCTCTATTGGGAATTACAACCAAACAACCTTGACGAATGTGTTGACGTATGTCTTCCACGGTCTCGACTAAGTGCAGTTTCGTTAACTTTCTGCGTTTGTCACACTTTGCAAAAGTTATTCCGGTTAAATTCAAAGGAACATTTGGATACAGTCGGCCAACGTAAGCCTCAAGCTCGAATGATGTCCACTTTCTGTTGATTTTTGGCTTTTGTATGGAAATTCCTGAAAATACAGCAAAACAGTAAATACTGTTCAATGTTACAGACAAGTTTATACACACTATATCATCACTTACCTAAGCCAATACTAGTCAAGTGGTCAAGTTCTCCTTTGCCAGGAAAATAATCTGCAGTTGCCCGCCTTAACAACACGATTTTTTTTTGCCAAATCTTCGCCCGTGATCTCGATCGACGCGCAGAACGTGGACGGAAACACTGCCTCGTAACATTGACTACGTGTTGAAAATCATCAGACGAATCATCACTGTTGGACAGGCTTTCCGATGCTGCAGCTAATATACTTTGCACTACCCTGGTATTACTGAAGTCGTTGGTAGCCATTACATAAAGCTGTAACAAAATATCGTATTCCCATTATAATCTCCAAAGCACATACACCTAAGCACATACACCTTTTGTGAGATAATAATAAATCTTTATCCGCTTACCACATGTGACATACAATTAAAACTCTTTCAAATAAAAACACATGTATCGTGAGACAACAGTTAAGCTTTATTTGTTTACCACACACAAGATGTGAAATGAAAACTCTTTTGAATAAGAACCTCATTATTATGGAAAATGCAAGTTCAAATTACTATGCTTACCAGAATAACAATGCAGAGTGCTGGGTGATACCAAACAAAGCTGATGCGAAAGTGAAAATGCGTTGGCTATACTTAACGATGGGATGGTTAAAATTTAACAAAGCGTGGGCGGAAGAAGTAACAAAGCGATGGCTGGACGGTAACGATGCTTGGGCGAAGTAACAAAGCGATGGCTGGACGGTAACGATGCTTGGGCGAAGTAACAAAGCGATGGCTGGACGGTAACGATGCCTGGGCGAAGTAACAAAGCGTGTGCGACTATAACTATGCTAATGTGAAACTAACTAAGCAACGATCTCACCTAAAACAGAAACTTTGTAAGACACTTGACGACAATAAATAACAGTTTAATAAAGTTTACACTTCTGTATATAAATGTCCAATGAGAAAGAAATGTACTTACTAATACAAGAGCTCACTGAACCCCCACTCGCCGCAGGCTGTACAGCGACTATACGGAAACGGACGACGTTCCGTTTCAAGCGGCAGCTTGTCTGCACAGGACCAACAGTAAATGTGATTGCAAGTAAGAACTTGTGTACGTCTGGGTACCACCGGGTACTTGCATCCGTGACAGACAAGTGGATCTGGAAACAAAATTAGAATTAACAAAAATTTAAATAGCTAACAAAACAAGCATTAGTCAGATATGTAGACACCTTAAAATTTATAACTTAAATAGAATATCCATGTAATATATCTAGGTGTACGTGTTCATTATTCACAGATTGATGTAATATCAAATAAAATGATATACTGAAGTTGACTACTTGGCGAGACACAAGTACATTAAATTATCACGTCTTTAGTTGTGAAGGCGGGATATACACGCTTTCCTACGCAGGGTTCGAGACTATATAAGTTACGCTTTCCTACGCAGGGTTCGAGGCTATATAACTTGCGAACTAGTTTGCGCGGTACATTTAAATTAAATATAGCGTTTTTTTTTGTTACAGCCACACAGTTAAACAATAGATTACCAAATACTACATACTGAATTGGTGCCGGTCGCAGAAGTCACAGCCCCATAGACATTTGACACCTGTTAACTGTTTAACGCATAATCTATTGCGTCGTGACATCGGTACAGCCTGCTTGAACGCATACGAAATTCGCATCAATTCCGACACAATGCGCTCACTGTGTGGACGACGAAAAAGGCGTACTTCTTGTATTTCGTTGTAGTTCAGGTGAAAAAACTTGCACGAGTTGGAGCTGCAATTTAGTACACGACATATAACTAGATCATGCATAAATGCGCACTCTTTTCGACTGCAAAAACCAAACAAATAAGATACACACATGGACATGATGCTGACACGTGGTAACTGAAAAATAAACGGTAACGAATGTTTCTGCCAAGACCCCCCCCCCCCCCGAAGAGCTTACATGCAAAAGGATACTAACAGTTAAATATGACTTGTTATGGTTATCAATTAAAAAAATAAAAATTTACTTAATCTTAAAGATCATGGTCGTTACAATTTTTTTTATTCAAAAGCTATACAGGGTGGTCCAAATTCGATGGGATTGCATGGGTATCTCGGTTAATATTTAAGATAGAGAAACGGTTAAATTACCAAAA
Organism: Elmis aenea; assembly: GCA_947652605.1. Classification (NCBI taxonomy): domain Eukaryota; kingdom Metazoa; phylum Arthropoda; class Insecta; order Coleoptera; family Elmidae; genus Elmis; species Elmis aenea. The sequence goes on from OX393581.1 coordinate 35,541,325, forward strand.
ATGTGCAGCTTTTTGAGACAAACTCAGAACCGTTTTCAAAAATATTCCATCATTTCCGGTTTTCGAGTTATCGAATAAAACGTGTTTTTTTGTCATATTAATAATGTGTCATATCTCCGTTATTGTTGTAAATATCGAAAATATTTATAAAGATTATTTTTAGATATTTTTATGTTTAATTTGATTATACTAAAAAAAAAATTTTTACGCTCGCCGTTAAAAAGTTATGACACAAACTTACCTTTTTTTAAATGGAAACGATAGTTGGCTATGACCTATTTAAATTCCTCATTTTTTTCTCATTCCAAATATATAAGGGTCGATGTATTTATTTTTAATAATACGCAAGTTATGAAGGTTTTTTAGGTTTTTTTTTTAAGAAAATCATAGTAGGCTATGAAAACAAAAACCAAACAAGGTGTAAAACCTTACAAAACTCAAGTGGTACAAGTTACCAAGGTTTTTTAATTTGTTGTGGAGATAAACATTGTAAATATTTGAAAATAAGAAAACAACGATATAGTCGGTATCAGCAGTAATGTAGGATATTGTTGTTTATCTTATGTTCAAAAAATCTATAAAAGCTATCTACTCACTGTTGAATTACAGCAAACGACGAATAGCACTCCGACGTCGACACATATGGCAGGTCTTCTCCATAGGTTCCACAGAAGTCAACGGCAAGCTGCTTTCGCAGGTCCCACAGAGAGTGTGTGAGCAACGTTTAAACGCTCTAAGGTTGCCTCTCGCTATGGGTTCTTTACAGATGGGGCAAACAAAACCTTCCAACTCGACACTGGTCACATGCTTATACCGGCAGTAAGCCCTGCTACAATGGCCGTTTTTAAAATCGAAGCAGACACCTATCTGTAATGTCCTAAGTGCCTCGTTGGTAATGGTCAGAGTGTGTATGACGTTGCCCTCATACATAATCTGCTCCGTACATGAAACATGCATAAACCTGAAAATGAAATGCGAAAATTCTGAAATGTTAATAAATTTGTGAATAAAATTAAATGTACCTGCAATGCTCGCCTTTAGCACAACCAGTGAACTGGTAATCTCTGCAGTAATTGTAAGGATGTACATATGGACATTCCAAATCGATGCACGCTCCTCGCAGAAACTTCTGGCAGGTTTGCTGCTGTAGGCTAATAAAGTGAATTATTATTGTATTATGGCACTTCCGTTCTAATTATGATTAAGCTAGATTAAAATATTATTTTTGCTTACCGACTTTCGCTAGAAAAAGCTAGAGATTGCATTGTATTGAATCAGATATAAGCTTCTACACAGTATGAACTACACGCACTCTACTAGTAAAACAAACTGACACTGATACCAACTACCGTCTTGTATCCTTCTTCTATGCTTGTATCTCTGTGTTCTGTGGACGCCAGTACTGAGACTTGAAGTACACGTATGCGTCTGTCTAACTCTGGCGGGTAAAACAAAAAAAAATTGCAATGTACTTTGCAAAATATCGCCGTTTAGCACTACAATATATACCGGGTGTTAACCACCAGCCGTGAACATAGGGAATTAACATTGGTTTTAACTTTTATTCGGATTCCTGCTCCCCAATTGAATTTATATTAAAATTAATGGTAACAATAGAAAGATAAAATTATTACGCATCATTTGAGACCATTAATAAGCTTAAATGTTTAATATTTAGTTAATAATTATTATTTTAAAATTGGATTAATTTTACAAATATAAGTAGCCGTGACTGTCAATCTGACATTTGTTTTCATTAATTTTTGTTATTATCTGTCAATTTTTAAATCAGCGAGTTATTTCTTTAACGATTTTGATTAAAATGAAAAAAAAACTATAATGGAGGAAGAGTTTTAATGGTGAAAACTTTTTACAGCATTATAATGGCGCATCTTTGTGGAGATTAATTACAAGAGTCGACACTATTATTACTTAAATTTCAACTTAAAATTAAAAACAATAACAAAAAATATAAAAGAATAAATTTTACAATAAATACTCAAAAAGCCCCCCATTCCTAGATAAACAATACCCCAATCTATTATAAAAACCGTTTCTCACAGAGGCTAGTTGTCTGTTATTAATTAAAGCACATTCTGCTACTATTGCATTCCTAAAAATTAATATTTGGGTGGCGTTTTTTATAAATATTCACAGAAGTGAAATGCACTTATTTTTTAGTTTTAAAGAAAGTTGAAAAAAGCATTTTTTTTTTCAATGAAAAAGTAATATCAAATATAAAATATGGTTTTCATTTGGAAATTTTTTGGAATCTGAAAATGAGGGCACACTACTTTTGGGAATATTTCTGAAATTGCTAAAATCTAGTGTCATATATATTTGTATCAAACTGTTTTTAAGTTAAAATTAGTTTTGCACACGCACCAACTTCTTTCATGAATAAAATTTTCCGAGAATTTAATCATACAAATCTTTTCAACTTTTCACAGACCATTTGATGACACTGTATTACTGTATTACTGTATATGACATTCTGTTTATCTTCCATCTTAAATCATGATTAAAATGTGTTACTTATATTTGTGAAATACTTCGTTTCACTGTAAAATTTTTGTAAACAGACGGCGATATTTGAATTAAAAATCGTTCATATTTATTATACGATGTCGAATGTTTCCTTTTTTCTAAAATGGTTTTAAACGGCAATTTTTATGCCTTTATGGATTCCTTAGACTAAATGGTATTATTTTTTGTTAATTATCAATTATAAAGTAACTTAAAAAATCAAGGGTCCTTTAAAAACAATGTTTTCCAAACATACCGATTATTCCAAATAGAATCTGTATGATGTTTATTTATCTTCAATCTTAAAAGTCTTAATGAAAATGTGTTATTAATATTTGTGAAACACTTTGATCACTGTAGAATTTTGAAAACAAAGACAGATTAATCCATTAAATATAACTCGTATTTATGTAATATAACAAAAGTTTTTGTTTTCCTTATATGGTTTTGAATGGAAGTAATGATTTTATCGTGATTATATCACTATATTTTATATACATTTATAAATAGTAAATCATAACCTAACCTAATAAGTCGAGGACGCTACGAATTCAAAATATTTTTAGATTAATCTATAATTTATATGAAATTTTATATGTCTGAAATGGTTAGGAATAAACGTTGTAGTGCTTTTATGTATCTTTTGCTCTGTAAGGCATAATTTATTTATTATAAATCATAACATAACCTAAAAAGTCGAGGACGCTACGAATTCAAAATATTTTTAGATTAATCTATAATTTATATGATATTTTATATGTCTGAAATGGTTAGGAATGAACGTTGTAGTGCTTTTATGGATCTTTTGCTCTGTAAGGCACAATTTATTTATTATAAATCATAACATAACCTAAAAAGTCGAGGACGCTACGAATTCAAAATATTTTTAGATTAATCTATAATTTATATGATATTTTATATGTCTGAAATGGTTAGGAATGAACGTTGTAGTGCTTTTATGGATCTTTTGCTCTGTAAGGCACAATTAATTTATAATAAATCATAACATAACCTATAAAGTCGAGGACGTTACGAAAACAAAATATTTTTAGATTATACTATAATACTCGTAATTTACATGATAGAGGTGTACTAGATTTCTGAAATGGTTTTGAATGAAAGTTGTTATGCTTTTATAGATCTTTTGCTCTGTATGGCACAATTTATTTTTTGTAAATCTTAACGACCTAAAAAGTCGAGGACGCTACGAAATCTAAATATTTTTAGATTATACTATAATAATTTACATGATAGAGGTGTACTATATGTATATCTGAAATGGTTTTAAATGAAAGTTGTTATGCTTTTTATATGGATGTTTTGCTCTGTAGAACACAATTTATTTATTATAAATCATAAAATAACCTAAAAAGTCGAGGACGCTAGGAAAACAAAATATTCCAATTTAGGCATATTTTAATGCCGACTTGTAGGCAACCTAGTATGCACGAGTAACTATTCTTCTTAGTAACCCCGCATTGTTAGCACGTAACATGATTGTGAATCATAACAACGTAAACGGCCGAGTACCTACGAAAACAAAATATTCATTTTAAAGCATATTTCATCCTAGCTTACAGGCAACTTGTTGTGCACAAGCATTGTTAGCTAGTAACGCACGCGTGTACGCATAATTTCGACCAGACAAATTCACTGAAGTTATCTGCGACCCTCAATTTCACTATGCTTTGATACTCCTGGAAACAGGCGTGTTTTACGCCGTGCGCGCGCTTTGTGCAACGCACGGAGTGTGAAATATTCAATGTCATAAAAACGATATCCTACGAATTATATTATCTAACTTTTGCTAGCTGCCGGAGTGTTAAGTATTCAATGTCAACTTTTGCAAATATAAGTTTGCGACTTCCATAAAACGACAAGTATTATAAATGGTATTTGAAATATTTTGTTTCGTAAATATGACATGTAACAAAAGTTGATACTTGCTAAAAGTTGCACGAATTATATTATCCAACTTTTGCACCGAACGAATTATCGAACTTTAAAAGTTTTCATGTGTCATTTGTTGGAAAGTATAATAATTATATTATCTCAAAAACGAAATAAATGTTACGAATGCGTGCCAACTTTTAGCTACGCCGTTTATATAAATTCACAAGTCGTCAAAAACGAACGACATGTGAAATAATTATTCTTTCCAAGATGCAACTTGCTAAAATTATTCTTTTCAAACTTATTACATTTTTTGATACGATTGCGTTCCATATTAATCCTACACTTATTATTCAAACAAAAACGTTTAAGATTCTAGTTATTTTATTTAAAGTTATTTTTTCTTAGGAATTCTTTTCTACACAAAATGAACAATAAAAATATTTTCAGTTTGAAGCATCACAATCCAATTAATTAATAACAGCAATAAAAAGAATGAATACCTGAAATATATTTCCCCATTTGCCTGCATCAAAGGGATGAAGTTTTTCCAATCCAAAAAAATGCACATTATATTCAGATCTGTATATAATTGGCCACTGTGTATCATTTATATTAATATACAAAAAAGAGCTAAAAAGAATTTACAAAATTATTTAACAATTATTCTATGCATAAGGAGTCGATTAATTATAGTAGAAGGGCTGCTGGGTTTATATATTTTAAGAAATTAAAATTGAAATTGAGTCTTGATAGAAACATTAAATAATAATTTGTGATATTTTATTTTATTATTCTTGTCTAGATAAAGGAAATAAAAATCCAGGTTTTGGTATTTTGGTTATAGGTACACCAAATAAAATATTGTTATGATTTTTCTCCTAGCACTTTTAATTTAAAGACACACTTGTTAAGTTTTGATTTTCATATGGACACTATATTGAATATTAACATGAGTGAATAGCATTTATTTCCTATTTTTAAATAATGTATCACTTATGAAAAACTTAATAAATTAACCTATGCCATGCCATCGAAAATAACTTTTTAAACGAATTGGTTAAATGTATATGACATGAAAGCCTTTATCTGTCAATAATGACTCATTTTAATAATTCAGAAATTTTTATTTCTTATAATTTTTTGTTGTAGTAGGTACATTATTTCAAAATGTATTTATTTAGTATAAGTAAAAGATCATAGGAAAGAAAATAGCAAATGCTATCTATCCGAGTAAATATCTAATATGGCACCATTAGAAAATCAAAACAAATCACATATTTGTAACTAAGTGCGCCATGAAAGAACTGATATCACCAGTTTATTTGGTATATGAAATTATCCAGATGTTCGAACATTTGCAATTTTATACTTAAAACTAGAAAAATATTAAACAAAATTAAAACAAACAAAAAAAAAATTTTTTCTCCAAAATCCAGTTAAATGTGTTTTTCAAAACATTTTAATATTATTACAAATGGAGCTTGGTTGTACGGAAGTTTTTGCTAATTTAACTAAAACTCTATCTCTTATATTAAGCGAGATTCTCACAGTGGCCCAAACTAAGGGTTCCACCCTGTACATTATTTAAAAATTGTGGATTTTTGAGCATATCTATAGCATGCCATGGAATTTAAACAAAATTAAAATCATTGCTACGAATAGATGACTTTTGTTACACTTAACTGACTGACTGACTGAGTTACAGTTGAGAAGTTTACCAGTCTCTAATTTAGGACATACTGTATGAAATTACATACATAAAATTGTAACATTTGTTTACGAGTATATTGCATTATTTTGTTTTCATTTATAAAAATTCAAAGGTATCTATGGTAATTATGAGCATAAGAATTTTAAAATATTTAAAACAATTCTGATTTTTTATTCATGGAAATAATTTTGGAATAAATTAGTGTTCGATCATTATTTGTTTATGAAATTATAATTAAACAAAAGAGGAAAAACCCCCCCACTACCAATTTAAATTTAGCAAATCATGAATTGGACTACATATAACGAATTGCGACGTTATTTTAACATTATTAAGTTATGTTACTCATTACTTAAACTAATACTCACCTCATTGTTTAATCATGATCTTGTTATTGTAAATTTGGAAAAGACAACCAGAGGTAGTTTATTAGTTGAAGTTTATTTAAAACTGCAATTTAAATTGTTGGAATTCCCGCTCTAATTTATTGATTATGTGGGCAGGTGTGTTTTGAGGCACAGGTAGGGTGCCTACTTACACCCACATAATATACTGCAAAACAAACCATTACAAATTACTTTTATCATCCTACATCAAATGAAATTTACAACAAAATATTATGTTGTTTACTTCATCATAAAACTGTGAATGTGCAATGTACATAAATGGAATTTTGATTCAAGGTTGTCAGACAGATAGCTCTGCTTGTTTCAAATTTAAATTTCAAAATGTCAAATTGTAATCATGATTTACTAAAAATTATGCTATTAGTCTTTTATCCTAAAAATACCTATAGAATACTTTCAAAGAAGCAATGGAACAACAGTCGGAAAATTTCGTAGAGTAAGTAAATTATAATCAAAAACTAATAACAAAAATCGAATTGTTACTTTGATTTTTAGAAATGTTTCACCGCTAGTTAAAGAATATGAAAAGTTAATTGACTCTTTAACAGCACAAGTAGATTATTATAAGGTAAAGTAAATTTTTATTTCAAAATTGTAACTTTATAATAGTGTAATAAATTTTGTGGAATATTTTAATTGGGTTTTTATTAATTTGAGATTTTACATGCATGTTAAATAAATAAATATGTACTCTTTATTCAAAATTTATGAGATTGATTTATTTTGTCATTGAATTTTTTTTTTGTGTGGCAAATGTTTTAATTATTATCTTTCATGTTATGATAATTATGTACCTATACCGTTGTCATTAAACAAATGAACACAAAATCAATGAAAATAGGTTCAATAATTTTGTTTTGTCTTTAGCATGAACTATTACAAAAACAGAGTGATCAAAATTCTATGGGATTAGGTACAGTTGTACTTATTCTCAAAAATGGAGAAACAGTTATATTTACGTTACCAAAAATATGCCCTTTTTTGACAAAAATTTAGAAGCATTAACAACAAATTTTTACCAGTTCTGGTTCATAAGTTAATTTCGACAAATATTTTTTCGTTATTTTAATGTGTCATATCTCCATTGTTATAGACATTAAAATAAAGTACCTATACATATAGGTTTTTTATTTATAATCTGATGACTTCAATAAACAAATTTATCTATCAGTTATCACTAATAAAATTTAACAATACTATCTATAGTTTTTATTTTATCAAATAACTGTATCAACCATTATATAGTTAAAAACAGAAAAACTAAGAAATTTAAAAATGTTAAACCAATTATGGTTGCTATTTAAATAAGTTTGTTGTAACTTTAAAACTGGTAAAAAAAAGTATCATTGATGTCATTATATAAAAAATATTAATTTTTTTTAACACTATTTTAAAATCTATTACAATAACGGAAGTATAATAAATTTTTAAAATAATCAAAAATTACTTTTTCTAAAACTGATCATCTTTTCTCTTGTACTGTTCAGTGTCGAGGTATGTTTTCCTAGTTCTTGATTATATTTCTCCCCATCTTCATCGTTGGCTAATTGTGGCACATCTTTCCGGCTGACTCTTTTTTTTGCTCTGCCTTACTTGGTTTTCCATTTTGTTCTTGGTCTTTCCTAATTTTTTTCCCTTAATCCTCATTTTCACGTACATAGTACATACTTTCTGGCATGTGTAATAGATGTCCCAGCCACCTATCTAGTTTATCTAATTTTTTTGTTAAATAACTCAAAAACCGAATATGGTAGAAAATTTTTGTAAATAGATTTGAATTTGTGGAGCTGCTGTACATTTTTGGTAATTAAACAAAATTTTTATCTTTACTAATAGTCTCATCGAATTTCAACCACCCTGTACAGTATATTTATTACATGAGCTTAAGATGTTATAAAAAGTTATTAAAAATTAAAGAAAATTGCACACATAATGCACATCTACATAATATTGCTTTTTATTTTGCCAATACTTTTCGTTAAATACTAATTGTTTTCGTTTGTAGAAGGGACATGAATCTCTAAAATTGGAAGTAACAACACTTTTAGAAGATAATAACGTGTTATCTACAAAATTAAGCGAATTACTAAGTGTTAAAACCAATGAAGGAAGTGTAACTGCAACAAATTTAGCTGAAAATGAATTCGTGGAAAATTTACGGAAACAATTAGGTCTCTCATTACAGGTAACACACATTTTTGAAAATGTTTTGCTTAATAGTGATAAGTTTTCAAAATAACACGCTTTACTAAATTACATGCCTTTTTGAGCATACTAGAGTTTTTATAATTCGTGATTGCAAAATAATTTTTTAACGTTAAATTCTGTTTGGTTTGACCAACATAACTTTTTGTGAAACTAGTACAATACAAACGATAAACGAAAAACGACCTTTGTATTTGAGTGAAATAGAATTTATAAGTCAATTAAAATGTTTTTTGAACCTTAGTAAATGTTAAATATAAGAAATGTAAGAAACCTACTGTTCGTGAGTCAAATATTAGATTGTAATGTATGTCAACATGATCATTCTAAATTTTTACTAATATTGGTTTAGCAATATAATTACCAAGACTTCCACACATTTTTTTAGGAAAAGGCATCAGCTGTTGAATTATGGCAGTCTGCTCTAAGAACTATTGACCACCTTGAAGAAGATTTAAAAGTATTTCAAGGTCGAACACATGGTTTCATTGCTGTTGGTGAAGTTAACAAGGTACGAACACAGGTATTAATGGGACTAGAATTTCAACCTAATGTGACTTTAAACCAGGGGTCCCCAACGGGTTTGATATCGACCCCTTGGTGATTAATAAAAATTTTAAAGGGCTGGATGAACCTGTAAGGGTTAGTAAGGGGGGTCAGATGAATCTTTAGGGATCTATTGGGTGTCAGTGAACTATTAGTGGTCGACTGGGGATTGATTAAATAATACACTATTAGTTTTTAAACAATAAATTAATATTGGAATATTTTGCTTATTTCAATTAGTAGAATCTTGTTTATTTTGGTTGAAGATAATGACATTAAAAAAGGTCAAAATTTTTGGGTCGAAGAAAATTTTACTAATATGTATATACAGGGTGCGCCAATAGTGCGATAAAGTCCATTATTGCCCTTAATGTCAACTTATTAAAAAAAAGTTTTTAATGAAACTTATAGTATTTCTAGACGTGCATGTTTTAAAATTAGTTTCAAGTATACAGGGTGTTTCATAAAAGTGGGGCGTCACTAAAGGTATTTTTTTAAAATTGAACACCCAGTATATTTTTGCATAATCGAATTCAGCAAGAAAATCTCCATAGGACAGTGTTTTGTTTTTTCATTTTTTTGCGACGTTGCCAATTTATCTCAAAAAATCTTTGAATTTCTAGAAAAACAGGGTACAATACTTGTCAAGAGCACAACGTTATGAATAATAATTGGCAAATGATATTGTGTACATACAAAGTCAAAAGGTGTAGTCATAGTCTAAATACATCAAAATTAATTTATATTATACAGGGTGTTTCTTATAGATGTGTCAACTTCCCAATTTTCAAACATCAATAACTTTATTTTTTCAAATGGAACCTTCTGTATATTATTACGTCATTTTGTTGCATTTTTGTTTTTCTTCAACTTTTCTTAATACTTACCTATACCTAAAATGAATATTTTCTGAGATATTTACATTTTACTTATTCTTATAAGCGTTGTGTAGGAATTTCCTAGTTTTCTCGGAGTAGGCCACGACTTTGACAATAGAAACAATAATTTCTGTAGTAACAAATGTCAGAGTAAATTGCTGTCAATTGTTAAACATAAATAAATGAGTATAACATATTCAATATGAATTTTCCAAAAGAAGAATTGATTGATACGGTCTATGTTCAAGGTGGCGTATTTTCGATGCCCATACAGGGGGGGGGGCGGTATCTCGGTTATTATCAGAGATAGAAAAAAACCAAGTAGGTAGTCTCGATTTCTTTTTTCGAGAGGAATTCATTGTCGTAAACAGATTTTTGATATCATTTTTAATTTTCGAAATATAGCCAAAAACCGATTTTTGTCAATTTTCAAAAATGTTAAACATCTCGCTTAAATGAAAAGATAAAGAAAAACTTTAGACATTTTTGCATAGTTTTTTGTTCTTGTATACTTGAAACTAATTTTAAAACATGCACGTCTACAAATACTATAAATTTCATAAAAAACTGTTTTTTAATAAGTTGACATTAAGGGCAATAATGGACTTTATCGCACTATTGGCGCACCCCGTAGGTGGCTCTTCAATCTGAACAAACAGTGCCGGATTAAGGCTTTAGCGAGTCTTAGACAAAATTTAGCGTTTGGGCCCCATTTATAGAGGGTGTTTGCAAATTTTGCGATTTTATTATTAATTACAACTTTTCTGGGGTCGAATCGGGCTTCTCTGAAATATGGGCCCTAGACATTTGTCTTTTATGTCTATTGGTTAATCCGGCCCTGTGAACAAAAACTAAATTTTATACTGTTTATGTATATTATACATACATCGTTCTAGATTTAGAGTTATAATAATAATAAAGTTTAAAAAGGGGCAATGGAAATTTGTTTTTCTTGCAAGGGATCGATGGTTGAAAAAGGTTGGGAACCCCTGCTTTAACCTATGAAATTTTACTGCTCATTTGGTAATTCTGATTATTTTCATTTAATTATTGTTCGGTAAATGATTATAATTTCAGTTAAAGAAAAATTATGAAAAACAAATTAAGGAACTAGAATTGCAACTAAATAGTTTGCATACAAATTTGCAAGACACAATTCAGAAATCAGAAACTAATATAAAAAATAAAAATTCGGATTTAGATAAAGCACTACAGAATCAAAAAACAACGTTTATGATAATGAAAGAGCTGGAAGAAGAAGTTAGAAATTTGCAAAAGAAACAAAATGAAATTATGGTTATGCGAGATCACTTGCAAAACGCACTACACGAAAAAAATAACCAAATTGAGGATTTAAAAATTAAAAATTTGGAATCTAAAACAAAAGTGAATGAAGCATTGCAGGTCGTCGAAGCAGCACTATTCGAAAAGGATGCAGCTTTGTTGCGTGAGAATCAAGCGAAAGGTAAACGAATTTTAGAATAAACAGTGTGATTCAAATTTAAAGGCAATCAAACAGTTACTCACTTATTGTTAAGATTACATTATGGGTTTTTATTAAGCAAAACTGCTAAATTGCAATCGCACCCCTAAAGGATTTTTATCTTGATTGAAAATAACTTTGCGATTGTTTTTTAAACAAGTTTTTTTTTTTTAGTTTCCTCGGCCCTTCCAATCGGAATTGGGGGGGCACAGATGCTCCCTCTTGTCCCGGTTATAATATTCACAAATCACAAATCTGGCAACCCTGACTTTGCCCCATGTAAAGCTCTGCTTAAACTCAAATTTTGAATCATTTCCTAATATATTTTCTTCTTTTTTTTATTGCACACACCATAAAATATCTTAGTATTTAATTTTGTCGGAGTTGGAGTCCAACTACTAAAATTATCAGGAGTCAGAGTCCAATGTTGTTTTACCGACTCCGCAGCCCTGACTTAAAGTACAATAAAATATAGCAATAAAGGAAGTTTCACCAATAAAAAAAACCACAAAAAAAGCAAAATCTAATGGTTCCATTATTGTTTTATAACAATAGTTGCCAGACATCCAAAATATGTTTTGATGTGCCCCATCTCTAATCTAAATCTCACATTTAAATCAGTCTGTATTTCTAGAGCAAAAAAACAGTTATTTTAAAAAATACTTTTGGGATCAAGTTATGGATTTCGAATATATTATTTTCACAAATACGTCACCACCTCATATGCACAAGTAATAAAATATAAATAGAGTTTTTCATCAATAATTTTTATTTTCTGGTTGTAAAATGAAATATTCATCATTTAATATTTTAGAAGAATCTACTAAATTATCAAAAACTTTATCGGAAATAGTCAACGAAGCAGAAGAAAAAGTTAAAACTGAGGTAGAAAATACTAAAATGGAATACAACAAAAAACAAGCAAAATTATTAAATGAAATGAAGAAAGTGCAAGAAGAATTGAGTTCAAAATATATTCAACTGGAGAAGTATACAAGGGAATGTAAATTGTTGGAGGAAGAGGTCGAACGAGTAAAAAAAGGAAATATTTTCATAGACGATAGCAATACTTCGAAACTTTTAATTTTGGAAAAAAATCTGGAATCTACTTTTCAAAAATTGGTTAGTATTTTTTCATTCTGCATTTTAAACAAATAAATAATTATTTATTGTACACAAATTATATACTATACAGCTTCTTTCGGAAAGAAAAAATTTGCAAGTGATGGCAGAGAGAGATGGAATAAAAGCTGATCTAGAGCAGATGGCGTGTCATTTTGAACGAGATGTTAAGGCTAGGGAAATTGAAAAACGTGTTTTAGGACACAAATCGGAAAATTTACAAAAAGAATTAGAACTTAGCAATGCTAGTCTACTTCATGTAGCAGAAAAAGTGGACGAACTCAATTTGAAAATAAAATTTATGCAAGGGGAAATTCATAAACAACTGGAAATAAAGGACAGGTATTAAAAAAAATGAACAGGGATTTTGTAAAAACTAAAAGGAAACATATCCTGCAAAACATAACTAAATTCAAACCTAATAACAATTTTGAAAGTGAAGTACTGGGTGCCCCAAATTTTAGGTTCAACATGAAGATCTTGTTTAATTTAAGAGCTAAAAAGTGGGTTAAATTGGGGTATAGGTATAGCTACAAAATTTGGTGCTGTCTCTATAATCTGAAAGGAGTTTCCTTAACACGTTAAGCGCCATTTGTATCTATATGGATACAAATCGTTTTTGCCAAATGGGCCACCTGTATCCATTTGGATACAACAGCCTACATTTAGATTCGGCTGCCTGTATTCTTAGACATACATGTATTACATATAACTATACCAGAAAAGGTTTAAGGATGGCCCGGTGGACCAGAAAACCTTGGTGGCCAGCGATTTTTTTACCCACATTGATATAAAAAAAAATAAAAAAAATAAATAAAAATAAAATAAAAAATAAAGTTTTATGATACAAATTTATTCATCCAAAAATTAAATTTACAACTTATAATTATCAAAAATAAAACTATATAATTGAGCCCTTATGTAATTCAAAAAAGCTTTGCATGCAAAAATATTTTTCGCACATATTACACTTACTACGCGTTTGAGTAGCTCTAAATATGATTGATTTGTAGAACACGGTATTTTTGGTATACTTTTACCATCAGGGGTTAACTAATCCTGTAATTATTTAATTAGTTGTTTCCTGCTACCATTGGATTATAATTCTTAGTAAGTAGGTACTAGTAACGGCAAGTTTTTACGAGTATACAGGGTGCCCATTTTTCTAACCTGTTGTATGGGTAACTCCGTTAATATTGGAGATACAGAAACGTTTAAATTAGCAAATTTGTGCAGAATTTAAAGGGAAATCTGATGCCATTTTTAAATTTGACCTACGTCATCAACTTTTTGAAATATTTTGAAAAAACTGAAAAAGGTCGATTTTTTCAAACTTGAATAATTCCGTAACCATATGAGTTAGAACCAAAATAAAAATTGGCTTTTGTAGATATGTTTACGTAGATTTTAAATATGTTAACGAAATTTTTATAGCACTCTCGATTTCCGAGTTATAGCACAAACTTGCATTTTTTTAAATGGAAGTCATAGTTGGCTGTGGTCTTATTAAAAAGGCTATTTTTTTCTCGTTTCAATGATATAAGGTTTGTTATGCGTTACTCTTGTAGTTTTTCTTTAAATAAGCAAAAATCATTTTACATGTTCACAGCCTACTAATAGATGGGAGTTATCCCGTGTTGATATTCTTTTTTTTCGACGTGACATTTAAGAGTTGTCTCTTATTGTTAGTGTAGCAGTTATTAGCCAGTTACAAATTTTAAAAACAAAACCTCAGAGTTTGTCAAATATAATTTATTGTTTGTTTTACGTATAAATCTCTCTCTCGTGTTGATCAACATTTTTGATAGAGTTTATTCTAAATTTTAAAAATAATGTTTTCTAATGAAGAAATATTATCAGGCTTTTTGGTATACCCGTATTTTTTTAAATTGATTTCTAATAACGAAAATAATTTCTTTCTTGGTTGGCTCCTTTCCATAAATCTTTGCAAATACATTTCACTTGAATTTCTACTATTTCTATTACAAGCGTAGTAATAGAAAAGCATGTGGTTTTTTTCTTCATTAGAACACATTGTTTTTAAAATTTACAATAAACTCAATCAAAAATTTTGATCAACACGAGAGAGAGATTTATACGTAAAACAAACAATAAATTATATTTGACAAACTCTGAGGTTTTGTTTTTAAAATTTGTAACTGGCTAATAACTGCTACACTAACAATAAGAGACAACTCTTAAATGTCACGTCGAAAAAAAAGAATATCAACACGGGATAACTCCCATCTATTAGTAGGCTGTGAACATGTAAAATGATTTTTGCTTATTTAAAGAAAAACTTCAAGAGTAAAGCATAACAAACCTTATATCATTGAAACGAGAAAAAAATAACCTTTTTAATAAGACCACAGCCAAATATGACTTCCATTTGAAAAAATACAAGTTTGTGCTATAACTCAGAAATCAAGTGCTATGAAAATTTCGTTAACATATTTAAAATCTACGTAAACATATCTACAAAAGCCAATTTTTATTTTTGTTCTAACTCATATGGTTACGGAATTATTCAAGTTTGAAAAAATCGACCTTTTTCAGTTTTTTCAAAATATTTCAAAAAGTTGATGACGTAGGTCAAATTTGAAAATGGCATCAGAATTTCCTTTAAATTCTGCACAAATTTGCTAATTTAAACGTTTCTGTATCTCTAATAGTAACGGAGTTACCCATACAACAGGTTAGAAAAATGGGCACCCTGTATACATACTTGTATTCAATAAGATACAGTGGTGAAACACTATGTTCTTCCCAATGGGCCGCCTCCCGCCTGTATCCAAGTGGATACAAATAAATTTTTGTTTAAAAACGGCTTAAAATGTTATTTTGTTGTGAAATTTTTTTATATTACTTAAGGGCAATTAAGAAACGTAAATTTAAAAGCGTATCTAATAACATCAAATTATTTTTGTATGATCCATTAGCACTAATGTTTTTGTATACTATAAAACATTTATGACTGTATTTTCTTAACACTAGTAAAAAATTTAACTTTAAATTAAACAAAATTAAAACAAATCATTATTAAAATTATATATTTATCAACGACACATAAAAAACTTTGCTTATTATTTATAACATTTTCACTTAATCTCTAGTTTTACATTTTCAGAACATGTAAACAAAAATGTAATGAAAAACTAAAACAAATGGAAAGCAATCACTTAATAATTGAAAAAGGACTGCAAAATTACTTAGAGAGACAAATGGCATTAAATGAAAAATGGAAAACGGAAGTTAAACTGATAACAGATAAACTTACACAACGTATAAATGAATTACATGATGAAACAAGCCAATTACGAACAGCTAATAGAAAATTGACACAAAAGTTGGCAGAATCGGAAATGAAAATATCAGAATACCACACAATTTACGACAAATTTAACACAGATAGCAATAACAAATGTGAATATACTATAACTTGATTTGTACATTTTGTAAATATTGATAACTTTTATTTAAGTCTTCAAAAATAATATGTAAACGAATAAAGATTTTTTTAAATACTGTTGAAATAAATGATTAAATATTCAATTGGTGGAATTAATGCAGGCAGCAAATAAACTAGGAAAGTAATATAATTTTTCTGAGGGATTTTGTAAATCTATCCAGGCTAGTCCTTCATTCAACATATGATCTAAGGCTTTTTGTGTACGCTCCCGTTCCCAGTTTAATTTGTTTTGTAAAGTAGTAGCTGAAGTAAATCCTTGGTTTGAATTGGCAACTTGTTCGAGAACTGCAGTATGGTCCATACTTAATTCACCTGGAATCGACTGCACCATATATTTTGCTTTTCCAACCGGAACTACCGAGAACCCATTTCCAAGAATTTTTAATTTCCGTGCTGCACAGAGTAAATCATCCTGGCTAATTTCCTGGTGTTGTTTACCTTGACCTCGTGCTTTGATTAGACGTGTGCGAAGTTCACTTAAACTTATAAGGCCCCCATTTTTATAATTTGTTGCTAAACACACTTCAACAATTTGAACGGCTAATTCATAGTAGAAGTCCCCAATACCAAGCACCGACCAAAAACCCTTACCCGATGCCAAAGGATCCACACCTATCGAGGCACACATTTCTTGAAACTGTGTCCTAAACTGCGCATTTTTACGTATTTCATTCTTATGCTTTCTAGCAAATTCTTCTAAGTTGACTTTAAAAACGTCCAATTGTTTTGTCATCTGTTCGAACTGGTTTTCTTGGATTTCATTACCCTTATCTTTGTATTTTTCTTGCTCAAGTTTTTGCTTCTGTATAGCTCCTAAGCCGGTCCGACGTCTCATGTTTATTAAAAAGTTTTGTTACTAGATTAACTTTAAATGTCACTTTGACTAATACAAATGAGGTTATGTTAAGGTTGTGAATACAGTGGCGTCGTTTAGGGAATTTTTAATACATTAGGTGCGTTCGGGACGCACGCTCCCAGATTGGAGTGGATTGGAGTAAGATTGTAATCACGTGGTCTCAGAGCCTCCAAGAGTAAATCTTGTGCGTTCGGGACGTTTAAGTGCAGAAAATCAGCGGATATTTCAAATATAAAGGTAACCTCACTATTTTGTTGTAGACCGGTCTAATCAGACATCATTGTAAGTAAAACAAGCAACAAATTGTATTGCTTCGAATTTGTTAGATTATTTGGTTATAAAATTGATGTAAAATGTCATGATATGAAACCATTTAACTTCCCAAAATTTTGGTTTAATAATAGGGAATTACATCGAAAGTTAATTACTGTCCACAAGAAATTGTTGTTAACTAATGCAACACAATAACACGAAGCCTGGATGTTAACTGTATCCTGTATCTCATTCTTATGCTGTACCTGGCAATTCAAAGAATTCAAACGTAGACAATCCGTAATGCGCATGTCTTCTTTCGCGAGCTCAGCTTGCCCCAGCTTCAGAGGTGGTGCAAATTAGAGTAGATTTATTTACCTACTCCACTTATGCAGTCCCGAACGCCCTTCGGAGCGATCCTTTTTACTCCAAAGTCGCGTCCCGAACGCTGTGGAGCAAGAAAGAGCAAATAAAGCAAAAAGAGCGTATGTCCCGAACGCACCAATTAGGTGCGTTCGGGCCTAAATTAATTTTTTTTATTAAGTGTGCCGTGACCTTCATAAATTGCACCTTGCAATTATTAACTAATGACCGACCTAGGGCGGGATTGAAGATTTTTTCGTTCGGATATAAATAGACTGAAGTGTTTTCTTATTTTATAAATTTATTTATATGAATACAGTGATATGCATTAAAAAATTAAGACTATTCCACTTAAATACAATTTAAGTGTATGTTGATGTTTTTGGTATTTTTAATTCATTTGTACACTTTTTGTGTGAAAAACGGGTCATAAAGAGGTGCAGGTGTTTTCCATTTTATTTTTATTATCAGCATCGATATTGTTGTTATTTTCTGTGCCCATAATGTTTCCCAGTGTCGTAATACGATTACTAATTACGCAAATTTGTGAAATCGTTTGATTCTTTACGTGAATGTTACGTTCTAGTTCCGGAAGTGTTTTCTTGTAGAGTCGTCTGGCTATAAAACCTAGCAGCACCATTTCCAGTAACATGAGTGAATTATGAATTACTGAAACAAAACAAGAAAAAAAAAACAATCAGTTTTTGTCATAAATTAATTTTAGCTTTTTAGTGTGATCAATTAACAGCTGTTTTATTTTTTATTCTAATATATTAATTAGGTTGTCTGTTTATCTGTAGGGATTTTAAATATTTAAACTGACATCGCAAAGAAAGTAAAACAAAATTAAATTAAATTGTGCTTTTAAAAACTGGAAGAACAGAGAATACAAAACATTAAAGATATAATACTTAGTGACATTTCTACATTATTTTGATGTATATTTTTACGAACTTGAAAGAAAAAAAACCTATTGTGGCGATATAACACTTGTGGGGTTTATATAGCACAATCAGTGGCGGCTGGTGACAATAGAAATAGGTGGGGCCAGGGACACAAAATATGTTTTTTTAAACTAAACATAATATGTATTATACAAAAAAAAATTAAAATACAGGTTTTTGACGTATTTTTTGCTACTTTCGAATTTTCGAGATGATCGTTTAAAACACTATCTAATGTAGCTGTGTATGAAACCATATCTAAAAAACTCCTCGATTGTTCTAATCAAAGGTTTCGTCATGTCCTCTTAACGGCAGTTCATATATAAGTACCACAAAATTTTATGCAGTCTATGATCCTTGATAAAGTATGTCTATTTTTGTCAACTAATTCATTATGTTTCTTTATATTAAGACGATATCCAGTATCAATGAATGATAAGATGTTAATTTTACCAAATTGTTTATATGAACTTTACTGGATTCGTGTTTTTGTATTCGCTCGGAAAGATGTTTCAGGTCTTTACAGCCTGGTGAGTGTCCATACACTCTACACCAAACAAAATACAATAAAAACAAAACAAAGATTTTTTTTATCACTCGCACTAAGCTATAATATTTGTCAAACCAGGTTACACAAAATGTTTTAGTTTTTTTGCCATCTTTTTGAGTAACATGCACATCTCAGGGTTGATATGCGCCAAGTTTTTTGATTTCTAATTTTTCCCCTAGACTTAGTAATGAAAAACGTTTTTCTAATAAACTGTCGATTTTGTTCATGGTTAAAATTTTTATGGACGTCGTAAAAATTTAAACTTTAAATTATAATAAAGAAAACAACAAATAAACAGCAACAAAACACACCAACAATGATTAAACACACTAAAATAAAACAAACAGATCAACAACGAGGACAAAATTAATGAAACTGCCAAAGAATCGTTCGCGATGTACTTTAAAACTAGTAACGGGCCCGATCTAACTGGCCCTACTATCAACGTTGCGGCCGGTAAAGAAACACAATCGGTAGTCCCCGCGCTTCATACATATCCTGTGCTCTACTCGTACGAAATAGGGCCAGCCGACGGCTGGCCCGAAAGTGCGTTTTAAGTCGCGTTATACAATATTGCCACAAAATACATTAATTTTTTAATTTAAACAATAAAACTTGTTGGGAATAAATCAAAATAGAATGAATACAATAAAATATTGTTTAAAATTATAATTATTTTGATAGTTTCACAAATACAGGTGGGGCCCGGCCCCTGTGGCCCCTAAAGACGAGCCGCCCCTGAGCACAATAATGTGAATTCAGTTTATGTATAAAAAAAAACTCTTAGGAACATAATGTTACAGTCCTTGTGTAAAGATAATTTTTATAATTATTGTATCTGAAACGATGATAGGATGATTAAAATGTACCTTAAGGATTTTTTACTTACAATTTCCATAAACTGCAGGAGTTATTGGCGGTTTACATGGTAAAAGTCCTACCCAGACAATAATTTTAGTAGCCAAACCTTGCATTTTTGCAAAAAGCAATACCATTTGCAAAACCATAAACTTAGCGGGCATTGAGTGATCCTTTAACACATCCTTCAAAAGATTGATAGTCATTGCCATTCCCCATACACCGAATAATATAGATAATATTACTAGGGGCTGTACATACATATAATTGATGTGATAGAGACTCTAAAAAATACAAAAAAAATAATTTGCTGCTTTTTTTTGTTTTAAGGTTCATTTAGCATATTTATACCAGTGGCCTGTCTAAACTATGAAATATGATTCTTTTCTACGATAAAAGCTCCATAAAAAAATGCTTTCAAAAAATAGGAATTGAGATATTAGTGTTTTTTTTTAAATTAAAAAAATGAGGGACCTGAACTGAACAGGAACTGAAACGAAAACAGAGAAGAACCCTTGTCTTTTGTGTGTAAAATTTGGTATTTGGCCGTTGCAATATCACTTCCGGTTTAACCGCAAACGGACTCAAACTTAGAAATGTTAAATATAACACTCTGTGCATTTTTATATATTTAGAATCCTCTTAAAATTTCTTTTTAAAAATGTATAAGGTTATATGGGTCTAAAGTTAACCGTTTTCATGAAAATTGAGACAGCCATTCAAATTTTTTTAACATTTAAAAACTTTAAAAAAGCAATAGAGTTTAAGATTTAGATTGACATTAAATTAACTCACACTTTGCACTGTCTGTGTCTACATTTAAAAAATATTCAGGACGTTTTTTACGCTTAGTCAAACTTGGAAAACTTTAAACATCGATCATCCTTTTTGTTAAATACGATACCCGTTATTTTGTTACACGGTCAAATAGAAAATTTAATTGCCGGTTTTTTTGTCTAAAATTATTATTTTCAGATATATCGCGATTTTATTGTAATTATTATGACAACGTAATATTTTTAAGTAGGATATGAAGGTAGACAGCGGTAATATGGGAACAATTATAAGAAAACAACAAGAAAATTATAATTTTTTCTTTATCCTACGAGTTTTTGAATTTTTTTTTCGTTATAAAGTTGTAATTTTACTATTCTTAATTTAAATCGAGGTTTCTTTTAACACTCTATATAAAATAATTGAATCTCGACTTCAAATACTTTAAATAAAACTCCAAATTTATTATATTTTTTATTTACACTGACAAGAAAAGTAAAATTGATCTAATTAATGTTGTGGCAACAAGTGCCAATAAGAGCATTTGTTTTGTTGCAACGAAGCACGGTGTATTACTACAATTAACAAAGTATATTGACATCTTTTTATTATTATTCAACATTTTTGTAACAGTCTCTTAATAATGTTTTTTTTAATATGTTGTCGTTAATTCAATTTAGTTAACCACTTACGTTCCATTAAAAAGCAGTACTATTTGTCAAAACACTGATTTTGTAACCAACAAAGCCTTTTTAAGTATAAACCGTTTGTTAAAAAATGTTATCCCGACATTTAACTGCAAGAAATTCGGTTATTTATTGCAAGTAATGGTACTGAATAAAAAAGAGTTACTAGAAAAAAATTAACGTTTTAAAAAGTCTTCACAACGGCTTATTAAAATTGTTTTAGTTTTTTTTTAAAATATGTTTTATTTGAAATTTCCGGTGATACCAGTAACGATTTAAAAGTGAAGATTTGCTGAATTAATTTGAAAAAGGGGTTAAGTATAATTTCTTTTATAACTAGTGCGCTGCTTAATTCCTAACAAATTAAAATTAAACAAACATATTTTTTAGAATTGGTTAAAAACATACCTCTCTTTCAGCCCACATAATCAGAAGTGTCATATAAACTAAACCTTGGACAACAGGCAGCTGCAAGATCAGTATTCTTAAACATCTTACTCGATTTCTGCAAAAAAAAATTATTATTGTATTTGGTCACTTTTAAAAGAAATGTTTATAAGTAACTTTGTTTTCTTATTAAATATATTAATTTAGTTTTTATTATATTACATATTGTCTACCATTACTCATAATTTTTTCCACCTTTCTTATAAATTCGGCATGCATTGCTCATGAACAAATAAAGTCGTTTGACTTCTCTAATGCTGTTTTAATATTTTATGGTATCATGTTTTTACTTTCGCCATACGTAGTATGAAAAAAGTATTGTGGTCGTGAAAATTTTCGAATTCCAGATTTCGACGGATATAGACGTTTTGAGGTCCCCTGAACCCGTTTTGACTAGTAGTAGTAGTAGTTCTCGATAGAGCCTCTAAAAGTATTCTACAAACCACCTGAAACCTCTACAATGACACAGTCGGCCCTGAGAATCGAACCCAGGACCTCCCGATTACAAGTTAGGTTGTTTTACCAACCAGCCACCAAGCTCGGTAGTTACAAAACAAAACTAGGGTACCTTTATAAACAGAGTAGAGACAGACGTAGGACAACTTTCTATTGGCCGAGGTGTATATACGGTCGAGTTTCGCTTGCGACTAGGCTGCGACCTCCAGATTTTAAATAATTTGTATGGAGAGCATAGGAGAATATTCATATTTAATTTTTTTCTTGCGTGTTCAGAGTGTTTAAGTGTGTTCTAAGACTTTAAAAGACATTAGTGATAGTTGTGTAAGTTATTACCATACGTAAATTTCATAAGTTAAGTTAAATACAATTATTTTTTTTAATTTTTAAGAAAATGTGCATTGTATTATTGGTCTACATCAAACTTAATAGCAATGATTGGGATTAATAATGTAATTTTGTGATAAAATATGAAATTAAATTGATGAACCTATACTTTTCAGTTGCTCATTGGACATTAAAAAATATGTTTTATTCCTTACATGCCTACACCCCATGATACACGGCGTGTATCATGGGTTGCATGTCTACCATGGAAATACGAGCTCCGTAAATGTTTTTTAAACATTAATAGCTAATAACAATTGTTAATCGTTCATTTTACTCATTTTTTAATTGCTCTACTTATTATTGCATCTATTTCTGCACGCCAATAGAGTTTTTACCTACAAATTTCGTTTAAAAATTGAATTATTAAAAGAAATCCTATATAATCCCATTGCCGCGATAAGAAATTTGGAGGGTTTGCGAAGCGTGGCCGTACCCTGGTATATAGAGTACCCTAAACGAAACTAGGGTACCTCTATATACATCCTTTTGCATACGGCAAATACCCAAAAGTCACGTACACAGCGATCAATCAAGCATTTTATCATTTTAATAAACTTGCAATCGATTATATTCAAGTACGTGAAATATGAAAAGTACAAATATATATAGATTATTTTATCTTATCAAATGGGTGCAGCTATGCTATAGGTTGACCAAATAAAAAATTTAATACTTTATCAATCGTACCTTAATGATTTCAAGTGTTTACATAATTTTGCACACGGCAAACACCTAAAAGTCACGTACACAGCGATCGATCATTCATTTTAAAAAACTTGCAATCGATTAAGGTAAAAAATACTTTTTAAAAATGTGGCCACGTTTTGGCAACATTTATTTTTATGGATGCATAAAGTGTAATCGAAATTTATGCTCCTAATGTTAAAACTTTTCTAATGAGTAATTATATTTAATTAACCATAGTAAATAAGAAGTCGATAGTTACAAAGTCGATGTATAACGAGAGGCGTTGCAGATAGGTTTTTTAAATTGATACCCGTTTGCACAGTACTAGAGGCTGAAGGCTAACTTGTCCACAATATTTTGTTATTACTTCCGTTTTATAAGATTACCGACCATCTACCGTATATTGAGCACACATTTTGCATATAATACGCAAGTACAAAAAATACATCATTTTTGATATCGAAAATAAACTGCATCTGTCGAGTTTCTATCAAATTTAAGTGTGAAAATAGAACGAAATTTAAAGTGTTTTACTTTATTTATTGCGTACATATTTCTGTTTGTTATTATTCTTTCAGTTTTTGTAAAACACAATATGTTGAAAAGTTGTGTGTATTATAAACAAATGTTTATTTAACAGAAAAAATTGGGCCACATCAAGCAGGCCTATTATACGCCAAATTTTACGATAAATATAAGCAGAAATATGATTCAATTAAAATATGTAACTTTGATAACATACGTTTCACAATAAAATTTGCACGGTTATATTATAAAATTATGATTAATTTATCTTTCACATTTAACAGTCCTAGTATACGATTACACTATTATAATTTTAGTAAAATACCAAATGCAATGGAAGTCACTTATAACGCGGGTTTGGATACAACCTTGCGTTATTTGATAAGCGCTGTAAAACCGAATTGTCGAAAATTTTATATGTTTATTTTAAAAAACTTAATTTTTTACATTTTCTTCATTATTTAGTAAATATACGAAAATATACTGTGTTCAACATTATAAAATACACTTGGAAACGAAAAAAAAAACGGCTTTCAATGTAGTGAAGTACCTATACTAATTATTTTTTTTTTAATGAAAGGAATCGGATTTGGTTTTAACAAATACCGACGCAGGAGTCTGGGTCGGTTATTTTTCTGCCGACTTTCTATCACTGGCCTCCCGCATCCATTGGAAATGTCGTTTAATCGAATCACTTGAAGTAATCTTCTCTTGTTAAGAAAAACCTATTTTTAAATTAAAGAACTTATCACTGGCTGAATATTGTGACAATTTAGAAAGAGCTCTTTTAACAGCTGCGTGGGTCAAAATTTTACAACGAATAAATGCGACTAGTAAATCTCTACAAGATCCTGATATGGACTTGATATTAGCTAATAATTTGTTACAGTCTTTAGCTGGTGTTATTTTAGATATTAGAAACAGTTTTGCTGCTTAAAATGAAGAAGTGAATTGTTAACAGATGAGACACAATTTAAAGATGGGAAGAAAACAATGAAACGTTTCACAATCTGCTAATGTTTTATATTACACGAAAAAAAAAATCATTCCTAATACATTTAATCGCATTTGGGATAAGCTAATTTGGGACATTAACAAAAGGACAAAATGCCATCGAGACCAATTAGATATGTTTGGCATATTTTTAAAGAAACATATATGTAGAGTAGATCAAAACAAGTATATGACTAGTATTAGCAAAATTTTAGGATTCATATTGGCTTGGAAAAATTTATTACCAAAATTAAGCAATGTTTGTAATAGATTTTTTTTAAATTCAAGATTTGTACAAAATTATAAACGTAGAAACTATTTAAAAAATATTTTTAACTACGCCTATTTCAAACGCAAGTGCCGAACGCTTATTTTCGGTATTGAAATGAATTAGTAGACTCAAATTATAATAATGATGTTGATTTTATAGACATATTTGCCATAATTTTTTTTTTTTTTTACTATATTCTGACTTGACACCTTTTGGGGCCTCATAATGGTGTTGCGCCTAGGGCCCCCAAAAGTGTAAATGCGGCCCTGCTCACGTTTGATTAATAATGGAAAAAATAGTCATTAGTACTTCTTCTATTTCATTATGAGCGAACTTATGTGATTAACGACATATCTTAATTTTTGATACATACAAAATTTTAAAAAAAGGTGTTTATCTAAAAATAGTTATCATTTATAACAAACAATGTACATATTTAATTTAAGTATTCCTAGATAATACTTATTGTGGAATATTTATGATTGTAAATGTTGAAACAATTAGCTATTGTGATTAAGCCTCTTAACACTTTCTCAAAAGTCGTATTAGTTGTTATTAATAATTTAATTGGATAAAGAGATTTTTTTTACAAACATATTAATACTTCGATTAGATAAAATATTTAAGGTATGGTCAGGGGCGGATTGGCGACATAACACCTCCCGGAAAAATTTCAATTTAGCAGTTAATTTTGAAAGTTTTAAGTTATTTTGAGGCAATAAATGTTTTGCATTTAAATGTGCGTAAAATATTTATGTCAACTGTAGCAAAATTTCACGCACCTATATTTGTTAGCTCTACTTAGATTTTTCTCAGTATACATAATTTCGCAAAGACGTTAACGAATCGCCATTTTTTACTGTAAAATGACTTAAGCCGCTTTCAAAATTAAAAGCTTATGTAAACTAGGGATTTATATTGTTTTTTTTCCCATTTGTTTTACTGAAGTGATGTTTGATAGGACAGTAGTTTATGAAAATTGATAAGTAAATTATACAAGTAATTGTTGTAATGTATTTCATTATAAAGTAATGTATTCAAATATTTTTCATTATCATTAATAGTCATAAAATACAAAAGTAATAAGTTTTTTCATCAGTACAGGGTGGACAAATTTCGATGTTTTAATAGGGAATCTCGGTAACTATAAGAGGTATCAAAAAACGGACCGCGCATCCTTGATCTCTTTTTTTGAGAAAATGTTAATGGTGAAAACAAAAATTGGTTATCGTCTTTTGTTTTCGAGTTATCGCCGATAACTCGATTTTTCGACTTTTCGTTTTAGGACTGTATCTTGCTTGTTTATGAAAATAGACGAAAATAATTTTGACGTTCTACAGGCACTTTTTTAATAGAAATTCAGTGGCGTAGTCAAATTTTTCAAAAAAAAAACCAAAATTCGAGTTGTGACATAAAGTTGTATTTTTTTAAATAGAACCCATAGATGGCTATGACTTATTTAAATTCCTTATGTTTTTGTCATTCCAAATATATAAGGGTTGATGTATTTATTTTCAAAAACACGCAAGTTACGGAGGTTTTTTTAGTTTTTTTTCGAAACAAAATTATAGTAGGCTGTGAAAACACAAACAAAACAAGGTGTAAAACCTTTTAAAACTCATTTGCTACAAGTTACGAAGGTTTTGTAATTTGTTGTTGGGATAAACATTACAAATATTTGAACATAAGATAAACTGCAATAAACTACATTACTGCAGATTCCGACTTTATCGTTGTTTCCTTATTTCCATATATTTACGATGTTTATCACAACAACAAATTAGTTAGAAATTCTGCTTTTACATCTAGATTTAATTTATAAAACATTTTGTAAGAAATATCATAATAAAATCTTAGCCATTACATTTCTAAACAATTGACCCGGCTTTGGTCTATAATTTTTGTTCTTCCTGAAGTTGTTTTTCTAAGGATTGTGTTAATAAATAAATATGATTTTTGAAACAAATTGCAAGTAAAATGTTAAAAGATAAAAATACCATCTTTTTTGTAATCGTAAACAAGTCATTTTTCGCTAAAAAAAGACTTATGGTGCCTGTCCACGTGAGAGTAAACAACTCTCGATAGCAGCGTCGCCAAGGATGCAGCCCCTGAGAGTAACTCGTGATTGGCTGTATCCTTGGCGACGCTGCTATCGAGAGTTTACTCTCACGTGGACAGGCACCATTATGCCACTTTCAAAATAAACAGCTCATATTAAAAATATCAAAAAGCTCATCGAACGACCAATCCGCTTATGGGTATGGTTTACATTATATCATTTTTTAGTGTTGCGGGTTGCAGTGTGTCAATGATAATATTAATTTAAAGTGTGTATTTAATTTGGATTATTCATATTGTTGTTTTATGTTTATAGTCCTACCTAAATGATGATAATCAACCTAAAGCTTAACTTACAGTAGATAAATTTACTGTGACTATAAAATCTTTTTTTTTTCTTACTTGCTTATATCCAACAAAGGTAAACAACAGCAACAAGGCCAGCAACAGCAAGGACCAACTCTTGTACTAAGTGACGTTGGTTTTACTTTTCTAATGAGTTCTGCTTCTCCTCCACAATATGCCACTAAAAGGCAGAATAATTGATACATTGCTGCCATAAAAATACCTTGGGTTACAGCTTCTGCCAGAAGATGCGATCTTGGTACAATTGTTGCACAGTAAGTTGCTAGTGCCACCACCTGGAATTAGCAAAAATATATGCAGGGTTGCCCAGAAAAACGTGTACTAATTTCGTGAAGTAATATTTTAGAAACTGTAACAGCTTAAAAGTTGAACGAAGCACCGTCGAAAAGCTTATTTATTTAATCTAAAAACAAAAACCGATGTTAGAAGTTAAAAACAATCGGTAGATCCATATACATTTATTTTGAATAAATATACAGAAAAAAAGATTTCGCCCACAAATAATTTCACAAATAAAGATTATTCTTCGCGTTATTACAAGATGCAGCTCTATATCATATAGTCAAAAACAGCAGTCTTTCTCAATAGTAAGAATCTTATTTTAATCGAACCGAAAATTGGCCACAATGCAGACAAGATCTTCCATGGATGAGGGATGACTATGATTTGTTTTGGAAAAATAGGTTGACAATGGTCGAAAAATTCATGATGTGAACACACTTTATGAGCTACTTACTTCGGCTTAAATTTTTTTTTGTAACAAGAATCTATTTCAAAGATAATTGCAGAATGAAAGGCGTCATTACATTAAACCCATACATTTTAATAAGTAATTTTCTTAATAATAGAGTTTTTAGAAAGTCAGTTTTATTAAACCAATGCCATAAAGCCATTTTAAAGATTAATAAATGATTTTTAAAGTGATTGTATAAATTGCATAAATTACTATCTGCAATGATTAATAAAATATAGCTTTTAATAGTTTCGGTGGAAGTTTTATTGGGTCACCCTGTAATACATAACATTTACAGAGAGATTGAAATTCGATTTTAAGCATGGGGATCTCGCTTATTATAATAGCTACAGTTTTGGTTTAAATTGGACTAAGTTCCGTGCTCAATAATACATAATTCAAAGAGAAATTGAAAATATCTCAAACTGGATCCGAGAAAATTGGGAAAAACCAGGAAATACGATTTTTAAAAATCGCCTATAACTCCTTTGGAGTATAAAATATTTAAAATTTTAAGTTGAATCAGATGGTAATCATTAATTTTTTCTAGGTCGAGTCGTTTTGTTTTATGACAACCAACTTTAATTTTTGTTATGGGCGCAATTTTTGTTATTTACATAATCAAATAGCATTTATTTTTCACACATGGTATTTTACTTCAAAAAATAGTGGGCGAGATCAGAATGATATAAAAAGTGGGTAAAGCACTAATTTAAATTTTTATTTTTATATGCACATAGGCACTAGTCACCATTATGATTGTGGTAGTACATTTTTCATTTATTTATTAACATGTTTTTAATTGATTGTATATATAAGGTCATTATTTAAATAAACAGTGTGTGTTGCTAAAATACCTCATATAAATTAGTATTTATTATATAAAAAATTATCTTTGTTTAGAAAATATGTTAATAAATTAAAATTCTCTTTTGTTTGATTACCGTTCACTTTAAAACATTGTTTTAATACATTCTTTTTAACGTCCACATATACTTTTTAGCACATGTTGCCATGAAACTGTTCTTGATTTTTATAAATTGCGTAAATATATTTTAATTAGTGAAAGGTTGTGCATAATTCTTACCGGATAAACGCCAATGACGAATGCAGAATGTGCTTTTACTGATGGAGATGAATTTTTCATAATATAACTAAGTGTATCAACAAATAATATCAGGACTAAGAGGACAGCTGCAGCTCCTAGCGTAAACAAAATTATTCCATGAACACTAATACCTGAAAAAAATAACAATTGTTTATATATAGGGTCATTCAAAAAGTCTACAAAAAATGGGAAAGTTTTTTAATACCCATTCCTCAGTAAAATTTATTCTTGATAAAAGTTGGTGTATAGTTTAAAATTAGTTTTAAGATAAAAACAGTTCAATAAAAATTCATATGACACTAGATTTTAAAGATTTCAGAACAGTTTGCAAGAGTAAAGTTCCCGTATTTTAAGAATTACAAAAAAGTTATAAGAATTCGTTCTTTAAATATCAAAAATAACGCTATAAATATTAAAACATGGTAAGGGGTAGTGTTTCCGTTCTCGAAAATTTTCACGATTTCCAGTTTCCGAATCCCGTTAAAAACAGGGAAAATCCGCTTAATGGTAAATAAACGTACCTATTACTCGCAATGTAGGTATTTTTCTTTATTATTTAAAATTTGCAATGCACCTAATCCTATAGTATAGATTAATAAACATTTTAACTTCAACCTAATTTGTTACGTTTATGTTTGAGTCTGGATGTCACCAATGGTCAAACCTAGTCACGATTACAATCCAATCACTACACTACTGTGGCTACATAGCACTGTACTCTGCTTTTGTACACTTTCAGTCTACGCAAGTTCAAAGGGTTTAATCCTTTTGAGCCTACGTACTAGTTTTTGATTATCGAGAAGTTGGAGCACTTCAATGTTGGAATGTTTGTGGAGCCTCTCCTCATGGCTTTTGGCAGCTTTTTTAATTTCTTCCTGGGCAGATTCAACCTGGAGTAAATCACTGTTTCGAACATACCAAGGAGCATTTACTATGCTCCTTAATACGCGGTTCTGGAAAGTTTGAAGACAGCTGTAGTTGCTTTTTTTGGTACAGCACCATAGTTGTAGGTCATGTCCAAAAAGGCTTGAGCTGTTTGTATAGGAGCAGTTTGTTTTGGATAGAAAGCTGGAAATTTCTTCCTATCAGCCAATACATATCTCTATTTTTTATCTTCAGTGGTTCCGTTTTCTTTCTGACGTGTTCCTTCCATTTTAACTTGAATCTAAGTTTAGGCTGATATTTAGCAGTCTTTTTGCAAGGGATTATATTATTATTTAGATACACTGGTAGGTAGTTTATTCTTTTGTTGGTGAAATTAACGTGAACAGATTTTTAATCGTTGATTTTTATATGCCACTGTTTTGTCCATGCATTTACTTCATTAATTGAGCTTTGGAGATTTTCTGTTGTTTCTTCTATGGTTGCTCCTGTAGTTAGAACTGCGGTGTCGTCAGCAAATGTGGTGTTTTACGTTTTGTGTTTCTGGAATGTCATGTGTATACAGCAGGTACAATACCGGTCCAAGGACACTTCCTTGAGGTACATCTGCTCTTATAAACGTAAGTCCGGAGTATTCGACCTTATTTTGACCTTAAACCTGACTAAATTGTACAGGAAGCATTTTCTCTAATTTTATTAGTAATCCTTTATGCCAGACTTTGCATACTAATGCACGTATTTCTTCGTTTGGTGTTTCTGTTTTGTTCGTCGACCGATTTAGAGATCGTTTGTAGGAGAGCTTTTTGTAAAGTGTTATCTCACTCTCGATATGGTTTTGATCGGTTAGTTTACGGGTTCGAGTGGTTAACGTGTTAATAACGGAATTGAGTATGGCTGGATGGGGATAGAAGGCTGCGTTCTGGTATCTCCACATCTTTTTCTATTTCCATCATTTTGAATTTGATTCTATCATGTAGGTTGTTGATGTGATGTAAAAATTCGTGTATGTTTTGTGTGCCATGTTGCCACACTACATATCTTGTCATATATTTTATATGTGAAATATTGGTGCGATAAATAAGGATTAAATAACGTTTGTAATACTACATAATATATAGTTTTCAGATAATGACCTTAAAAGCAAGCCGATCTAAAATTAATAGTTATGACAAATAAAAGAAATATAGTATAAATGTTTCCAAGTGTATTGTGCAACATTGTAAATATAATATTTTATAAATATATTTATTATATAAATTGAAGCTCACTGCAAAAGTTTTGGCGATGTTTAAAACTTTTTTTTTTGTAGATATAGTTGCGTTTTGTTTTAAAATAAAGAAACGTTAAATTAATGAGCTGAAATAACTTCAATTTGTTATATGTATAATAACTTATATGTGATCATGTAAATTTGTTTTTATGGAAATAAAACTGTGGCAGCGTTTTTAATAATGCATATTCAAATTCGTGTTTAATATAATTAACAAGTTGCTATTAATTTTGTCAAAAAAAATCGTAAATTGACAGATATACTCTTTAGAACTTGTAAGCGAATTATCGCAGATGACATGATTTTAATCGCGGAAACAGAAAAGAATCTGCACCATAATCTAGAAACTCTAAACCAGGAATTCGAAAAAATTAATACGAAAATAAATACAGAAAAAACTAAAACTCTGATCGTTACAACAGAGAATACAAGGCATAACATCACTTTAAATAGGCAGGTTGAAACAGGTAGAAGGCTTTAAATATTTAGGAGTGATCATAGAGAAAAATGGAGGAATGGACAAAGAAATAAGCGAAAGGACATAAAATGTGGGAAGAATATTTAACAGTTTAAGAACAACATTTTTTGGAAATAGAGAAGTCCCAAAACGAACAACAGTGGAAGTAGTCAAAAAGCTAGTAACTCCTGCACTTTTATACGGAAGTGAAACGTGGACACTCGAAAATAAAAATAGTAGCCGAGTGAATGCAGCAGAAATGAGATCTCTAAGAAAAATCTAAGGAAAAACAAAAAACGATAGAATCAGAAATGAAACATATAGAGAACAGTTGAAGATAAAATCAGTTGAAACAAAAATACAAGAAAGACAGTTGGGATGGTTTGGTCACATTTATAGGATGAAAAAAGATATTATGTTAACCAGAAAAACCTATGAAGCAAGATAACAGAGAAAAAACAAAAGAGGTAGACCGAGAAAAACCTGGCAAGACAAAGTTAAAAAAGCAGCAACGGATAGAAAAATCGAATGGGAAGAGAAAAAAAAAAGCTAGCAGAAGACAGAAAGATGTGGAAAAAAGTCAGCACAACACAACTCAACAGTTCTACACCTAACTAGAAGGACTTATGCCTAAGTAAATCAATCAAAAAAAGCCGAACAAAGATAGACCAAGAAAAAGCTGGCAAGACAAAGTTTTAAAAAGAAGCAACGGATAGAAAAATCGAATGGGAAGAGAAAAAAAAAGCTAGCAGAAGACAAAAAGACGTGGAAAAAAGTCAGCACAACACAACTCAACCGTCCTACACCTAACAGTAGAAGGACTCATGCCTAAAAAAAATAAATAAATCAATTAAAAAAAGTCGAACCGCTGCATGACAAGACGAGATGCGGAAGGTCACCAAACGTTTTTTGACATGATGAAGAAACTTATGCAATTGACGAAGGTGTCGACAGCAAAAGGGAACCTGTTGGTACATCCAACGGTGGTTTTATTATATTTATCCACTAGTGGTATGAAAAAGTTGATGCCAAAAGCGATACCGAATGCCTGTTTAAAAAAACTCTAAAATACGGTCCGCCGTTAATGGCTTGAAGTAAGTTTGGATTGCGAGGAACAACGCCACCTAATGTGACAAGAAGATCTGGGAACGTAGAATATTTCTATTTGAAATTATGGGAACGTTTTCTGCAACACGATAACGCCCGGCCCCATACTTCCAGCTTGCTACACTCACGACTTCTTTATGCAACGTTACATCGACGTTATAACTTGGCCAACGGATTTAATCCGATTAAAAATTTATGAGCTTTCATAAATCATGTAGCTCCAAAAAGCTAATTGTAGGCACTACGAGTAGATCAATTCGATCACTGGAATTTGGAACAGTCTATCAACAAGTTTACTGGAGTCACTTACTCATCAATGACTTGTCTAAGCATAGATGCAAATGGTGTCAAAATAAATCGCTAAATATAATAAAAATCAATTTTCTGCATATATTAAATGTATAATTTAAATTTTCTTAATAAATAAATATTATTTAAACTTAAATATTTAATATAAGTTAATCGCAAATACTTTTGCAGCACACTTTATGATAAATATTTACTAAACATAACGTTTTATATTGTACATACCTACTGGTATTCACACAAAAACTAATTTGCATTACAATTTGCTAATGTCCTGAGAATTGCTAATTACTTTTTTAAGAACGTTACATACAAAATCATTAACCTGAACAGAAAAGTGTAACTAACAAGACAATAGTTCAAATGTAGGCCATATAAAAATCGCATAGAACACTTTCGAACGTTTTGTTTTTGCTTTTAAACTGTAAAAAATGTATTTGGTAGTTTTTATGTCTTTTGAACGTGCTCTTATGTAACATTATTTTGGTCATTTACATAAACGAATGTAAAATTGAAATTAACATAGTGGACTCCATGCACTATTACTGCATCCAAGTTTTTGTACAATGGTTAGAAAGAGAAACTGTTGATTTAAAAATGTTATTAAAATTAACTTTTTCTTTTAGATATATAGGAAGGTCGCCGGGATTGGACCGGTTCCTCAATTGAACCACGTCAATTTTGGCAGTTTATTGACGGTAATTGTCGATAATACACATTAATATGGCTGTTTAATTCCTCACTAGTGTTATTTAAATTAAAAATAAATAAGGCCATGTGAAAACACATAATTTTGAATACATATTCAAGGTATTATATCGTACAAAACTTAACTTAATATTTAAAGAATTTAAGTCAATTTTATAGGGGACCGATTTGATATCGGTTCCAATAGGTTAAATAATTTATAAAACTCTATGACACATTATTAATATGACATAAAAACCTTTTTATTCAATAACTCGAAA
This sequence comes from Elmis aenea, assembly GCA_947652605.1. Taxonomy (NCBI): domain Eukaryota; kingdom Metazoa; phylum Arthropoda; class Insecta; order Coleoptera; family Elmidae; genus Elmis; species Elmis aenea. The sequence goes on from OX393581.1 coordinate 35,575,875, forward strand.
ACCGAAAATGATAGAATATTTTTGAAAACGGTCCTGAGTTTGTCTCAAAAAACTGCACATTTTTGGTAGTTTAACCGTTTCTCTATCTTGTATATTAACCGAGATACCCATACAATCCCATCGAATTTGGACCACCCTGTACAATATATTCTATTTTGTAAACTGTTGAACCAACACAACAAATTTGACTAACTGGCTATGAATTCAGAAAAGCAAAACTAATTTAATTTAATTATAAACTGTATATAAATTCGATTAAAACTTATTTTTCTACAAAAACTTTAAAAACTGTCAAATTGAATTTTTCTTACGATTTAATTATCATATCACATAATTACCAGTAAATTTAAGCATAAAAAACTATATGCTATTAAAAAATGCTATTAAACAAAACGCATTTTACTGTTTATTTAGCTAACCATGATTGCAAAAAATTCAAAAAATTATGCAAACATTTTAAAAGATCAAATAATAAAAGTAATAAATTTGTACTTGTAGGAGGCAGGTACATTATATTTTTATTAACTTTTGTTAATTGCCCAGCCGTGTCTAATTTGGCGATTTGGCAATAATATTTGATAAATAATCTATAATATTGGTAAAATCTATTTATTTAGTTTAGTACTCCTACTTCACAATTAAACAGTAATGTTTTAAATATATATACATAGAATTACTTTATATTCCTACCAATTCAAAAATATTTATACTATTATTTTTAAATATAATAATTTAATTATTTACTCTCCTCTTTTTTTTTTTTGTTTTAGCGCGGGGCCGTATGCGAGGGAATCAGTGGAATGTGCTTAAAGCTAGCCCTGTAGATATGGAAAACGGTTTAAACAGTTACGTATGCAAAGATGCAAATTTTAGTACCGGTATTTTAAGCTGACATTGGTATAATGTATATTAAAAGGGTTTTTAAATAGGCACTTATTTCTGTTAGTTTATAATGTTCAAATTTTATAATCTGTGAACAATGGTCAATTAGCGTTAAAAATAATAAGTAAACAGTTTTATTTGAGCACTTTTGATCAACTGTTCTTGAACAACAGTCAACTTCGAAATTTTGCGTTATTGCTAAACATTTGACCAATTTTGTTAATTAGACTAATAAAAATGTTGATCGAAATCGCGTTACACGTAACATAACATTAAAACTAAAATATTGTTTTTTTGTGTGTTTTGATTGCAAGGTAACGATGTTATATAAAGTGTTTTAAAGGAAGGATGTTACGCCATCGATTATTATTAAACTATAAATAACGTTAAAAGATTAATTTTTCTGGACTTGTATAACATAAGAGAAAGTAATTCTCGAGGAAAGTGAAAGTTTTAGCATAATATTGTATAGCAAATGCAGAAACTAAAGAAATTCCGTTAAACCGGTAGTTATGTAGGTCGATTATGTAAAGCAGTAAGTGCATACAGATGTACTGTGTATTGCAAGTGTATTAATTGAGAAACTGCAGTGCGTGATGTTAAAGAATTGCGAAGCGGTATTGTAAAATAGTAAAAGTAGGCCGTATATTTGCAGCGTTAAGTTATCATGCACAGAAAATGACTAATTTTAAACGCTTCTATAACCAATTATAAAAAGTACTTTCGCATATAAAACTGACGACAGAGATTGTTATTTTAACCAAAATTTAGAATGCGGCCATGGATAACTAGATCGATAGCTTTTTCTTGTACCATATGATGTTTGAATTAATGAAAATAAACTGATAAGCGAAAATATCAGATATAATAAATACAAATTTTACCTTAAATTGTGAATATGTCGCGTAATAATTGGAACTAGAATTGTTTAAATATGCAGGGATAATATAGTTTTAAACTTAAAACGATTCGTTAGTTAAGGATTAGATATTTTGAAACATTATATTGAAAATAAATTAGTTTACCTGAAAGATATGCGTGCACTGATGGAACTACGTCACTGGGACACCAAGAACCATTCTGACTGCTAAATTTTGAAAGTCGTGATAATCCAAATTTTTTGATTTCTTCCGATACAACTTCTTTAAAATCACTGTCATCATATAGATTTGAATCGACCATTTTAGAAGAGACTTAATTTGAAAATTCGAATAAACCGTCACACTATATTAAATAAAATGTTATAAAAACTTCTTCTCTTGAAACCCATGATTAACCTTTCCAAAATTATTTCATAACTAGCACAAGGTGTTTGTAGATACGTACTATGTATATTTTGTGAAGTTCTTTAGGAAACTGTTGGTTGTTGCTGCGTTAATGATCGTTTCTTGACATGGAGGGGATTTGTAAACACTTTCTTCTTTTTTAGTCTTATGCATGCTGAATGTTCTAACGTAACATTTTGATTACAGGTGTATCAGCTGTTAAAATAGAGCAACTTTTTGTACTCTTGACAATACAAGCTTAACTTTTGGACTTTAATGAAAATTAATACAAGAATATAATAATACATCATTAAATGTATCCGTTAATTTTTGAACATATTCAAAAATAAAAATTTTGAAGTAAGAACATTGTTTCGAAGAATATTAAGTTCAATTTTAATCAAAATAAAAAACACAAAATTGATGGTGGTTTAAAACAGACGAAATATCTAAAATTACCTCTAAATAAAGCGTGTAGCTAATAAAAGACGTTGACCAAACAATTTTTAGTTTTTTATATTTGTGCAGTGTCCCAACCAGGGTTGGCTCTAGGTATACAGGCGCCCTAATGCAAAATTATTTGAAGGGACCTCTTTTCCCCATTTTTCCCAACACTCAGTTATTTTATAGAAGCTCAATGTTTTATCACCTTAACCCATTAAGGCCAAATTTTTGTTTTTGAAGTTTTTAGGATTTTTTGATGTAATTAAGCTAAGAATAGAGCATATACTTAAATAATCTTTTTTTAAAAGAAAAAACATAATAACTTTTGAAATAACGACTGTTACATAAATGTAACGCTAGGACATTTAACTGCTATTGTTTAAGTTTTTAAAGAACACTTGAAATTTATGCTTTTATTAAGTAAATATTTATTGTCTGCACATTGCGTTTGTATGAAAAATGACACATTTTATTTCCAAATCGAATAGGCTTTCCCCTAATAAACTGTTTACAGGTAGATGTGTGAGTAAAAAATCATAAGAAACGAAATAACTTCAAAAATATTATATTTAGGCATAAAACATGCTTAACAACTTTTAAAGATAATTACATTTTCTACAAGAAAATGTAAAAATATATAGGGTGTTAAATTTAAAAAAAATGACTTACATGCGTGTAATGTTTAGCGAAATGGACCGAGTATAACCAACACCCTGTATATTATTTTAAAAATGTAACGTCAACAATCACTGTGACACTATAGTCTAATAAATTACCAGAGTAAATAGCTCTGGTGTTGTTATGTTAATAAATATAGATATTTTTATAAAGGTCTGCATCTGTCGAAATTTTCAAAAAAACGTTAATAACTCAAAAACGGTTAATTTTAGACATAAACAACCTATAATATTTTTGAATGAAAATTTAATTTTACATCCAAAAATTACAAAATATACAGGGTGTTACGTATAAAAAAAACAATGTTTGGTATCAGAGCGCAAAAACAAAACAATGTGTATAGTTGAAAATAATTTTAGGTTATGTAGTAAATGATTACAAATAACTTTTATATTTAACTTTTTTTAATATTATTACTAATAACAGAGCTATCGAATAATTCGTCTTGGCTGGGACACCCTGTATATGCACAACTTAAGGACTATTTTTGTTACAAAAAAGGATCATTTACATGTGACGTTGCTTATCTTGACAAAAAAAAAATATTGCGAAATATAGAACACATTTAAATTGGCAACTTAAAAATGTCGGATGACTCGACATTGGAGTACGTGACGTTGAGTCACTCGAACATAGGAGTTCTCTAGTAGGCTTTGCAAATACTTACCAGGGAAGGTCACGATACGTTGTCGCTAGAATTTGATTCCGGCTGTGTTTATTACATCAATGGCATCCAAACTAAATGTTTTCCAGAGTTATACGTGCCACTGGCCATTACCTTCGGAAAAATAGGGGAAAAATTGGTACAAAAAGGTCATTTTGGCGATCGCGTTGGCCATGAAACCGTCAGAGATAAAATCGAAATTCTTCTATTTACCAATAGGCGCATCCTTTGCAAGTAATATAGTGAAAAGTTTTTGAAAAAATCTTGAACGGTTCCGTAGAAAAACGTCAAAAACGAAACCCCTGCATAAGCGCTATGAATTGAGAAGTTGTGTATATCTGTATTACTATATCTATGCGACTTGCATAGGCGTTTAACATAGGGAAAACAGTTTTTACAAAGGCCTCGTTTTTTGCGTTTTTCTTCGGAACCGTTTAAGATTTTTTCAAAAACTTTGCACCATTATACTTGTAAAGGATGTGCGCATTGGTAAATAGAAGAATTTCGATTTTGTCTTTGACGGTTTCATGGCCAACGCGATCGCAAATATTACTTTTATTATTCAACTTTTCAGTTTTTCCCCTATTTTTCCGAAGGTAATGGCCAGTGGCACGTATAACTCTGGAAAACATTTAGTTTTGATGCCCTTATAGGTAATAAACACAGCCGGAATCAAATTCTAGCGACAACGTACCGTGACCGTCCCTCGTTAGGAATTTGTTATCAAGACAATTTGTTGTATTTGATTCATAGACAACCTTATCTAGATTCCAATTTATGTTTACGCCTTTTAAGGATCAGAAGTGTTGTGCCTTTCAAAGTGCGAAGGTGTAATTTGGGTGTAAGTATTGCTGTACAGCGTTTATAAATGTATCGTTGTCCACCACTGAAAAGTTTCTGAGTATGTTTTGATCATTTTTGCAGTAAAGCTTTGTCTTACATATGCATATATCATATATTTCTTTAGGTTATTAACGGAATGTTGTAGACATAGTGGAACGTAAAAGAATTTTTCATTGTTCCGCGTAAAAAGACAGTTTTTGGTAACAGTTTTTAAATAAAAATGTGTTAAATCGAATATGTATGATTCGTTGTGTGATTTTTACCGGTCATGGTTATGAATGAGTGGTTGTACTCTAAGATTATTAAATGCGTAAATGAAATAATCAATATTATTAAAATAATTTATCGGTTAAAAAACGAAAAATGTAAAGATAGTATACATATCTCTTTGATAAAATGTTGTTGCAAAAAGTGGAAAAATGAGAGATTTGTAAAATAATATTAATGATATAAAAAGTAATAAAGTTTTGCTTAGATGTATTTTGATGCTGTTCCATTTTCCATTTATGATTTCTTGGACCCACAAGAACCATAGATTGGCAACAGAACAAGAATTAGAAAAAGAGCCAAGAACAATGTTTCTCTCAATGAAGAAGCTATATGGACTTGGCATTGATTAATAATTTATAATTATCTATACTTGATTATAATTTAAAATTTTTAAACCTTATTATACAATTATCAAAGAAATATTTTATTCTAATTTTATATTGAATAATAATTTGTTCAGTATTATAATTATAGTACATATTATAATTTTTATTTTGACATTATCTGGAGAACCACCAATCGTAGATTTAAAAAAAAAGTTTAAAAAAAAGAATTATTAGCGAGCCGGTTGTTAAAGATTTGGTAACACATTTCTGCTTGTAACCCCATCGAATTTGGTCCACCCTTGCAGTTGTTTTGAAGAAAGTGTCAACATAGTTTTTTTTTTAAGTCTTAAATTTGTTTTATTATTGTTTTATTTAATCGATTGTTTAACTCTTTACACTAACAAACTCACGCATATACTACGGTAGATTATTGTCATGATGTTTACAAAATTACAGAAACAAAAACGGTTGTAGACAGGGCATGAAACCGGTTTTTTAAACCGGTTTAAAAAACCGGTTAACCTTTATTTTTTGTCCAAAATTGTGATTTTTAACCGAAACCGAAACCGTTATTTTTAAAGGCATAAAAAAACGGTAACCTTTAACCAAAATAATAAAAAACCGGTTTTTTAAACATCTCTTTTTAATAAAAATTATTTTGAAAAAATACAAAATCTGTATTAAATGTGATTAGTTTACCAAAAGTAATTACTGAATGCTTGATTGTACATATATTATAAAATTATAAATAGATAATATCTTTTTATACTTTGCATTCCAAATCTGAATAATGGTAAAAACCGGTTAAATTAACCGGTTTTTTCAAAACCGGTTTTCTACGGAAAAAACCGGTTTTTCAACAAAAACCGTTATAAAAATAATGTTCTTGATTTCGGTTAACCGTTAACCAAAATTTTTTTCGGTTTCTAGCCCTGGTTGTAGATAAAGTTACATATCCAACTTTTTTTTTTTTAATAACCACCAAAGCTGCAACTATCATATGTCACTATTTATTATGTTAAACGTACGCTTTAGGTATAATGTATAATAAAAGTACTTCAAATAATTTTAATGCGGAAGAGGGATGGAAAAGCGTGTTTGATTTTAAATACAGTGGATCCTCAAACTTGAAATAAAATCCGTTCCAGGAGACGGATAAAATAAAACTTTAAACCTTGAAAGTAAACAATTACATGAAAAGAAAACACCGATATAATTAAAAAAGTTAAACTATAAATTTTGTTACAATTTGGCATAAGTGGCACGTCATAATTTTGAAGTTTAAACAAAGCCTTTTGTTAGTTGATTGTAATTGCGCAAAAAAAATATTTCCATTTTATCAATAAAATATATAGGTAATATTAATACCTCTATTATTCACTTTTATAAACGAACAAACACATGTGTATACATATTTTATACATATGTGTATATTGTATTTTTAAAATAGCGCAAAATACCTATTTCTTTGTTGGCTGTTTGGCACAATCATAGTGCGACTGTTTTTATCAGTAGATTATTTATTATCAGGTTTAGCGTTCGAGAGCAAAAATAAAACATAAAATGGGTATTGCACTAAAATTTAATCACTTTGTCATACCTGGAAAAATTTCTAAGGTTTTCATAAAAACATTATTTATCTAAAATTTTAATAATCGTCCTAACATTTTACCTTACACGAAAGTAACCACATTCTAGATCAGGGGTGGGCAAATCTTTTGATTGTCGGACCACATTGCGGATGAAAATTTAACCGCGGGCCAAACAATTTCTTTTTCTAATTTTAAGTATAGTTTTTGCTAAGGAGGTTATTTAATAAATTTTAAAACCAATATTTTTGAATCAAAACATGTATTTATTAAGCAATTTAAAGAATAAAATTGAAAAGAAAATTATTAAACATTAATATTAGACAATTATCAAAGTGTGTACAATACTCATACAACATAAAACAAAAAATAAATAAAAATTTTATAAAATAATTTTAACATTTTTTTACAACATAAAATTAAAATTTTTTTTTTACTAAAAATACAGATTAATCCTTTTATGAAAACATGCAACTTTAAATAAAACAAAAATGTAATTGAAAGAATGATATTTACACATAAACGCATATAACATTGAATTTACAAATGATAGAATTTTTCATTGAAGTATGAAGAATTAAAACTAAACTTTTGGAGGTGAATGAAATTTTCTCAAAACATACAACTTTTATACATATCAAAATTTAATGGCTTAAGTGAAATTTTTTAGCATCACTTCTAATTGTTTGTATGTCTGGTGAAAATTTTGTTGTTGAAATTCTTAAAACTGCCTTTAAATGTTCATCACTAAGACAGGATCTGAACGGGTTTTTGTTAAAATTTAATATTGAAAATGTTTGTTCGCAAATGTACGTTGATCCAAAAATAACGAACATTTTTTGGGCCGAACAGATTAGGGACAATATGCAACTGAACGACTCTGACAGTCAGTATGACATAAGTTTAATGTATTTTATTGGAACCGCCTTATTCAAATAATGTATTGAATTTTTTTCTTCTAAAATTCTTTTTATGCGCCAATTTACATTGGACAAACAGTAATATTTTTGCTTTTAATAATGATTTATAAAATGCTTCGCGGGCCGGAGAGAATTCTATCGCGGGCCGGATCCGGCCCGCGGGCCTCCATTTGCCCATGCCTGTTCTAGATGGAACAAGGCAAGACGCCTTAGATTTTGTTTTGTGGGAGGGACGTGTGCATTAAGCAAATTCAGATGTTTCAAAAAACAGTGAAAGGTTTTTTAAATAAATGTAAATAAGCGATACTGTTGTATAGATAATGTAAGTTATGTAGATTAATCTTAGTGTCCGAAAGACGCAAATAGCCTAGGTAGATGCTGATGTACCTACTAATGAATAATGAAACCTTAAAAAAACAATAATTTAGACAATGTTTATTAAAGATCCATTTTCGAGGATGTTTTTCACATATTTTTCAGTTAAGTTAATTTTTTGTCAAAAGATTGGGATCATTAGCAGGGGTTTGGAGCGGAGCGCGGAGCTGGAGCGCGGAGCAGTGGAGCAATGGGTTTTTGCCCGGAGCGGGAGCGGAGCCCGGAGCAAAGAATTTTGATTGCTCCACTGCTCCATTTTACTATTATAAACTTTTTTTTTTTTAATGAATTATTCTCATGGGTATAGTATTTAATAAAATTATAAATAAACTAAATTTGATTTTTTTGAAGTAAAATTATTATAATGTAACTTTTCTGAATATTAATTTTCATTATTTTGTATTTGAATTTTGAAAAATTTTAAGGAACTTTGTTTTCTTTTTTTAAATTTTTTAACTGAACATCGATAATTTGTTCATTTATTTAACTTTACTTGTTTCTTAGGGTCAAATATTGTAATTTTTGGTCGATTTCCGCATATCTCATAAAATTTTAGCTTTGTTTTTAAAAACAAATTTTTAAATAAAAAACTTATTTTATTAATATTTGGAGCGCGGAGCGGAGCGGGAGCGGAGCTGGAGCAGGCATCTTGATGCCGGAGCGGAGCTGGAGCGGAGCAACTAAAAAATTGGACTGCTCCAAACCCCTGATCATTAGTAAAGATTCATGAAATTTTTCGCACGAATTCGTTAAATTATATTTTACACTCATCATACGTTTTACAATTTTAATTTTTATTGTTTTTAATATTCATTGATTTTTTCTGCGCTAAAAAGCGGAACGCGGGATAAATTATTAAAAATCGGGTACTGTATCACCAAAAGCGGTCACTGTACCATAGACCTCACTCTTCTACTTTATGTAGTAGTAGTAGTAGTAGTAGTAGTAGTAGTAGTAGTAGCAGTGACGTAGCCCCTTGGTGTCCAGGGGATCCGGACCCTTCCCGAAATCGATTATGATTCAAAATTATTGTGTATATTTGAAATCATGAAGTTTTTCCACGATTTTTGTATACCTACATACACTTAAAAAAATGTTCGGACCCCCTCCGAATAAAAATCGTGGCTACGTCACTGATAGTAGTAGTTTTTATTTGTTCTGAATATCCAAAAAGGCGTAGAACATGTTACAATAATAATAATACACATATACAGGGTGTCAAACCAAAAACGCCGGAAGCTGTAACTCCGTTGTTTGTGGTCCGATTTTGGTGAACAAGAAACTAAATGAAATGGCTCCTCAAATACTATAAAGTCGTAAAGTCAAACCGGGACACGAGCACCTTTTTTTTGTTGATCATATAAGATGGGCAAAAAAAGTGGGGGGACAAAATGCGCCGAAGGCGATTTTTTTGAATTTTAAAAGTTCAAACGTGTTTTAATTTCTAACTTTCAATTAAAACACTTTACCATCATTCAACATTACAGATTTGTGGCAGAATCTTTTCTGTTTTTTTTTTATTAGATTGCCCCCACCTTCTACAAAATTATTCATAAGAAAGGTAAAAACTTTCACTAATAATTTCTATTTAGGTACATGAACTATAAACATAATATTAATATAAATTTAAAAAAGCAACATTTTTCAGTCAGTAATTTTAAAAACACGTAAAAACATAAGCTTGTGGCTTAAATGTATTTTATTGTTGCTTGTTCAAATAGCTCAAAAGTTTATAAACAAAAAGCGTACATTATTATGAATATTTTCAATGGAATGCGTACAGCATATACATTAATATTGTCCCACGAAAACGCTATGTCCGCCCTATAACCCTATAACACCCGCGCAAAGACGTTTCACAACCAAATGAATGAAATACATTTTTCTTAGTTCCTCGCGCTTTTTCTTACCCGCGCGGACAGATTCCACAAAAAAATCGGCGCGGAATATTTTTTTTTCAAAAACCGGGACAAACGCGAAACCGACCGGTACACCGGGACATAATCTTTAAACCGGGACGTATGGTAGGCCTAAACATAAGGGTTGAATGGAATTTTCAAAAGAAGTTTGACAAAAAATTATTTACACTGTATTATGTTACACTTTTCACTGTCATCTCAATTAATTATATCTATAATTGTTGCAGATCTTTAAACAAAACAAATGATGTGGATTCGAAAATTTATATGGCTCGGTTTTCTTTGTGGCATTGAATCATCATCAAGTTGGGAAACAAAATGTGATAGTATCAATAAAAACGTCATGTGTGCACATAGAAGCTTTAATACAATGCCGAGCTTCGATAACTTACCTTCAAATACCGAGACCATAGACTTCACTGGAAATTTTCTTGGACGTGTAGCAAGTGATGACCTCAAACATGAAAATCTTAAACAAATGCAGAAACTTGGTTTAGGATTAAATAACATCAACCATATAGACAAGAATGCTTTTATAAACTTAACATTCCTAAAGTATGTGGATCTTTCCAAAAACTTAATTGAAGAAATTGATGATAATTTATTTGCATATAATTCTCATCTAAAATATCTTTCTCTCGCTGAAAACAATTTTACTGCGAAGACACCAAAAATTGAATCAGTTAGCTTGAAAATTTATAATTTAGCAAATACCGGAATAAAAGAGTTTACCCAAGAACATTTACGTGGATTGCCAAATTTAATAGAACTCGATCTAAGTGGTAATAGACTCAGAACCACAGATACAATTTTTATTGTTCACAAAAATTTGAAGAACGTAAAATTAGAATCTAATGAATGGGAATGCACCTGTAAAACACTCGACATTTTCAAGGAATTGGTTCGAAGAAATCTGACCATAATTACCGATTTTACTCAGTGCAAAACAGATGATGGAACATATATGAATATTTTTGGTACGGATAGTCTGGGTGATCTACTTAACTGCGAAAAAGCTGGTAAATCTTCAGCTTCAAGTATTTTTATATGGAACCACGGTTTTACGTCACTTCATATGTTTTATTTAATTTTTATTTATAAATTACTTCCTATAGCCTTTTATATTCAGTATTTACAAAAACTTTAATATTGAAAAGGGAGTACATGCCAGAATATAGTGTACTATGTAATTATAAACTCTGGTTGAATCTTAAATAATTTTAAGTTTAAAGTTGTTTTAGAGTATAACAGTGCTTTTCAATCGGTTTTGAGGGTGTTACGAAATTTTTCTTTCTAAAATGCTTGAACTGCAACTGCTCATTCTTTCTTACTCTTTGTTATACAATTCATTTGTATTTTCCTTCCGTGGTGTCACTTTTTTTCTTAACTCCTACTTAAAGTCGCGCAGTCAAAATGGTTGAAAAGCACCGGAATATATCAAAAAAACATTATTGTTATAAATCTGTATTATTATACTTAATAGAAAATAAAACTATAACACAATATTGTATTTTATTCTTATAAATAGTAACAGTATTTTGCTTAAATTTTTTAAAGATTTTTTAGAGTATAAGGTTGGATCTTATATTTTTAACCCTTACCGCATAAGTTTTGAAAATTATGAAATAAAAATGTAAATCATGTATATTATTCAGGGCCAAAACATAAGGCAATTGCCAAGGGGCGCCAAGATCAATCACTAATTTGATGGAGGAAAGCAAATTAAATTAAATAATACAAAAATTGTGACACCATCTTTACATTAAATTATCAAACCAAATAATTTCACTTTTTCAAAAGCTACACTTTTTATAATTCATACCGAAAATCGAATATTTATTGATCTGGAACGTGTTTAACAAAGTTCTAGTGAATTTATCTTAACACAGAAAACAAAATTGAACCACAATTTAATGCACTTGAAAATACAGAATGATTAATTTAATTTTTTCAACTTGTGTTGAGTTTACGTTAATCTTAGAGAATATAAATTTTATTTGATGCAGGATGCAGTCAACACTATATATTTTCATAAGACATATCAAAATGAAATTTTGGTTCATGAAAATTGATGTGGTTGAAAATTTTACTATGGGAAACTTTTTAATAATTATAAGACATCTACCAAATATCATTGTCCTACATTTATCCAAATTTGAGAAATAAAATAAAAACCTAATTTTACCGCTCCCCTTAAGAGGGGTGTAACTCCGACAGGAGACGTCTACGGATAAAATTTTATATAAAAGCCTCCCCTTAGTTTTCGACTTTTTAAAAAATGAAAAATTATCTGCTAGTGTGCATCAAGCAAGTGGTTAACTCCGAAATCCATTGTTAAAGTTGCTAACAGCGCCGTTTTAAAGAGCCTTTAAAATTAATCATAACCAGCATTTTTATTTTGTCAATGATAGATAATTCCTTTATATAATGTATATACGAGTATATATATATAATGTAAAAATGCTAATCTTATCATATTTTTTATTTTTATTATCATTTATATAGCTTTTTCCTATGCACTTTAGGTATTGGTTCGTAAGTTCTTTATATTTCTACAGCAAGTATTAAATATACAAGTATATTACGCTGGAGCAAAAGTTGATGAATAATTAATATTTGTTTTTTTAAATTAATCATTTTAAATGTTTATGGAAATAAAAAAAAATTGAGTGGTTTTTGTGACGTTAAACGTGCTTTTATAAACTCGTTGAATCAGCTTTATGTGAGTATTTGTTCCGTTACCTTCATATACAGTGAAATTTCTCTTAACTTAACGGACACCTCCGATAAGCGGCCACCTCTCTTAACGATTTTACTGGAACCGACATTTTTATATTGATACTTCTGATACTGGTAACCGTACCTCCAGCTGGCAGTTCTTATTATGTTGGCATTAGTTTGTTAACTAATAAAGTAAAGGAGGCAGTGAAATTTCCTTTAAAAACTAGATTGACAATAGATTATTTAACACTTTGCGCTAGCTACATTTTTAAAATATTATACAGGGTGTTTTTTTGCACTAGGTCAAACTTGTGAAACTTTAAACATCGATAACTCGATTTTCTTAAATACAACACACTATTTTTTTTTACATAGTCTTGTAGAAAATTTGATTGTATTTCAAAAACATTAATCATGTTTCATACCTAAAACTAATATTTTATTGTAAATTATTAGGCAACGTAATATTTTCGGGTAGGCCATGAAGGTTGACAGTGGTAATTTTGAAACAATTGAAAGATAAAAACAAGAAAATTGTAATATTATCGTTTCCTTTCGAGTTTTCGATTTTTTTTGTAGGTAATGTAATATAATTTTACCAATCTTACGTTTATATCGAGATTTTTATCAGGACTACAATATTTTTCATATAATTGATTTTGATCGTTTGCAAAGTCCTAAAAACCGATTGATAATGTATTGAGTACGCAAAAAGAACGCTGATTAAACAAAATTCACTGGCCAATCTTATCTTTAAATTTAAAAAAAATGGTTAGGGTTAAAACCGTTTCCGGTTCAACCGAAAATCATACTGTAGAAACACAAAAACTTCGTTTATAGGATTTAGTAATTGTCCCATCACACTAGTCCAATGAATAAATGCATAATAAAACAGAAACCTCGATTTAAACGTGAAAATGGTAAAATTATATCAACATTTCTAGAAAAATCGAAAATAAGTGAGGAAAGGTAATATTATAACTTCCTTGTTTATCTTTCAATGGTCTCAAAAATACCGTTGTCTACCTTCATAGCCTACTCGAAAATATTACGTTGCCCTAATAATTTACAATAAAATCGCGATATCGTGTAAAATATCAGTTTTAGGTATAAAACATGGTTACAAAACTGTGTAAAAATACACAGGGTGTTGTATTTAAGAAAAATGAGTTATCAATGTTTAAAGTTTCACGGGTTTGTTCAAACGTAAAAAAACACCCTGTATAATATTTTAAAAATGTAGCTAGTGCAAAGTGTTAAATAATCTATTGTCAATCTAATTTTCAAACGAAGTTCTACTGCCTTTTTAAATAACTTAAATGTTGAAAAAAATTGAAAGTGCTGTATCGTTCAAAATTTTCACAAAAATGTAAATTTTACGAAAACGGTTGACCTTAGACCCACATAACCTCATACATTTTTTAAAGTAAATATTAAGAGTAATCCAAAAATGTCAAAATATACAGGGAGTTCTATTTAAAATTTCAAAGTTTGAGTCTGTTTCCGGTTGAACCGGAAGTCGTATTGCAACCTTAATATTTCCATCGAATCCGAAAAATACCATAACGCTCAGATACAAAATTTCATTGTTATATCTGCAATAGTGTTCTAGATATTTGTCTGTTTCCATACTTTTGCGCATCCCTGTATAATGCATGTAGGCAATATTTACCTATTTCTATTAGGCGGACACCTCCTACACGCGGACATACAATCGGCGACCAGTGATGTCCGCCTATGAGAGATTCCACTGTAAATGAAAAAAATGACGAGTGTTGTCAGTATTAACTAACTGCTATGTTACTTAATTTTTATAGCAAATAACAGCCTGGAAAAGAATTGCCAATTTTACTTTTGATATTGATCTCGGGCACACCATCATCTGTGTGAAGAAGAGTGTAACATTCAATGATAATTTCTGTTTTCGGGCTACTTATTTCGTATTTGTTAATGGTAAGTGACATTGAAACTTGAAGCTTTATATTTTAGTTCAATAATGCAGTAATTGAAATAATTCTTTTGTCGATATATTCATAGGTATTGTAATTTTAGTGACTTTATATAATGGAAATAATATTATTAGTTTTATTTATTACATAATACATTACAAAACTGTAAAATATTGTGCTTTATAAAATTCTTAATATAATTTAATTTTAAGTTTCATTTAAATGTAATAATATCTTTTAGCTCCTGACTAACAAACAATTAATTATTTGAAGTAGTATAACATTGTCGACCTAGCGGTGGTGTGGGGTTAAATAATGTAAGTACCATAAGTATAGAAACTTCTACATAATATATGTACTCCATCCTCGGTTTTTGTCTCCAATTCTTGATTTCTGTCTCGTCCAAACCACCCCCTTCAACCGCTTTCATACATTTTGCGTTAGGTATTTTTTCCTGCCACTTCTCACGTTAATATTTCCTCTGTTAGTTTTAACTCATGTCCGAGTCATCGAATTCTTTGTAATTTGTGATCTTAATGCTGTTGTTGATGCTCTCTGTGTAGTTTCGTTGTCACTGATAACTCACCGGCAGTGGCGTATTTAGAAAACAATACTTTCTTCATACTACGTATGGCGAAAGTAAAAATTCACCCATGGCAAGCAGTAATGTCGCGCCCCTAAAAAAATTTATCCGGGATACGTGGATTACTTAATGTTTTTGAAAATTATGATTAAATAAAAGAATGATGTAAATAAATATGTATTGGGTATTGCAATTCGATGATGTAGGTTATTGTTATTGAGATAACACTTACAATTAGTTTTATTTACTTTAGTTTTATTTAGGGTACCTCCATATAACAGGGTATGGCCAAGTAGGTAACGTAGCCATTAAGTCCTCCCATTTCCTAAAAGTAGCTATGGGTTTATATGGGATTTCTTTAAATAATTTAATTTTTAAACAAATTTTAAACGTAAAATATCAATTGGCATGCAGAAATAGATGCAATAATAAGTGTAACAACTAAAAAATGAGGAAAATGAAGGGTTAATAATTTTTATTAGCTCTATGTTTAAAAAACACTAACGGAGCGCGTATTTCTACTGTAGTCATGCAACCCATTATACAAGCCGTGTGCATAAAAGAAGTTAAAACACTGCTATTACGTGGACAAGTTTTTTGTGTGTATGATGGTTGCAACAATATATTGTTGTAGGTACTTACTTTTACTTAATTTTTGTTTATAAAATATTTTAAATTGTTATGTTATTTTATTTATCAAATAAAGATTCTTAATACCTAACTTAAATTTAGCTAATTCCATGCCACACAAATCTTTGTGTCCAAGATAGTTTAATGTGTTGATAAGAATATTAAGCATCTTTAATTAATTATGATAATTAAATTGTAAACAATTTTTTACTAAATTCCTATTTTAATGTCCACTGACCAACTGAAAAATATAGATTCATCAATTTAATTTCATATTTTGTCATAAAATTCAATTATTAATTCCAATCATTGTTATTAAGTTCGATGTAGACAAATAAACATAGCACATTTTCTTAAAAATTCAAAAATAATTGTTTTTAACTTACCTTATGAAATTTACGTCTGTTAATAACTTACACAACTATCACAAATATTTTTTAAAGTCTTGGAACACACTTAAACACTGAACACGCAAGAAAATAATAAAAACTTTGCTACTCTCTATTAATTCAATGCAAACTATTTAAAAGTTGGAGGACGAAAGCGAAACTCGACCTTATATACCTACGCTAGAAACTGATCACCATACCCCCTGTTTTATATAGGTTCCCTAGTTTTATTATGATGGCAGCGCTACTAATGGCAAATACCAAAATAAATCCAAATTTTAAAGAGCCCGAATTTTTCAGTATTCGATACAAAATCACTTATGGATAAGCCTAAAAAACTATGAAAAATTTTAAATAATTATTCCTGCTTAAAATTCATTGAAGGGTTAGTAAAAAAATTGTTTTTGTGCGATCGTACTAGAAACAGCTGTTTGACGGACGCGTTAGCAACCATAAAGTACTGCATTACCGGCCCTATCCTTAGCAACGGCCGTAAAAGTTACTTTTCAGGCCGTTACCCTTAGCAACGGCCGAAAAAGTAACTTTTACGGCCGTTGCTAAGGAGAGGGCCGGTAATGCAGTACTTACGCCGTCAGTGACAGAATGTCACGTAGTTTCTAACCTATAATTTTGAAAATTACTAAAAATTTAAATTGTTTTTAATTCGATCGCACAAAAAATGTAATATGCACCTCGGCCAAAACGTACTTTTTGGCCTTGATACATAAATAACTATTATTTGTTCTATATAACTTTAGAAGATTAATAATGTTCAGACTTTTTTGCAGTTTTTTAATTGGCAAAGACTTATTCTATTTTTGAAATTAACTGTCCTACAAAAACTTAATGGGTCTTACTTTGAAATTTTTTGTAAAGTTTTTTTGTGATGTTTTTTTTTTTAAGTTGTTTTAAATTTTGTATCAGTGTGCTTAGCGGCGACCCCGCATCGTGACGTCCAGGGAATGTGCCCTACCTGCTATATGCTAGATACGTCACTGCTCCATATATTTTCCTTATCGTTAGTACTGTTCTTTTCCAGATTACCAAATATTCTTTGTCTTGTTTAATTTTCATAATCATTTTAGCTGTTTAAGATAAACTCCTTAATCTAAACTATGAATTAGAACTCCTATATTATATCTTGTCATATTTTGTGAACCTTATTTTTCTACTTTTTCTCGTTCTTATTAGTTACCGCGATTTCTAGATTTTTGATTTTATCAACTATTTTTAACTCATAGGTTAGCTCGTCCGTAGATGTTACTTTAATTTGGTCATTTCCTCGTCAGCGCCGGTTTTGGCCTGTTGGTAGTCTGCGTGCGAGTACAATGTTTACGCTCCCAGTCTCTATTTGTTGTATGAAAAACTAGAGCAACAAATAATTTCATTTTTATATTTACAGTTTATGTAATTTATAATAAAAATACACAAAATAGATGTGCACAAAATTTAAGTAATTTGGTAAATTTAAGGGTAGGTAATAAATACTCAGGGGCGGATTATGGACTAGGCAAACTAGGCACGTGCCTAGGGCTCGTAATTTTTGGGGCCCGTAAAAATGTATTTTAATTTAAAATAGTAAGGTAGTTGAAAACAAAAAAAAGGTTATTCCCGTATTAAATTATGTTATCGATATTCAACATAAAATAATTGAAAGAAACGATTTGTTGGTTCCGCAGCCAAATTTAACAAGAACAATTAAAAAATGCAATTGATTATAATAAAATTATAGATGAATTTTTGGAACAAAAAGTTAGAAAAAAGAATTTATAACTTGGTTTACACGTAATATGTTTCGGTCATATGTGTACTTATATTATATTGATAGTAAAATGTTTACTTAAAAAACACTTCCGTTAATTTTTAATATTTTCTAAGTATGTTAATTTTTTCCTCTTTAACTTTTTTATGTCAATACCTGGGTTTCATGGTATTACACCATACTAATTTTTCTTTTCTATAATTTGCTTTAAAGAAGTTTTTTTTTAATTTAGGAAATATTAAAGTAAGTGATCTTTACTAAACATTTTATTATCAAAATATAACATTTATTGGTACCTATTGTAATTTAAAAAAATATTTGAACGATTTTTTTTACTGGTAGGGCCCGGTATTAGAACCTTGCCTAAGCCGGGCGGTTTTGCTTAACCCTTTAGTGCCCAAGTTTTGTTTAAAGTATTATTTTTTTTAAAATTATAATATTCATGTTTCTGATAATAAAAATAGCTTATTTAATTTTTTTTAGAATTTTACAACTTTTAATTAAACAATTACGAACGATTAAATATTTGGTACTTAAAAGTACCGTCGGGCATTAAGAAGCCTAAGTCGAGTACTAATATTAAGGCTTATAATAAAGTGTGACGTTAATGGTTTTTTTACAATAAACGAAAAATAACAGTCTCTTAAACAACATTTTTATACATAAAATAAAATTCTAAGTCAAAATATATTTATTAAAATAAAATACACAAAAAAATTACATTCTTTGGTAAAAAAATAAATTAGGAACAATGATCACATTAGAATACATAAAATTTATGTTTAGTTCATATCATGGTATTCTAGAAAACAATTCTTTTTTTCATTGCAGCATAATGTTTCCATGTTGGTAGTTGATGATAAGACATGAAGAAATTAATTCCAATGAAGGAAATTAATTCGTTTTTTGTCATGTTCAAGGATTTATTGTGTTGGGTGGCATATAAATTACTTTGGTACACAATATTTTCTAACGAGTTGCCTAATATTTTCAAATAAATATCGCTGGCTGTTTCACAGCCTTTAAACATTTGACCAATGGGACCCTGTTGTTGCTCATAATCGGGAATTGTAGTGATTTTTTTTTTTTAGTCCAAGTTCTATTCGGTACATTAATTTCTTCGTGGCTTTGATCTTCAACATGTACTATTTCTTTTGAACGAGTGTTTACCTTTGGCCTGATTTCCACGTGAGAGGTAGATGCTGATGTAGATGTTGAGGCCTCAATATTTTTTTTTACAGATGTATTTGCTTCTTTAGAAATATTTTTTTCAGTTGTAAGTGCTTCTTCAGTAGATCTATTTACTGTTTGAACTGTAGGAAAAACTGATTTATCATCATAATCTTCCTCAACATCAAAATATTCATCTTCGTCTGTTAAATATTCATTATCCAATGGCAGGTCTTCACATAAAATGGTATCAACTAATACTTGTAGCTCTTCATCAGATAGTGGTTTTTTCTGACACCATTTCATTTTTTGGTCTTCCATGCCCGACGGTGCTTCTGAGTACCGAAAGAAAAAACAAATATATTGGAGCAAATATACAAACAATATTCTATTTATTTACAAAAAAATGTTTATTTAGGGCGAAAGAACACAATTTTTATATTTTTCGTATTTTATGCTATTAAAAACATTAATTATGGAATGTATAACTTACCTTGACAACGTACATGTAATGCGAATGACAGGCACAAACAAAAACAAATTTGTTTTGTAAATTTCAACATAGATTGCGCTGATTGGTGTTTTGGCATGTCGGACATGGTATCTACTGGTAAGTACCTATGGGCAGGAACGGCCAAGAAACGTTATAGTATGAGAGAAATGTAATAAAATGTACAGTGGACTTAAAAGTACCGTCGGGCACTAAAGGGTTAATCCGCCACTGGTAATACTCCTAATATATGACATAAAGGAGAGAAAAGTATATACAGTATTTTAAAAAAATATGCATAATAGTAATCATTTCAAAAATTAAAAGAAGGTATTGATGGTTGGTGAAAAGACAGAAGAGTCAAAAGCTTTATTACCATTCAGGTCTTCTCGTTTTTTTCGCGGCTAGATGATCCCAATTCACTTAGTCGGTCTTGCTTCATAGAGGAAGGCAAATAATTCTTTATTAGCTTTTTTTTTAGAAAAACTGCTTCTGCTGCTTATTAGTAAGGTTAAAAAAAATCTTAATAATACAAATAAATTACAAAATGATGACTATAAACTGTTTTTAAGAATGTAATCCAAATACATATTGAAATGGATCCAAAGAGCATGTAAAGTAAGGTCTAAATCATAATAAGCCTTTTTTAATTCCTCGTTAGATAGATTATGAAATTCATAAGGAAATCTAAATTACATTCATTCAAAGTTTGAAACTCTTCTACATATAGAATTGCTGCTAAGGCAGTAGCCTATTTACTACTACAAAATTAAATTCTACTTTAAAACTTTTTTTAGGATCTGTTAGAGATTCATCTGTGCATTAATAATTAAAAGGTCTCACTTTTGTTCTGCTACAAATAATGGTAAATTGAGTAGGTGCGTTTATATAAGCAGAAAAATCTTCAGCAACACTAATATATTCATTGAATTCTCACAGCATCTCAAATTAATTTTTTTTTATTTCGTCTAATATTTTTGTAGATTCGTATTGGTTAGATCCTGGTCTTTGTAGCATTTTGCTTACTATGTTTATTTTTGATAATATGTTATCCCAAATAATAATAAAACATATAAATTTATTTGTTTAATGGTGCGTTTGCTATATATTTCGTTTTTTATATCTCGAGAATTATCCTCTGTCAAGTCATTTCAACTTTTAAAATACTATCTAATTAAAATCTCAGAGAACGATTTAGCCTAGGCACACATAAATAAATTGGTACAAGTGCGGGCACGCACTTGTACACCAGCCAGAACCGGCCCTGTTCCCGGTAAAACTTCTCCTTTCAGTTCTATAATTTTTGTTTTTTATTCATGTATTTTTAATCCTTTATCTTTTAATGGTTTCGTGAGCGATCTATATAAATTTATTATCAGCTTCGAAATTTAATCTTGTGATAGTAATTAAAATATAGAAAAGTAAATTTTTCTGCGTTGTTTCTTCACAGTATTATACAACTTTTTTTGTATGGTGAAATTTTTTCTTATTGAAAATCATACAATTAAGATCCAATATAATGTAGAGTGATGTATTTCCAATGTATTTTAAAACCATTGCATACAGATTTTTTATAATTTTATAAAACATAAAAGTTCTTAGGTTATTTGCAAAACATCCATCCATCCATACCTAATTAGCCTAAAATAAAATACATGTGATTTAACTTTAATAAAATATAAATTGTCTATATTATTTTAATTATATAAAAGCACGCCTGTTTGATTTAAACTTTAAACAATTTACAATAGAAAACTCCGTTCTTTGTTGATTATTATTATTATAAGTTATAAGTGTTACTAAACCTTTCAAAATACTGTTATTTCGTTACTTACCAAAAGATTTTATATGACTGAACCCAGAAATTATATTTTAAAAATTTCTAAAAATTTTACTTTGTTTTAGAATGAAGCTAATGCTAATTATTTTGCTAATATGCATTGTGTGTGGATTTCAAGCTACCTCAAAATTTGAATATTGTCCACGCAGATGCATATGTAGTGGCTACATTATTATTTGCAATGGCAGAAAGCTGACAACTGTACCTCAATTTGAACATCTTTATGGAAATCCAACATTCATCGATTTATCTGTAAACGAACTTGAAGATATTACTGAAAGCAGCTTTGCTTATGAAGGGCTTAAAAATCTTCAAATATTAAATCTTAGCCACAACAGTATCATGAATATTGATAAAATGTCATTTACCTCATTAATGAACCTGAAAAAACTTAATCTGTCCAGTAATTTACTTCAAAATATACCAACCCATTTAGTCAAAGCAAATTTAAAGTTAACTGAGCTGGACTTATCAAGCAATTTGTTTGCAGACGGCGTTCCGATGTTGGAATCAGATAGTCTTGTTTATTTAGATTTGTCTTTCTCAAATATATCCATGTTTACTAGCAAGAATTTATTTGGTTTGCCTAATCTAGAAACCTTATTGTTACATGCCAATAATTTAATAAATTTGGATCAACATATGTTCACCAACACAAAAATTATATTCGTTAATTTGTCCTACAATTGTTGGCCTTGTTCTTGTGGAACGATAAGGTTTTTTGAAGATTTGGTTCGACAAAAATTGACCGAAGTACGAGATCCAATCAAGTGTATTCTTGATGGTAAATATGAAGAAATTTACAATGTAAATGGTTCTGTTAATCACAATAAGTTTTGTAATGATAATGTGGTGATACGAAAATCTAAACCAAAATTATCAACAACACACCTTGAACCAAAACAGTTGCCTCCATCATTGCTGTCCTTATCAACTTCATTTCCATCACCAGCAAACAATTCAGTACAAATGCAATTCGATGAATC
Organism: Elmis aenea; assembly: GCA_947652605.1. Classification (NCBI taxonomy): domain Eukaryota; kingdom Metazoa; phylum Arthropoda; class Insecta; order Coleoptera; family Elmidae; genus Elmis; species Elmis aenea. Next base: position 35,598,570 of record OX393581.1, read on the forward strand.
GGAACTTAATTATTTGTTTATCTTTATACCAGTAATATGTTTAGTTATAGTATTAATGTTAATTGTCATCGTCCTTGCATTCTTTTATTTATTGTATAATCCACAAAACCAATATAGTATTCCTTCACAACAAAATCATTATGAACGCGGTTATGATAAAAGCATAAGTAATAAAATAAAATATTTTTTATTGTGCAGATTTAGGTAAAATTAACAATAAATGGTACACAATTTGTAAAAAAAAAAAAAAATTGAGAAAAAGCCAAATAATTACCTAAATAATTTTATTTATAAAATAAAAGTTTAAATACTAATCGACTAATTAACAATTAGCAAATGATTAGAAGTTTATTTCATCTATCGTAGTATTAAGTTAAATTGCTTCTTAAAAGGTAAATTTGTAGAAGAGTATATCAGTAATACACTATAGTTACTTATTAATCTGTATTATTATCACCTAAATAAAATTATTACACGAAATTGTATTTTAATTCTTTAAATATTGACAATATTTGGCTTGGACTACTTAAAAAAGGTTTATTTTTTGTATAAGGCTTTCCATTTCATTTTTAAAATCGACATAGTCTAAAAAAAATTATTATTTTAGGTGTAAAAAACAAGGTATAACAACCAAATTACTTACGCGGTACGTTGTGTGTGTAATTTTTCTGTATAAAAGTTTAAAATGTCGCTTCAGCCATGCCATCTAACTTAATTTTTGTAAATGACGCCTGTCAAAATGTCATGCATTGTTTTTACGTATTACATACAGGGTGTAGACTTGGAACATAGCAATTTCAATAGTAAAATTTTAAAAGTCGTACCTATATTATCTCCCCTAATTATTTTAGGGAAAAAAAGCAATAAGGTTTTTTGTAAAGAAAAAAATCCTGTATCCATAAATGCATCAACAATAATTTTTAGTTTTCTAATAACTAAAAATTAAGTAAATTACAAAACGCGTTTTGACAAAAATCTGTAGTGCCTTGGAATTATGCTATGACAACTGCTCATCCTAATAACGCTTATACTGTCACTTTGACGCGAAGTTTATTCTTAATTACCTATCATTTTTGTTATATCTTGGAATGAAAACATAACTAATTGTGTAAAATAAATGTTTGATAAAATATAAATGATAATTATTAAGAATGAATTTCCCGTCAAAGTGACAGTATAAGTGACATTAGGCTGGGCAGTTGTCAGCATAATTCCAAGGCACTACAGATTTTTGTCAAAACGCGTTTTGTAATTTGCTTAATTTTCATTTTTTGGAAAACTAAAAATTAATATTGATTACATTTATGGATACAAATTTTTTTTCTCTACAAAAAACCTAACTGCTTTTTTCCCCCTAAACTAATTAGGGAAGATAATATACGACTTTTACAATTTTACTACTGAAATTGCTATGTTGCGTGATCCAAGTCTACACCCTGTATAATCCATGTATAATCACAGCATCTATACAGGGTGTTTCTGAACGATGTAGCATAATTTCTACTGGTGAATCTACATAGAAAAATAGGACGATTTAGCCCATCATGCCTTATAGAAAGTTACATCGTTGCTAAGTTACAGCCCCATGAAGAGGAGATGAAAAATTGTTTTTTTATTGATAAATCAAGAACGCTTTGACCTACAACATTTATATTTGGCACGTATTCTACAATAGGCAAGCATGTTTTTATGCATAAGTTTGAGTGAAATTCCACCATAGGGGGCGCTACAATCGATAATAGCAGAAAAATAACCTGCTGTATTTTTTTTGTCGATAGTAATATCAATTTTTTATTGTAACAGTTGGATAGGTAGGTCTAAAATGTACATTTTTAGTAACCTAAAGTTTTTTGATAGGAACCATCGTTTTGGAGAAAAACTCGATATTATTAAAATATAACTCTGATATTTATTGAAAGTATTCAACAAAAATTAGTTTACTGTGAATTAACAAACGAAACAAATGAAGTCAGATGTCATATTTTCGTTTATTGTAACAATCAGCGCCCTCTTGTAATGAGATTTTGCTCCAAATTATTTAAATTGTTTTCTTCCAAATCTACAGTTTTAACCAAAAAAAAATTAAATAATTTGGAGCAAAATCCATTACAGGAGGGCGCTGATTGTTACAATAAACGAAAAAATGACATCTGACCTCATTTGTTTCGTTTGTTAATTCACAGTAAACTAGTTTTTGTTAAATACTTTCAATAAATATCAGAGTTATATTTAACTAATATCGAGTTTTTCTCCAAAACTATGGTTCCTATCAAAAAACGTTAGATTACTAAAAATGTACATTTTAGACCTACGTATCCGACTATTACAATAAAAAATTGAAATTACTATCGACAAAAAAAATACAGCAGGTTATTTCTCTGCTATTATCGATTGTAGCGCCCCCTATGGTGGGATTTTATTCAAACTTATGCATAAAAACATGCTTTTCTATTGTAAAATACGTGCCAAATATAAATGTTGTACGTCAAAGCGTTCTTGATTTATCAATAAAAAAAACATTTTTCATCTCCTCTTCATGGGGCTGTAACTTAGCAACGATGCAACTTTCCATAAGGCATGATGGGCTAAATCGTCCTATTTTTTTTATGTAGATTCACCAGTAGAAATTATGCTACATCGTTCAGAAACACCCTGTATATAAAGTGTCGATTACATTAAGCGAGTTTACACGCTCACTCGCTTGCGAGATACTCGCCCGCGAGTGAGCGTGTAGCAGCTAGCCCAGCGAGTGTCGATTACACTAAGCTAGTAAACTCGCTTACTCGCTGACAGCTGATTTTGTACTGTAACTGTCAGTCGTTGTTTTGTGTATATTGTTACACAAAATGAAGTGGAATAACCACGAAATAATAGAATTTTTTAAAGTGTACGAAAATTAACCTATGTTATGGAACGTTAAACATAAAGACTACTTTAAAATAAAACGTAAGGAAGAAATTTTTAAAAATATGTTTGAACACCTCCAAACGCTAAAGGGAAGACGAAAAACAGCTCGAGGCAACAATTAAAACGATAAAAGACGTTTACAGACAAGAACTTTGTAAAATCGAAAGGAGTAAAAGAAGTGGTTGCGGAGCAAATTATACATATTTTAGTGACTTGAATGAATCACCAGTAGCTAAATAGCGTAGTGTTATTTCTAAATTTGTGGCAGTCGGGATCGCCATTCTCATTTTGGTGTCTTGTTTCTTGATCGGTCCATCAACCATCACCAGTAAAACATCAAACTGGCCCCCTTCCATTCTGAATATATTCCGGTAGGCTGTACAGTCTTGGTCCTTCAATTCTTTCAATAAAGTATTGGATGCACCATGTTTTTCTCTTCTTGCTATCCAGTCTTTTACCCACACTTTTCTAGATTTCCTTTTTTCTTTTTTACAATTACCTACTGACGTAATAAAAGGGCAACAACATTAATTCCCGCACAAACTATTTCTCTCAACATTTTTTGTGTTCGGCGTGAACAGTGCTCGTCCTGGCGTAGAGCGAACGCGTGCCACGCACGTGGGCGGCTAAAATCTCAGTTTGAAAAACGATAATAGTGTCGAGAGAAGTTTCTTAAAACTTAAAAAATCTGGTCTACGATGTCCCAGGAAAGACTTATTATACTTGCACTTATTTCTATTTAACATTTTTTATCAGAAAGTAATTATTTTTCAAAACTAATAGACAATTCGCGTCTATTACAGCCAGAAATCTTGAATTGAAAATGAAGTAAAATCTAGAGTAATATAAATTTTTAATGAACGTTTTTCACCTTAAATTTAGTTTAAGGCCATGCACTAACTGTTATCAAGAGTAAAATTTTCTTAGAAATCTATAATAAAAATCTCTTTAATTTGTTACAGAAGTTTTGAATGACACTGTATATAAATAATTATTAAAATAAAATAAAAGTGCGAATATTTTTTTTCCCAAAATTTAATTTTGACGGAATAACGGGGCGGCGAAAAGTGGGTCTGCACACGACCGGCACTGCGGCGACTACTAAACACACAGCGATTTCACTAGTCAGATACATTAGCACACAGAGCGATTTTACTAGCCAGCTAGTAAAATAGCTAGCGAGTAGCGAGTACAGTAGCCCGGTCTCCAACTTTACTCGCTACAGTAAAGCGAGCGGCGAGTTAGCTTGACAGTGAATTACATTGGGCGAGTTTAGTAGCAGCGAGTAAATTCGCAAGCGAGTAGCTAGTAAACTCGCTCAATGTAATCGACGCTTAAATTTGGTAAAGGTGAATCGTAAGATAATTTATTAAGAAACATAGCAAGAAATATAAAACTTAAAAATTAATGATTCTAGCGGTTTCTGAGGAAAATTAAATTAATTGATGAAATGTTTGATGCTATTTGACAGTTCCGTTTAGAAAATTTTAATTTTTTTAAAAAACCTATTACTATTTATAGTACTGGTTAAATCTGGTCAAAATCTGTTTATTAGGTCTGAGGGTGAACACTCTTGCTTTATCGCACTGCACAAATACCTGACTGGCTAGCACATTGGGGTGCACTGCAACTCTATATTTTTTGCTGAACTGCACATTCACTTCCTTAATCGAGTTAATTGGAATGTCCCGTTGAATGACGCCGTTGGGTATTTAGTACGGGGCATTGACGTTGGCGCGTAGTACCTTATTTTGGAACCTTTGCAGTATGTCGATGTTTGATTGGCTGGCGGCACTTCAGAGTTGTATACCATATGACCATATGGGCTTAAGGATGGATTTTACAGTAGTATCTTATTGTCTAAAGACAGTTGCGATCTACGCCCAATAAGCCAGTGCATACTGCCAAACTTCAGCCCTAGATGTTTACGTTTGGTAAAAATATGTTTCCTCCAGGTGAGCCGTCTGTCCAAGTGCATGCCCAGATATTTGGCATCATCAGCTTGCGGGAGTTGGCAGTTATTAATTTGAACTACTGGGCACGTTTCTTTCCTCATCATGAATGTAACATGCCTGGACTTTGACTCATTTACTTTGATTCGCCACATTTATAGCCAGTCTTGTATTTTCTTTAAGCTGTTCTGCAGGTTTCTCGTTGCCGATGTTGGATCGATGTTTGATGCGAGGATAGCTGTGTCGTCCGCAAATGTTGCGCTAGTTGGCAATCTTGTCGTAGGCAAGTCTGGTGTATGAATAAGGTACAACACAAGACCAAGGACACTTCCCTGCGGAACACCCGATTTGATGGGAAAAAGATCGGAGTAGTCGTTGTTATGTTTTACAAGGAAGTGTCTGTTGGTGAGGTACGACTGAAGGAGTTGAAAGTGGGAGAGTGGTAGGTACATCTTCAGTTTGTAGTGAAGGCCTGTGTGCCACACTTTGTCGAACGTCTGTGCTATATCCATGAATACCGCTGAACAGTATCTTTTTGCATTAACGTCACTATTCATTTTGTTTACCAGCCTATGGACTTGTTCTATAGTGCCGTGCTTATTGCGGAACCCAAACTGGTGTTGTGGTAAAATTTTCCGTTCGTCCAAAACTAGTTTTAACCTTTTAATGTAAATTTTTTCAAAGACCTTAGACAGGATTGGCAGTAAGCTTATCGGCCTGTACGAGGCAGGTTCTTTTGGTTTTTTCCCTGGTTTAAGGATTAGAATGATTTGAGCCACTTTCCAATGGCTAGGGAAATAGTTTGTTCAAAGTATCACATTAAAAAAAAATTACATAAAAAACTATTTTTTTTTAACACCCTTTGTATTAGTTATTAGTTATTAGTTATACGCACGTAAAGAAAGCAATATGAACGTCAAGTTTTTTTGTAGCTACAGTTTCTTTCTACAATCTTTTAATGCCTTAAAAATGTGGTCCATATCTGTAAGAACTACAATATTAATATGATTGGAAAACATACTTTACTTGAATTTTGTATTAAAAAACGTATTACTGCTATTTGAGAGGAAACATCTTTAAAAACTAACGTAAAATTTCGCATTTATTTTTATTTAATTAGCTGAAGCTTTCTCCACCATTTACCTGCTAATAAAAACTATATAATTCAGGTGTTATTAGTTTCTGGGACACTGTTTATTTTTCACGTCAATGAATTTTTTTTGTAGAACCTTACTTTAAGTTTCAAGGTTTCGCAGAACACAATACGGAAAAACCACTCTAGAGGAATATGTTTGAAACTTATTATTTGTCGTTTTGATGGAAGACACCATTTTCCCGATTAATAAGAGTTAACAAAAGCGTCTTTAATTCCTATGTAAATAAATGGATCCAAATTGGCTTCATTTGCAATTTGAAATGTTATTGTGTGACTCCTTTCGTACTTACTTTTGAAAACTAATTTTTATTAGCAAGAAGGTTTGATGCGAAGTAACTTAATATACAAATGAATTATTTTTTAAAAGTCTTATAATTATCTTTCTAAAGTACACGAGTACAGTTTATTTAATTTAAAAAAGAAAGAAACAATATGCTGTTTAACTTCGAAATCCATAGTTTAAGTTGTTATAGGCGCCGTTTTAAAGAGCCGTTAAGAGTAATTATAACCAAAATTTTTATTTTGTAAATCAAAAAAATAATTCCTTCATATTGTCACGAAAGCTTTAAGACTTATTCTTAAAGCCATCGTGCTCTTTGGGGGTCGTAGCTGGGGATCGATGAATTTACTAAAATAATAATTAAATTACTTGAGGAGCAGATTTATTAGCAGAAAGCAAAATGACAATGAACAATCTGACGACACATTAATTTAATTGAACATTACTGGACATTACTAGAGACCAGGGTATCGCGGCCATCTCCGTTGTGAAGAAACGATGACTGTCTTGTTAAAAAAGATTATTACACAAATACCTGGCTTAGCAACATGACGTTTTAACCGGAAATGCATGGTACATAATGAACTTAACAGAATTCACTTATTGTGCGCTTACAACATACGATGTGTGAATACTGGTAAGTTTGCAGGCTGAAAAATAATATTCTTGAGGCTTTCGCGGCCGTTATCCATAATATAATCTTCGTTCCCGGGTTTGGAACCGCGTCAACTACTTCTAAATATAGAAGACGCGGTTCCAAACCCGGGAACGAAGATTATATTATGAAAAATAATACTTTTGAACGACGTTTAATAAACTGTAATACATTAATTCAAATAATATTATTTAGATAAAATATTAGCGTAACAATATCCCTAACTTGTTTTCGAATAAATATCATCTTTAGCATATTAAAAAATATTAAGTGTAAAAGCTAATCTCATCATATTTTACTAGATAAGATTAATTATACATTTATGAGCTATGTATTTTCGTTTTTGCACTACATTTATATGGTTCGTAAGTTCTTTATTTTTTTTAGAGTAAGTATTAAATATAAGATGTTAAGCTGAAACAATAGTAGTTCTAAGGATTAAGCTAGTAGGCCTTGCAGATACTTAGGATGTTAAATTTGTTATCTAGAATCTTGACAATTTTTGTATTTGATTTATAGCAAATCTTATCGTTATCAGTGATAGATTTCAATTTAGTTGTACGCGTTTTATGCAGCAGAAGTGCTGGGTCTTTCAAAGTGAGAAGTTGTATTTTGGGTGTAAGTATTGCACTGTACACCGTTTTTAAATGTATCGTTCACGATTGCACCATTGTAAAGTTTCTGCGTATGTTTTGATCATTTTTCCTGCTAAGCTTTGCCTTACATATGCATATATTTCTTTGTTATTAACGGGATGTTGTAGACATAGTGGAACAACAACATTTTTCATTGTTTCGTGTACGAAGATAGTTTTTGGTAACAGTTTTGAATAAAAAAAGTGTTAAATCGAATATGTATGTTTCGTTGGGTGTTTTTTACTGGTCGTGGTTATGAATGTGTGGTTGTACTATAAAACTTTTATACAACTTATCAAAATTAAAAAGTTCGCCAGTCGGCACAAGTAAAACATTTAAGTATAATAAATATATTGTTGCAACTTCCACGTACAATGAAGCCATTGTTAAATATAATATCCTTCATTTAATATTAAAACTTTTTCATTCAAATAACAATTCATAACATTGTGCAATGATGTGCAATGATTTCTTAAATTGTGAATTTAACGTTTCTTTAATTAAAACATAATTCAATTATCCCTTCATGCAAATAATATTCTAATTGTTTTAGAAAGCTCCAATTGTTTAATGTGTTAATTGTTGCACAACTTTTTACAATTAACAAGTAGAATATGGCATGGTTTCCCATCACCCCCTTATCTAAAACTATAAATAAAAGTTGTGACGCTCTTATCTTCTTAACAGTTCTCAGTTTTTACCTAATTCAAAAGTAATTAATGTATTAAAGATTAACTCGTATTTCATTATTAACCTAGTCAATAGATTCTGGAATGGTTATTCTAGTCATTCTATGTACGGAATAAAAATCATTCAATAAACGAATCTTTATTGACTAAAGCAATAAAGTTACGTAAGTGAACGTAAACACTGTGAACTCCTAGTTTACGGAGTAACTGAGCTGCTCTGTTGTCAGAAGAAATTTAGTTTCAAATTGGTCAATTCCACAAGTTGAGAATACATTTTGTCATCTCAAAAGTGAATTTGTGGAAATCCAACAATATCTTTGTTCAGATTTTGTTACAAAAAATTTCAAAAAGTATTAAAATTTAACGAACAATACAGAAAGAAATATATATTTGTCGCATCAATAATTGCAAAATTTATTTGATTTCACTCTTGCTTTTCATGTCATGATTCATATTTATTATTAGAACCTTCCAGAAGCTAAGATTATTTTATAAAACTCGTAATTATTTCATCATACGTGGACTACGTAAATGTATTGTATCGTAGTTGCAAAAAACAACTATAACTATTTCACTAACTGAAAATTCATCAATATTTTTTAATCATTTAAGGAATAACGATGTTTTTTTGTACACTGGTACTAAATATAACTTTTTATTTTCAAGAACAGTTTTCGATTACAGTTTTCCACGAAAAGATAAAACACTCCAAGACTGACACATCACACTTAAATCTTATCTAAGGATCAGAGCTACATCCAATACATAAATTAATAAAGGTTGTGACCATTAGGTAAGCTTTAATTTGCTTTATTCACAAACTGTGAACCGGAACTGAACCTTTTAGTTGAAAAATCACAAAACCTATACTTCGAACCGAACGGACTGGTGTGAACCGGTTCAACCTCTTCAACCGGTTCATACAACGGTCCAGACCAATTATATTTATTAATGACATTTCATGTTTTTTATTTTCGTAATTTTGATTACATTTGACCACAAATGGAAAAAAATTAGACATTTTAATTTATAAATATAAGCATCGTCATCATGAATGCATTTGAATAATATAATTTTTAAAATTTCCTTATAAAAACAAAATAAGCATTGAATCGGAACTAAACCGTTACCGCCGAACCGGTTAGCGAATTATTATAAAATAAAAACCAGTGGTTCGGAACGTAAATCGAAAAGTTAAAATGTATCGAACCGGTAACCGGATAATTCTATGGATGCGGTTCGGGTGCCTGGTTAGAATATTGCCATGCGGTAAAGGCCAACAATGTGAACATTTAATTAAACCTAAAAAGTTTCTTTGTTAATTTTTTGTGTGTGTTTAACTAACAATAAGATATAATTTTTTTTTGGTAGGTACTATGTATTATTAAATCAAAATTTTGATTTTTTCAAAATGTTTTTTATGCAACACTAAGAAAACTTTATATGGTAAAAAAAATTAAAATTAAAAAATATATAAGTTGCCATATTATACCGGGTGATTCAGTTTGACTGTCGCACCCCTATACCTTTTTAATTATTAAAAATAACCCCAACAAACCTTATATTTTTGGAAACGGCGACAAATTCTCTATTAAGTGATGTGCATTTGTTATCTCTACTATGACATATGTCAAATCCGCGATAGGCAACTGTTTTTTTTTTTAAATTACATAGTATACATTTTTTGGTTGATTCGGATAGAGAATTTAATTCTGAATCCGACCATGTATTAAAAAATTATGCACTATGCATACATAAAAAAATTGAGAAAAATCAGTTCAAAGTTTATTAAAATTATAGTAAACAGTCTATTTAACATAACAAAAAACGATCAAATCTTAAAATTATACTATAACTATCAATGGAAATGTATTAAAAATTTATTTTTAATAAAAATAAAAACAAATAATAAACGTTGACATAAAAAATGTATTCAAGCAGTTACCAATAGAGGACAACTGTATTTGGAAGCGGAGGGCGGTCACTTTGAATACATTAAAGTTTAATTTTTTATGTCATTATTTGTTTTTATTTTTATTAAAAATTAATTTTTAATACATTTCCATTGATAGTTTTAGACCAAATTTTAAGATTTGATTGTTTTTTGTTACTGTTTGCTATAATTTGAATAAACTTTGAAGTGATTTTTCTCGATTTTTTTTAAGCATGCATACTTTTTTAATATTCGGTCGGATTCAGAATTAAATTCTCTATCCGAATCAACAAAAACATGTATATTATGTAATTTAAAAAAAAAAAACAGTTGCCTATCGCGGATTTGACATACGTCATCGTAGAGATAACAAATGCACATCACTTAATAGAGAACTTGTAGCCGTTTCCAAAATATAAGGTTTGTTGGGGTTATTTACAATAATTAAAAAGTTATAGGGGTGCGACAGTGAAACCGAATCACCCGGTAGAGGTGAAACCTCTTTTACTCGACTGTCGAGGGGGGCTTATAAAAATTGAGTTACGGAGGAAAATCGACCAAGAAAGATTCTGTTAAATATGCAATTAGATTTAGTCAGGGTCATGCTTGTTAATACGGTAATGATGTTATTCGAATTCTTGCAGTTCGTATGCACCGATTATGCCACTCTTTCTAAAGTCGAGCAACTGAGGTAAATCGAGTTTCAGATGTGTCAAGTAATCGAGGTTTCACCTGTACTACTGGGATGTGGTCGCGGAGTGCTATTGCCAAGAGTGCGAAATGCATCTCGCAAGCATATCTCCAGCTATACAGCGCTTGTTCAATATTGAAAATGAGTATATTTTTGTACGTGAATACAATATGCATATTCGTTTAAGCGGGCTGAAATGAGTAACAATAGAACGTATTATAGGAGATATTTTACGATAATTAGGTACATTCATCTTCTTTTTATAATATTTTTTAAGTGGGTATTATAAAACCCCGGCACCAAAATTATGACGCATCGTCAGTCATCTTATCTTCATGGGTAGGTACGGCGACCGTATGGTCTGCATAGAACATTAATAATTAGCGTATCGTCGATTTTGTAACCAAAATATCGTATATCTTCACAGTTTAAGGACTATTTTTGTTACAAAAAGGATCAGTTACATGTGACGTTGCTTATTTTGACAAAAAAATATTGCGATATATAGAACACATTTAAATTAGCAACTTAAAAATGTCGATTGTGACTCGATACAGGAGTACGTGTGTGAATGTTATTCAGACGCCAGACCTTCTTTTATGCGCCAGACGCCACATTCGCGGCAGAGGAATTTTGTTATCTAGTCTAGACAATTTTTTATATTTAATTTCTAGGAAATCTTATTCTTAGTGATAATTTCAATTTAGTTGTACGCGTTTTATGCAGCAGAAGTGCTGTGTCTTTCAAAGTGAGAAGTTGTATTTTGGGTGTAAGTATTGCACTATACTATACACCGTTTATAAATTTATCGTTGTTCACCATTGTAAAGTTTCTGCGTATGAACATTTTTGCAGTTAAGCTTTGCCTTACATATGCATATATTTCTTTATGTTATTAACGGGATGTTGTAGACATGGTGGAACTAACAAAATTTTTCATTGTTCCGTGTACGAAGACAGTTTTTGGTAACTTAAATTTAAAAAAAGTGAAAAATGGAATATGTATGTTTCGTTGTGTGTTTTTTACGTCATGGTTATGAATGTGTGGTTGTACTATAAAACTTTTATACAACTTATCGAAATTAAAAAGTTCGCCAGTCGACACAAGCACAAGTAAAACATTTAAGTATAGTAAATATATCTTTGTTCAGATTTTGTTGCAAAATGTGGAAACATTTGAAAATTAATAAAATTTGATGAATAATACAGAAAGTAAGATGTATTTGTCACATCAACAATTGCTAAATTTATGTTATTTCATGATTCATATCTGTTTTCAGAACCTTCCAGAACCTCGAAAATATAAAACACTCCCAAGGCTGACACGCCACATTTTAATCTTATCTGAGATCTTAAAGAGCTACATCCAATACAACAATTAATAAAGGTTGTGACCATTAGGTAAGCTTTAATTTTAAATCATTGACATTAAATTATACATATTTTGTTAGTTGTTTTTTGTCGGTCATCAGCATAAATGTGAAGTTGTACTATAAAATTATTAGATGTGTAACGGGATGTTGTAGATATAGTGGAACTTAACAAAAATTTTCATTGTTTCGTGTTCGTAGACAGTTTTTGGTAACAGTTTTAAATTGAAAAAAAAAGTGTTAAATCGAATATGTATGTTTCGTTGGGTGTTTTTTACTGATCGTGGTTGTGAATGTGTGGTTGTACTATTAAACTTTTATACAACTTATCGAAATTAAAAATTTTGCTAGTCAACACAAGTAAAACATTTAAGTATAGTAAATATATCGTTATTCAGATTTTGTTACAAAAAATGGAAAAATTTGAAACTAGTAAAATTGTATGTTATGATTCATAATTATCTGTTATCAGATTCAGAACCTTCCAGAAGCTAAGATTATTTTATAAAACTCGTTATTGTTGCGTACATAAATGTATTGTAGTTTCAAAAACAACTAACTATTTTCCTAATTGAAGATTCATCAATATTTTTTAATTATTTAAGGAATAACGATGTTTTTTTTTACACTGGCACTGAATATAACTTTGTATTTTTAGGAATAGTTTTCGATTACAGTCTTCCTCGAAAAGATAAAACACTTCAAGACTGACACATCACATTTTAATCTTATCTAAGGATCATAAGGACGTACATCCAATACAAGAATTAATAAACGTTGTGATCATTAGGTAAGCTATAATTTTATATCGTTGACATTAAATTATACATATTTTGTTGCTTGTTTTTTTATCGGTCACCATTATGAATGTATAGTTGTATTATTGAAATAATGTATCAATTAAAAAATGTAAAATGTAGAGACAGTGCACATGTTACGATTGATGTGATAAATCCGTTTAGTATTAATACTAACCGGTCAATGTGATTAATGAGTGCTTGGATGACAATAATTACAGTTTGTTTTCTTAAAAACAAAAAATTAAACCGACCTTTAATCTGACAATCTATTACTAAGCAAAATAAGGTTAAAGGTCGGTATAATTTTTTTTTTGTGCGATCGTACTAGAAAAAGTTGTTTGAAGGACGCGTTAGCAACCATAAAGTACTGCATTTCCGGCCCTATTCTTAGCAACGGCCGAAAAAGACTTTTTCGGCACTTTTTCGGCCGCTACAGCGTACGAAAAAGATCATTTGCATTAGGGAGAACAGAAAGCGCATGTGCGTGTCTGAATACTTATAAGTTCTCTGAGATTATGGCTTCTCCGCTAAGGGTAGTTCTTCTATGAGGGTAGTGACGTAGAGGTCTTTAGGTTGTTAACTGTCAGGTAATTTATAACCTATTTTCGTGTTGATACTGTTACTGAATAGTTACTGAATAAAAAATTATTGTTGATTTACGTATGTTCTACGTTATGTAATTAATAATTATTAATTAATGTTTAAAATTATGAATAAAACAATGCAATCGCTCAAATAAACGTTATTTAAATTATGTTCAGAATTAAGTACGTTTCCACCGCTAACAGCATACGCCGTCATCTGTCAGGGACAGAATGTCACGTAGTTTCTAACCTATATTTTTGAAGAATACTAAAAATTAAATTTTTTAATTTAATCACACAAAAAATGTAATATGCACCTCAGCCAAAACGTATTTTTTCGTCCTTGCCTGTTTGCTGGCTTCGACTACGTCTCAGCCAGCAAACCAGAAGCGGCCGATAAAGTTACACGTTTTGACCTTGATACATAAATAACTATTTTGGGAGAAAAGAAAACACTAATATTAATCACATTGACCGGTTATTATTAGTTCTAACCGGATTACTTGAACCGTAACATACATAATATCGATGTTAAATTTTGTTGCAAAAGTGGAAAAAGAGAGGGATTTGTAAAATAATATTAATGAAATAAAAAGTAATAAAGTTAAGCCTTTTTAATAGTTCCTTGAATATGAGTAATTTTATTTTAATCTCATATTAATAGTAGTACTAAATATGTAATCAGACGATTTATTTATTTTTTGTCTCTTATAATTGTTTTACTATTATTTTTCCCCTACCTAATTCTTTGAATTAATTAAACGTTTTGTATTTCATGAATGTTGCTGATTTGTTACCATGCGACCATGACATCAATTACATTTTTAAACATTTTTAAATATGATCTGATAATTTATTTCTATAAAATAATACAATATTACTAAGCGCTTTTAGCCAAAGGTTGTTAAATAAAATTTGCGAGGTTATAAAAAAAACTAATTTGAAGGAGGAAAGCTAAGAAAATTTACTTTAAAATTAATACAAAAATGGTGAAACCATCTTTTACATTATATTATCCAAATAATTTAACTTTTTGAGAAGTCAAAGTTTTTATGATTCACAACGGAAATCGCATACTTACTGATCTAAAACGTGTTTAACAAAGTTCTAATAAATTTATCCTGACACAGAAAACAAATATAAACCAAAATTTAATACACTTGAAAATACAGAATGCTTTATTTAATTTTTTCAACTCGTATTGGTTAACTTAGTCTTGGAAAATATAAATTTTATTAAATTTATTCAAACTTTACATTTTCATAAGACATAACCCAATGAAATTTTGGTTCTTTAAAAATTGATATCAAATTTTTTTAAATACGTGTGAAACAACATCCCTATTACACAAGCAACTATTGTCCACATGATCGTATATGCATGCAGTTTTGAATTTTAGTATATTTAATATTTAAATGATAAAGATACGAGAGTCTTGAAACTGGTCTGGTTTTTAAACAAGAAGTGTCATAAAAATAGGTTAAGTGAATTTAATTGAATTATTTATGTAAATAAGTGAGTAACTAACATAATTTAGGTAAGAATGAATTCGCTAGGGTTTCTCTCACGGAATCTGGGTCTATTTTAACCCATTTTGGGAAATACTTTTTCTCCCGGGAAGTTCCGGAATATTTGAACTTGCATTTAAAAAAAAATAACATCTATTACTTGAAGTTGTTTTTAAGTAATAAACCGCCCCCTTCCTTATTCTGAGTATTTATTTAAAAAGATTGATGTAACTTATAACATCTCAGTATTCCGGGAAGAAGTCCTATTTCGTCCCGAAATACCGGCATAAAATGTCAAATTTGAGAAACCTTAGTATTTACATTGCTTAACACAAAGAATGAATGGAATTCTTGAAAAAAGTTCGTTTTAAACGGAAGCATTATTCGCTATTTACTCTGTATTATTTATTATAGGTACTGATTACTGTTATCTCATGTTATTTTATTGATTCTTGTTGCAGACCTGTACCAACAATGCCGCGTCAAACATTAATAATGCTAACTTGTCTTCTTTGCTGCACTGCATTATCTGCAGAACAAATCTGCGATTCGATATGTAGTTGTTCCAATCAACAACTCATATGCGCAAAAAGAAACCTTTCTGAAATACCGAGATGGGAAAGGGATGGCTTAAAACAAAATATTATCAGTGCAGACTTTACTGGTAATCATTTAGAACATATATTATATGATGACTTCAAACATGAAAATCTTACACAGATGGGACGACTCGTTTTAAGATCAAATAAAATCTACCATTTAGATGTGGAAGCCTTCGTCCTTTTAATACATCTAGAATATTTGGATCTTTCCGACAATTTACTTACAAAAATTTCTTATAATTTAATTATAAGGAATAATAATTTAAAAGATTTATCGCTGGCTAGAAACAATTTTTCTACAGAGACACCAAAATTCGAATCAAAAAGCTTGAAAAAGCTAAGTTTAGCAAATACCAGTATTACATATTTTACGAAAGAACATACGTGTACATTGCCAAATACAAAAGAAATTGATCTAAGTGGTAATCCACTTACAGTCAAAGATATACAAATTTGTACTAATCATTGCACCGTAAAAGTAAAAACGAATGAACGGGAGTATAATCTTAGTTCACAAATAGATGATAGTAAATCTTCAGCTTTAGGAAATTTTAATTTCTCATTGGTATTAATTTTTTGCTGTGGACTATCGTCATTAATACTGTCCATTAATATTTAAAAAGAATATTCCAGTATATATTGAGGTATTGTATTTACCCTTATAAAGTCTGGTTGATGTCTTAAGCCAGTGGTTTTTTAACCAAATATTCATACGTAGTAACTAGTTAATTACAATTAGCAAATGAATTTGCCCTTTCGGATTAGAAGTTTAATTCATCTATCGTAGTATTAAGTTAAATGTTAAATTGCTTCTCAAAATGTAAATTTGTAGAGTATCAGTAATACACTATTGTTACTTATTAATCTGTATTGTTATCACCTAAATAAAATTATTATACGAAACTGTATTTTATTTTTTTAAATATTGACATTATTTGGCTTGGACTACTTCAAAAAGGTAGAAGTATATTTTATGTAATAAGGCGTGGCATTTCATTTTTAAAATCGACATAGTTATAAAAATTTTATTATTTTAGGTATCAAAAACTAAGTGTGACAACCAAATTACTTTCAAGATGTTGTGTGTTTTTTTTTTGTATAAAAGTTTAAACTGTCGCTTCAGACATGCCATTTAACCTATTTTTTGTAAATATTGCCTGTCAAAATGTCATGCAATTGTTTTTACGTATTACATACAATCATAGAATTTATAAAAAAGCTCCAACTTTAAACAAATAAGTAGTCTATTATAAATTTTCTATTTAAAATTCGGTGAAGGTGAATCATAAACTAATTTATCAAGAAACATTATGGCTACCGGTAATTCAGTTTGACTGTCGCACCCCTATAATTATTTAATTATTGAAAATAACCCCAACAAACCTACTTTTGGAAACGGCGACATATTCTCTATTAAGTCATGTGCATTTGTTATCTCTACGATGACGTATGTCAAATCCGCTATAAGCAACTGTTGTTTTTTAAATTACATAGTATACATTTTGTTGTTAATTCGGATAGAGAATTTAATTCTGAATCCGACTATGTATTAAAAAAGTATGCATACATAAGAACATTTTCGAGAAAAATCAATTCAAAGCAAACAGACTATTTAACATAACAAAAAACGATAAAATCTTAAAATTTATACCATAACTAACAATGGAAATGTATTAAAAATTAATTTTTAATACAAATAAACACAAATAATAAACATCGACATAAAAAATTAGACTTTAATGTATTCAAAGTGACCGCTCCCGCTTCCAAACTGCTTGAATACATTTTTTACGTCTTAAGTTTATAATTAGTTTTTATTTTCATTAAAAATCAATTTTTAATACATTTCCATTGATAGTTATAGTATATTTTTAGGATTTGATCGTTTTCTGTTATGCTAAATAGACTTTGCTATAATTTTTATAAACTTTAAACTGATTTTTCTCGAAAATTTTCTCATGTATGCATACTTTTTTAATACACGGTCGGATTCAGAATTAGATTCTCTATCCGAATCAACAAAAACATGTATACTATGTAATTTAAAAATAAAAACAGTTGCCTATCGCGGATTTGAGATACGTCATCGTAGAGATAACAAATGCACATCACTTCATATATAATTTCTCGCCATTTTCAAAAATATAAGGTTTTTTGGGGTTATTTTTAATAATTAAAAAGTTATAGGGGTGCGGCAGACAAACTGAATCACACGGTATATAAAATTTAAAAATAAATAAAAATAAAATTAATTAACGAAATCTTTGATGCTGTGATAATTCCGTCTAGAAAATTTTACATAAAAAACTTATTATTTTAACACCGTTTGTATTAGCATTGATTTTCTAGTTATTACTCAAACGCACGCCCAGAAAGCAATATGAACTACAGCTACAGTTCTCTCTTTTTTTAATGTCGTAAAGATGTGGTTCATGTCTATAAGAACTACAATATTTATATGATTAAAAAGATAAAAACATATTTTACTTGATTTCTGTAATAAAAAACGTTATTCTGCTATTTGAGAGAAAACATCTATAAAAACTATCGTAAAATTCGCATTTATTTTTATTTAATTAGCTGAAGCTTTCTCCGCCATTTACCTGCTAACAAAAACAATATAATTCAGGTGTTATTGGTTTCTGGGACACTGTTTATTTTTCACGTCAACGAATTTTTTGTAGAACCTTAATTTAAGCTTTAAAGTTTCGCGGAACACAATATGGGAAAACGAGGTAAGCGTTAAGAAATAAATTTGTGAAACAGTACATTTGAATAACAATACTTTAAGTAATGTTTGTTTTGGTAAATAAATAATAAATATAGACGGGATATCGAAATATATTGTTGCAACTTCCACATACAATGAAACCATTGTTAAATATAATATCCTTCATTTAATATTAAAACTTTTTCATTCAAATAACAATTCATAACATTGTGCAATGATGTGCAATCATTTCTTAAATTGTCAGTTTAACGTTTCTTTAATTAAAACAGAATTCAAATTATCCCTTCATGCAAATAATATTCTAATTGTTTATGAAAGCTCCAATTGTTTAATGTGTTAATTGTTGCACAACTTTTTACAATTAACACGTAGAATATGGCGTGGTTTCCCATCACCCCCTTATCTAAAACTATAAATAGAAGTTGTGACGCTCTTATCGTCACTTCTTAACAGTTCTCAATTTTTACTTAATTCAAAAGTAATTAATGTATTAAAGATTAACTCGTATTTCATTATTAACCTAGTCAATAGATTCTGGAATGGTTATTCTAGTCATTTTATGTACGGAATAAAAATCATTCAATAAACGAATCATTTTGATAAGTTCTTTATTGACTAAAGCAATAAAGTTACGTAAGTGAACCTAAACACTGTGAACTCCTAGTTTACGGAGTAACTGAGCTGCTCTGTTGTCAGAAGAAATTTAGTTTCAAATTGGTCAATTCCACAAGTTGAGAATACATTTTGTCATCTCAAAAGTGAATTTGTGGGAATCCAACAATATCTTTGTTCAGATTTTGTTACAAAAAATTTCAAAAAGTATTAAAATTTAACGAACAATACAGAAAGAAATATATATTTGTCGCATCAATAATTGCAAAATTTATTTGATTTCACTCTTGCTTTTCATGTCATGATTCATATTTATTATTAGAACCTTCCAGAAGCTAAGATTATTTTATAAAACTCGTAATTATTTCATCATACGTGGACTACGTAAATGTATTGTATCGTAGTCTCAGGCGTCGAAAGAAGTCGCCGGGCCCGGGGAAAAAATTTACATGGACCCCAAGTAAATAAATGATTTGAAAATTTATTTTTAGAAAAACGAATTGTGAAATATGAATATTTAATACACCATAACTAAAAAAATATGTGGAATCCTGGGCCCTTAAATTACCTCTGGGCCCGGGGCTCAGAGCCCCCCTGCCCCACCCTCTCATCGGCCCTGATCGTAGTTGCAAAAAACAACTATAACTATTTCACTAACTGAAAATTCATCAATATTTTTTAATCATTTAAGGAATAACGATGTTTTTTTGTACACTGGTACTAAATATAACTTTTTATTTTCAGGAACAGTTTTCGATTACAGTTTTCCACGAAAAGATAAAACACTCCAAGACTGACACATCACACTTAAATCTTATCTAAGGATCATAAAGAGCTACATCCAATACATAAATTAATAAAGGTTGTGACCATTAGGTAAGCTTTAATTTGCTTTATTCACAAACTGTGAACCGGAACTGAACCTTTTAGTTGAAAAATCACAAAACCTATACTTCGAACCGAACGGACTGGTGTGAACCGGTTCAACCTCTTCAACCGGTTCACACAACGGTCCAGACCAATTATATTTATTAATGACATTTCATGTTTTTTATTTTCGTAATTTTGATTACATTTGACCACAAATTAGACATTTTAATTTATAAATATAAGCATCGTCATCATGAATGCATTTGAATAATATAATTTTTAAAATTTCCGTATAAAAACAAAATAAGCATTGAATCGGAACTAAACCGTTACCGCCGAACCGGTTAGCGAATTATTATAAAATAAAAACCAGTGGTTCGGAACGTAAATCGAAAAGTTAAAATGTATTGAACCGGTAACCGGATAATTCTATGGATGCGGTTCGGGTGCCTGGTTAGAATATTGCCATGCGGTAAAGGCCAACAATGTGAACATTTAATTAAACCTAAAAAGTTTCTTTGTTAATTTTTTGTGTGTGTTTAACTAACAATAAGATATAATTTTTTTTTGGTAGGTACTATGTATTATTAAATCAAAATTTTGATTTTTTCAAAATGTTTTTTATGCAACACTAAGAAAACTTTATATGGTAAAAAAAATTAAAATTAAAAAATATATAAGTTGCCATATTATACCGGGTGATTCAGTTTGACTTTCGCACCCCTATACCTTTTTAATTATTAAAAATAACCCCAACAAACCTTATATTTTTGGAAACGGCGACAAATTCTCTATTAAGTGATGTGCATTTGTTATCTCTACTATGACATATGTCAAATCCGCGATAGGCAACTGTTTTTTTTTAAAATTACATAGTATACATTTTTTGGTTGATTCGGATAGAGAATTTAATTCTGAATCCGACCATGTATTAAAAAATTATGCACTATGCATACATAAAAAAAATTGAGAAAAATCAGTTCAAAGTTTATTAAAATTATAGTAAACAGTCTATTTAACATAACAAAAAACGATCAAATCTTAAAATTATACTATAACTATCAATGGAAATGTATTAAAAATTTATTTTTAATAAAAATAAAAACAAATAATAAACGTTGACATAAAAAATGTATTCAAGCAGTTACCAATAGAGGACAACTGTATTTGGAAGCGGAGGGCGGTCACTTTGAATACATTAAAGTTTAATTTTTTATGTCATTATTTGTTTTCATTTTTATTAAAAATTAATTTTTAATACATTTCCATTGATAGTTTTAGACCAAATTTTAAGATTTGATCGTTTTTGGTTATGTTAAATAGACTGTTTGCTATAATTTGAATAAACTTTGAAGTGATTTTTCTCGATTTTTTTTAAGCATGCATACTTTTTTAATATTCGGTCGGATTCAGAATTAAATTCTCTATCCGAATCAACAAAAACATGTCTATTACGTAATTTAAAAAAAAAAAACAGTTGCCTATCGCGGATTTGACATACGTCATCGTAGAGATAACAAATGCACATCACTTAATAGAGAACTTGTAGCCGTTTCCAAAATATAAGGTTTGTTGGGGTTATTTACAATAATTAAAAGTTATAGGGGTGCGACAGTGAAACCGAATCACCCGGTAGAGGTGAAACCTCTTTTACTCGACTGTCGAGGGGGGCTTATAAAAATTGAGTTACGGAGGAAAATCGACTAAGAAAGATTCTGTTAAATATGCAATTAGATTTAGTCAGGGTCATGCTTGTTAATACGGTAATGATGTTATTCGAATTCTTGCAGTTCGTATGCACCGATTATGCCACTCTTTCTAAAGTCGAGCAACTGAGGTAAATCGAGTTTCAGATGTGTCAAGTAATCGAGGTTTCACCTGTACTACTGGGATGTGGTCGCGGAGTGCTATTGCCAAGAGTGCGAAATGCATCTCGCAAGCATATCTCCAGCTATACAGCGCTTGTTCAATATTGAAAATGAGTATATTTTTGTACGTGAATACAATATGCATATTCGTTTAAGCGGGCTGAAATGAGTAACAATAGAGCGTATTATAGGAGATATTTTACGATAATTAGGTACATTCATCTTCTTTTTATAATATTTTTTAAGTGGGTATTATAAAACCCCGGCACCAAAATTATGACGCATCGTCAGTCATCTTATCTTCATGGGTAGGTACCGGCGACCGTATGGTCTGCATAGAACATTAATAATTAGCGTATCGTCGATTTTGTAACCAAAATATCGTATATCTTCACAGTTTAAGGACTATTTTTGTTACAAAAAGGGTCATTTACATGTGACGTTGCTTATTTTGACAAAAAAATATTGCGATATATAGAACACATTTAAATTAGCAACTTAAAAATGTCGATTGTGACTCGATACAGGAGTACGTGTGTGAATAACAAAGACGCCAGACCTTCTGTTATGCGCCAGACGCCAGACGCCAGACGCTGTTATCTAGTCTAGACAATTTTTTATATTTAATTTCTAGGAAATCTTATTCTTAGTGATAATTTCAATTTAGTTGTACGCGTTTTATGCAGCAGAAGTGCTGTGTCTTTCAAAGTGAGAAGTTGTATTTTGGGTGTAAGTATTGCACTCACTATACTATACACCGTTTATAAATTTATCGTTGTTCACCATTGTAAAGTTTCTGCGTATGAACATTTTTGCAGTTAAGCTTTGCCTTACATATGCATATATTTCTTTATGTTATTAACGGGATGTTGTAGACATGGTGGAACTAACAAAATTTTTCATTGTTCCGTGTACGAAGACAGTTTTTGGTAACTTAAATTTAAAAAAAGTGAAAAATGGAATATGTATGTTTCGTTGTGTGTTTTTTACGTCATGGTTATGAATGTGTGGTTGTACTATAAAACTTTTATACAACTTATCGAAATTAAAAAGTTCGCCAGTCGACACAAGCACAAGTAAAACATTTAAGTATAGTAAATATGTCTTTGTTCAGATTTTGTTGCAAAATGTGGAAACATTTGAAAATTAATAAAATTTGATGAATAATACAGAAAGTAAGATGTATTTGTCACATCAACAATTGCTAAATTTATGTTATTTCATGATTCATATCTGTTTTCAGAACCTTCCAGAACCTCGAAAATATAAAACACTCCCAAGGCTGACACGCCACATTTTAATCTTATCTGAGGATCTTAAAGAGCTACATCCAATACAAAAATTAATAAAGGTTGTGACCATTAGGTAAGCTTTAATTTTAAATCATTGACATTAAATTATATATATTTTGTTAGTTGTTTTTTGTCGGTCATCAGCATAAATGTGAAGTTGTATTATAAAATTATTAGATGTGTAACGGGATGTTGTAGATATAGTGGAACTTAACAAAATTTTTCATTGTTTCGTGTTCGTAGACAGTTTTTGGTAACAGTTTTAAATTGAAAAAAAGTGTTAAATCGAATATGTATGTTTCGTTGGGTGTTTTTTACTGATCGTGGTTGTGAATGTGTGGTTGTACTATTAAACTTTTATACAACTTATCGAAATTAAAAATTTTGCTAGTCAACACAAGTAAAACATTTAAGTATAGTAAATATATCGTTATTCAGATTTTGTTACAAAAAATGGAAAAATTTGAAACTAGTAAAATTTTATGTTATGATTCATAATTATCTGTTATCAGATTCAGAACCTTCCAGAAGCTAAGATTATTTTATAAAACTCGTTATTGTTGCGTACATAAATGTATTGTAGTTTCAAATACAACTAACTATTTTCCTAATTGAAGATTCATCAATATTTTTTAATTATTTAAGGAATAACGATGTTTTTTTTTTACACTGGCACTGAACATAACTTTGTATTTTTAGGAATAGTTTTCGATTACAGTCTTCCTCGAAAAGATAAAACACTTCAAGACTGACACATCACATTTTAATCTTATCTAAGGATCATAAGGACGTACATCCAATACAAGAATTAATAAACGTTGTGATCATTAGGTAAGCTTTAATTTTATATCGTTGACATTAAATTATACATATTTTGTTGCTTGTTTTTTTATCGGTCACCATTATGAATGTATAGTTGTATTATTGAAATAATGTATCAATTAAAAAATTTAAAATGTAGAGACAGTGCACATGTTACGATTTATGTGATAAATCCGTTTAGTATTAATACTAACCGGTCAATGTGATTAATGAGTGCTTGGATGACAATTATTACAGTTTGTTTTCTTAAAAACAAAAAATTAAACCGACCTTTAATCTGACAATCCATTACTAAGCTAAATAAGGTTAAAGGTCGGTATAATTTTTTTTTTGTGCGATCGTACTAGAAAAAGTTGTTTGAAGGACGCGTTAGCAACCATAAAGTACTGCATTTCCGGCCCTATTCTTAGCAACGGCCGAAAAAGACTTTTTCGGCCGCTACAGCGTACGAAAAAGATCATTTGCATTAGGGAGAACGGAAAGCGCATGTGCGTGTCTGAATACTTATAAGTTCTCTGAGATTATGGCTTCTCCACTAAGGGTAGTTCTTCTATGAGGGTAGTGACGTAGAGGTCTTTAGGTTGTTAACTGTCAGGTAATTTATAACCTAAATTCGTGTTGATACTGTTACTGAATAGTTACTGAATAAAAAATTATTGTTGATTTACGTATGTTCTACGTTATGTAATTAATAATTATTAATTAATGTTTAAAATAATTATGAATAAAACAATGCAATCGCTCAAAAAAACGTTATTTAAATTATGTTCAGAATTAGGTACGTTTCCACCGCTAACAGCATACGCCGTCATCTGTCAGGGACAGAATGTCACGTAGTTTCTAACCTATATTTTTGAAGAATACTAAAAATTAAATTTTTTAATTTAATCACACAAAAAATGTAATATGCACCTCAGCCAAAACGTATTTTTTCGTCCTTGCCTGTTTGCTGGCTTCGACTACGTCTCAGCCAGCAAACCAGACGCGGCCGAAAAAGTTACACGTTTTGACCTTGATACACAAATAACTATTTTGGGAGCAAAGAAAACACTAATATTAATCACATTGACCGGTTATTATTAGTTCTAACCGGATTACTTGAACCGTAACATACATAATATCGATGTTAAATTTTGTTGCAAAAGTGGAAAAAGAGAGGGATTTGTAAAATAATATTAATGAAATAAAAAGTAATAAAGTTTAGCCTTTTTAATAGTTCCTTGAATATGAGTAATTTTATTTTAATCTCATATTAATAGTAGTACTAAATATGTAATCAGACGATTTATTTATTTTTTGTCTCTTATAATTGTTTTACTATTATTTTTCCCCTACCTAATTCTTTGAATTAATTAAACGTTTTGTATTTCATGAATGTTCCTGATTTGTTACCATGCGACCATGACATCAATTACATTTTTAAACATTTTTAAATATGATCTGATAATTTATTTCTATAAAATAATACAATATTACTAAGCGCTTTTAGCCAAAGGTTGTTAAATAAAATTTGCGAGGTTATAAAAAAAACTAATTTGAAGGAGGAAAGCTAATAAAATTTACTTTAAAAGTAATACAAAAATGGTGAAACCATCTTTTACATTATATTATCCAAATAATTTAACTTTTTGAGAAGTCAAAGTTTTTATGATTCACAACGGAAATCGCATACTTACTGATCTAAAACGTGTTTAACAAAGTTCTAATAAATTTATCCTGACACAGAAAACAAATATAAACCACAATTTAATACACTTGAAAATACAGAATGCTTTATTTAATTTTTTCAACTGGTATTGGTTAACTTAGTCTTGGAAAATATAAATTTTATTAAATTTATTCAAACTTTACATTTTCATAAGACATAACCCAATGAAATTTTGGTTCTTTAAAAATTGATATCAATTTTTTTTTAATACGTGTGAAACAACATCCCTATTACACAAGCAACTATTGTCCACATGATCGTATATGCATGCAGTTTTGAATTTTAGTATATTTAATATTTAAATGATAAAGATACGAGAGTCTTGAAACTGGTCTGGTTTTTAAACAAGAAGTGTCATAAAAATAGGTTAAGTGAATTTAATTGAATTATTTATGTAAATAAGTGAGTAACTAACATAATTTAGGTAAGAATGAATTCGCTAGGGTTTCTCTCACGGAATCTGGGTCTATTTTAACCCATTTTGGGAAATACTTTTTCTCCCGGGAAGTTCCGGAATATTTGAACTTGCATTTAAAAAAAAATAACATCTATTACTTGAAGTTGTTTTTAAGTAATAAACCGCCCCCTTCCTTATTCTGAGTATTTATTTAAAAAGATTGATGTAACTTATACCATCTCAGTATTCCGGGAAGAAGTCCTATTTCGTCCTGAAATACCGTCATAAAATGTCAAATTTGAGAAACCTTAGTATTTACATTGCTTAACACAAAGAATGAATGGAATTCTTGACAAAAGTTCGTTTTAAACGGAAGCATTATTCGCTATTTACTCTGTATTATTTATTATAGGTACTTATTACTGTTATCTCATGTTATTTTATTGATTCTTGTTGCAGACCTGTACCAACAATGCCGCGTCAAACATTAATATGGCTAACTTGTCTTCTTTGCTGCACTGCATTATCTGCAGAACAAATCTGCGATGCGATATGTAGTTGTTCCAATCAACAACTCATATGCGCAAAAAGAAACCTTTCTGAAATACCGAGATGGGAAAGGGATGGCTTAAAACAAAATATTATCAGTGCAGACTTTACTGGTAATCATTTAGAATATATATTATATGATGACTTCAAACATGAAAATCTTA
Source organism: Elmis aenea (assembly GCA_947652605.1). Lineage (NCBI taxonomy): Eukaryota > Metazoa > Arthropoda > Insecta > Coleoptera > Elmidae > Elmis > Elmis aenea. The sequence continues at coordinate 35,625,344 of OX393581.1, forward strand.
CACAGATGCGACGACTCGTTTTAAGATCAAATAAAATCTACCATTTAGATGTGGAAGCCTTCGTCCTTTTAATACATCTAGAATATTTGGATCTTTCCGACAATTTACTTACAAAAATTTCTTATAATTTAATTATAAGGAATAATAATTTAAAAGATTTATCGCTGGCTAGAAACAATTTTTCTACAGAGACACCAAAATTCGAATCAAAAAGCTTGAAAAAGCTAAGTTTAGCAAATACCAGTATTACATATTTTACGAAAGAACATACGTGTACATTGCCAAATACAAAAGAAATTGATCTAAGTGGTAATCCACTTACAGTCAAAGATGTACAAATTTGTACTAATCATCGCACCATAAAAGTAAAAATGAATGAACGGGAGTACGAGTATAATCTTAGTTCACAAATGGATGATAGTAAATCTTTAGCTTTAGGAAATTTTAATCGAAACAACGTTTATATCGCGTTGGTTTTAATTTTTCTGCTGTGGCCTATCATCATTAATACTGTCCATTAATATTTAAAAAGAATATTCCAGTATATATTGCGGTAAAACTTTAGTATTTACCCTTATAAAGTCTGGTTGATGTCTAAGGCAGTGGTTTCGGAACTTTTTGCCAGTGCGCCTTTTTTTTTTTAATAGAAAGTTGTTAGAATCTAAGGCAAAAACGATGAAAAATTCCAAAAACTATAAACTATAAAATATTCATACATACTCTAGTAGTAACTAGTTAATTAACAATTAGCAAATGAATTTACACTTTGCGATTAGAAGTTAAATTAATCTGTTGTAGTATTAAGTTAAACTGTTTCTCACAGGGTAAATTTGTAGAAGAGTAGATATATCAGTACTACACTATTGTTACTTATCAATCTGTATTGTTATCACCTAAATAAACTTATTACACGAAATTGTATTTTATTTTTTTAAATATTGACATTTGGCTTGGACAACTTAAAAAAGGTTTATTTTTTGTATAAGGCGTGACATTTCATTTTTAAAATCGACATGGTCACAAAAATTTTATTATTTTAGGTATAAAAAACTAGGTGTAACAACCAAATTACCTTTGCCGTACGTTTTGTGTGTTTTGGGTATAAAAGTTTATACTGTCGCTTCAAACATGCCATTTAACCTAATTTTTGAAAATGACGTCTGTCAAAATGTCATGCAATTGTGTTTACTTGTTGGATACAATCATAGGGTCTATAACAAAAGCTCTAACTTTAAGCAAAAATATAAATTTTTTAATTAAAATTCGGTGAAGGTGAATCGTAAGCTACATAATTTATTAAGAAACATTATATTATAAACATAAAACTTAAAAATAAATGATACTGGCCACTGGCGGTTTTTGAGAAAAATGAAATTAATTAATGAAATCTTTGATGCTATGTGATAATTTCGTCTAGAAAATTTTACATAAAAAACTAATTTTTTTAACACTGCATTAGCATTGATTTTCTAGTTATTACTCATACGCACGCACAGAAAGCAATATGAACGTTTTGTTTTTTATTAGCTACAGTTTTTTTTTTATTTATATGATTAAAAAGATAAAAAATATTGAACTTGATTTTTTTAAATAAAAAACGTTATCCTGCTATTTGAGAGAAAACATCTATGAAAACTATCGTAAAATTCACATTTATTTTTATCTAATTAGCTGATTTGTTTTTTCACAAAGTACCTACCTGTAAAAACAACTATATAATTCAGGTGCTATTGGTTTCTGGGACACTGTTTATTTTTTATGTCAACGAATTTTTACTTTAAGCTTTAAGGTTCCGTGGAACACAATACACCATTCTAGAAGAATATCTTCGGAACTTACTATCTGTCGTTTCGATGGAATATACCATCTTTCCGATTAATAAGAGGTAACAACAGCTTCTTTAATTCTTATGTAAATAAATGGATGCACATTGGCTTCATTTGCAATTTGAAATGTTATTGTGTGATTCCTTTCGTATTTACTTTTGGAAACTAATTCTTATTAACAAGAAGGTTTGATGCAAAGTATCTTAATTAACAAATGAATTTTCTTTAAAATTCTTAAAATCATATTCATAAAGTACACGAGTAGGTACAGGATGTATAATTTGAAAAAATCAAAAATTGTCTGCTAGTGTGCATCAAGCAAGTGTTTAACTTCGAATTCCGTAGTTAATTTGCCAACAGTACCTTTTGAAAAAGCTGTTGTTAATAATCGTTACAGGAATTTTTATTTTGTAAATTATAATAGTTTCTTTAGTATAATTTATTTTCGAATAATATGTCATATTTAGCATATCAAAAAATATGGGAACATGTGAATAGGGTTACCATATAGTATCCAAATGGAGGACATGTCCTCTTTTTTCAATTTAAACACAATTGCCTTCGTCGACCCTAAAATATCCTCCTTTTTTTAGTTGTTTAGCTGTACCACGGTCGTGCATAAACAATGGAGTTTTTTTTATAATCAAGCCCTAATATTAATCGTTTTTCGGATATACTTAAAGTTTCTGAAAATTATTTTTGTATTTCTGCCCATAATGCAAACGTTGATAAATGCTCACTGGACCAACGAATGGAATATGCTTAATGTGGATTTAGTGAAGACCCCTAATACTCACACAATACAATTTTAAAGGTATGAGGTGCTAGGATTTTTATAATTATCAGTTAAGAAACTAAGGACTTTTGTCAAAATTAGGCATTCCTGAAAGATATATCAAAATAAGTTTTATTAGCATTATGCTATGGTTTCTTTCGTAATAAAAGTTTACATCTTTTTTTAACGTCCTGATTTTCGAATAAATTGTCCTCCTTTGTCATTTTTGCATCTGGTAATCCTACAAGCGAAGCGCATCTTATCATATTTATTGGAAAAGAATAGTCAGTCATATTTATGAGCCATATCTCTGAGTGTAATATCAATAATATAGTTCATAGGTTATTTATTTTTCTACAGTATGTATAATTTACATGTTACACGTGTGCTGGAACAATAGCAGATGATTGATTAATATTTGCTTTTTTAAATTAATTGTTTTAAATGTTTTAGAAAAAACAAAAAAAAGTGTTTTTTTGTGATGTGTAAACTTGTTTAAGTATTTGTTCCGTTACCTTCATTTAAATGAAATATCTGAAAACAAATGTACTCATTTTTGTATTAATTTTTTACGAATGTATTGATTAACTGCTATGTAATTTAATTTTTATAGCAACTAACTGCCTGGAAAAGAATTGCTAAATTTACTTTTGATATTGATCTTGGGCACACCATCGTCTGTGTGAAGAACAGTGTACTGTAACTTCAATGACAATTTCCGTTTTCGAGTCACTTATTTCGAATTTTTTAACAGTAAGTGATATTGAAGCTTGAAGCTTTATATTTTAGTTGAAGAATAGTAATTGAAATAATTTTTTTGTCGATATATTTATAGTTATAGATAGGTATTTTAATTTTAGTGATTTCATACAATGGAAATAATATTATTGGTTTTATTTATTACATCATACATTACAAAACTGTAAAATATTGTGCTTTACAAAATTCTTAATAAATTTTAATTTTTAAGTATGAGTATTATTTTAATGTAATAATATCTTTTAGCTCCTGACTAACACGCAATTGTTTGTCCGGGTACGTGGATTACTTAATGTTTTTGAATATTATGATTAAATCAAAGAACTATAAAAATAAATATGAATTGGGTATTGCATTTCGATTATGTACGTTATATTAAGTATTAAGATGATTCTTAGTTTTATATAGGGTAACTCTAGTTTTATTATACTGGCAGCACCACTAACGTCAAATATCAAAATAAAGTCATATCCTATGTTATATCACTTGTGGACATGTCTATTGAAACAATTTTTTTCCGTTTAAAATTCATTGAAGAGTCAACAAAAAAATTGTTGTACGATTCATTTACATTCGTGGTTGTAGAAAAAATATGTTAAACAACAAACAAGTAATATCAAATAATAGAAGATAATAGTATTACTGCTAATACTTTACAAAAACAAACTTTTCATTAAATTCGGTGCAGTTTACATACAATGAAAGAGGTTATGACTAGGGGTGGGCGATAACAAAATTCCGGTATCGAAATTATATCGATATATTGAAATGTTGATATAAAAGGGGCGTGAAGCTAAAAAAGTTAGTAAAAAACTGAAAAAAAGAGACTGGTGACCTAATAAAAAATCTTCGCCCTTATTTTTGTTGTCCATACCACCCATTTAATAACCTAGCAGCATTAAAAATGTTCATTGAGGTTGTGGTTCACAAACAATATTTCAATCATTAAGTCATTCGATACTTTCTTAAGTCGGCCTTGCATCGCTTCGGCCCAATACCGATAATATACTGTCTCATTTAGTATTCGCTAGGCCAGTGATGGCGAACCTATGACACGCGTGTCAACAGTGACACGCTGCTCCTTTTTGGGTGACATACAACGCACATTTCGTTCAATTGTTTTTTTTTTCACAAATCACTATTTAAAAAAAAAATTATTTAGGTTAGGAAGGTTTTCACAGGAGGCGCTACTTTGCCATTGGTTTTGCTATCCTCCGCAAGGGGAAGTACAAGCATACACTGCCTCGTTTATAGCGGAGCGGATTATTTATGAAGTTGGTCATGCATTTGTGCAGTTCAGAGAAATAGGAGGAACAATAAATTTTATGAAATATCCAGATGAAGTTATTTTTACAAATCTGAAGTTAGATGTGTTCAATTGGTTAGAATTAAATGCCTATGGTGCCTGTCCACGTGAGAGTAAACAACTCCCGATAGCAGCGTCGCCAAGGATACAGCCAATTGCGAGTTACTCTCAGGGGCTGTATCCTTGGCGACGCTGCTATCGAGAGTAGTTTACTCTCACTATGTTCTGTGACTCTCACGTGGACAGGCACCATTTAGAAACGCAATTAGCAAAATTCCAATCAAGCTGTATTTGGAAGCAAAAGTTTATTGATCTTAGATCCGATTTATGGGTAGTTTACACGGTGACTTTTAAAGTCGCGATTTTAAAAGTCGCGACTTTAAAAGTCACCGTGTGAACTAAAAAGTCGCGACTTTTTAAAGTCGCGTTAAAGTCGCGACTTCGATTTGACAGTTCGACATTTGACGTAAGCCTACCATATTTTTATATTTTGACATAACAGACAAATAAGTTAGGTTAACCTAACCTAATATACATTTGTTTGTCATCGATTTCCAATTTATCATGTCCCCAATAGATGTTTCAACGATTTTAGAACATTATCAACAAATAGCAACTTCAAAATAATTAGTTGCTCTACAATACTCGATGCTGCAATTACAAGAGCGGCCATTTTTATTTTAAAGTCGCGACGTTTAATTTAGGTCGTTCACACGGTGACTTTTAAAGTCGCGATTTTAAAAGTCGAACGAGACCGCTTGCATGGATCCGAAAATTATAATTCTGACAACAAAACTCTGAAAGTGTGCAATTCCAACCCGGAAACTTTTGACGGTCTGGAAAGACTTGCCAAAGCTATACTGACAATTTTTTATCAACATACCCTGCGAAACTTTGTTTTCGACTCTAAATAACATAAAAACAGACAGGAGGAATAGATTGGTTGATGATGCATGCGTAGCTTTGAAATGTACGAATTATAAACCTTCCATAAAAGAGCTAGCTTTAAAAGTACAACACCAAAAAGTCATTAAATAACATGCATGTTACAGTTTTTTGTTTGTTTTAATTTTTTGTTCTAAATAAACTACAAATATAAAAAAAAATATTTGTTATGCTATTCCACAATAACATATACAATACGATATTTTTAAATAAAAATTGGGGGTCGTTTTGACACAGGGACGTCTTATATATAAAAAATCTTAATTTTGGTTTCAAAAAATTAGGGATCGTCTTATAAACAGGGGCGTCTTATACACGGAAAAATACGATGTATGTAGGTGACACGCCACTCGCGTAGCATCACCTGAATTTTTAAATTTTGACACGCCGGCTTGAAAAGGTTCGCCATCACTGCGCTAGGCCATAATATGCTCACGAAATAACCCCAACACTCTTATTTCATTTTTGATTATATTATTTAGGTATTTAATAACGTAAACTTTCCATGGCTAAACTAATGTTTCAGGAAATGGTTGATAAGAAACGGATTAAACAAACTTAAGTTAAAAATATTCTTTAATTTTAAAATTCCCACGATTGTTTGGAAGTCAGAATAATCACTGAAAATGCATAGCTTGAATGTTATTGATTTTATTTAAAATGCGGTCGTCACAGTACATATATACATATAACATTTGAATTTTATTTCGCATACATATGTACCTAGGTATTATTCATTTTATTCAAAAAAACGTTTATTAAAATATTACATAAACACAACTAAATATTGTTAAAACATTAATTTTACAAATAATTAATAAATATTTACTTGTGGATCTAGTATCTAAATGAAACTTTTTCCACTATACTTTAATTCAGATGATTCAAACATTTTGTAATCCGTATGCCTACTGCGCTTGCACCAGTTCTTGATGCGGTGCAATTGTAGAACTCCACTCTTTCAATTCCTTCAGAGTTGTACTTTATACGCCCACTATTGCGTCCTGAACGATTTGGTGCACGAAAATTCAAAAAAGTAAGCTGCCATTGCGAACAAACCTAAATAAATAGTGCATGTGCAAAGTATGGTATTTATGGTGTAAATACCGGTGACTGTGAAAATAAGTGTTTGTTTATTTAAACAGAACAACATTTTAGTAGTATTTGAATGGTTGTTTATTATAAATAAATTAATTTAAGTTAGTTTGTATTTTTAGCACTTTAAATAAATTGGCCTAAATATTACACATGTTATAAATAATGTGATAAAGTAAACTATATTAGGTATTGCACAACTATATTTTAAACGTTGTTATAGAACTTTATTGTAGATACATATTTAGTATTTAAGGTTAAATGTGTTTACTTAATTGGCGATGTAATTTTAAATAATACGAGTATGTTATATCGGTTGTGTTCTTTTGAGATTAGTATTTAAATAAGCTTTCTCTGCATTTGTAGTGTTTCCTTTACAAATTTATGAAATTTATATCATATTAGGTCAACTGTTTAAAAAAAGTATATTGTAGCACAACCTTTTTTCTTTATTTGTTTTATAATAAAAAAAATGTGACAATATTTTCATTAAAGTAAATAACTTTTTTTTTCATTAGCTGATTGTGTTGAAACTGAAATTAGTGCCAGTTTGATACAACAAATTGAATATATTCTGTTATAAAGTTATAATTAAATTAATGTTTGCAAAAAGTTAGGTACATTTCATTTCTTTTTCAAATCAGTTGATTTACGTGGCATTACTACTTTATCAATTTTTTTATGAAACATATCAGCCTATCCTCACCAAGTTGTTGATAACACTGAATTTGCTGTATGATAAATAAATTATTAGTATTGAAATTATCGCACCTACGTGTATACCTTTCCTTTAAGTGTCGTAGTTTTTCACACAAAATTCTAAACACTAAAACATTACGTAAGTATTTTTATTGTAAACATATATTGAAATTTAAAAAAAAAACAGTTAATTTTAATAAAAAATATTCTTCTTGACTGTGACCAATTATTTAGGTTATTTGTACAGCTAACTATTGAGAGCAATAATAAAAGAATTAAATTTAACTGTAATCTATACGTACAGTAAACGAAGTTTTTTGTCAAGTTTAAAATATAGTAGTAAATATTTCTTATTGCGCAAAGTTGGTTAATACTAAAATGATATTGTAAGTTATTGTCACAAATTAACAAAGCTATCAAAAATTTTATCAGCGATTTAGTAAAATATTATATCTTGCTTTTAATGAATGTATACCCGTTTCGATAGTAATGATAAAAAAAATTATCATACTTACCTACAGGAAATTATTGTTTTGTGAGAAACGCGAATGATAACACACTGTCCGTGACGTCTTCCTTAACATATTTGTATATCCGCTAATTATTCTGTAAAAATTATTTGTTTTGTACAATCCGTATAATTGGGGTCCGGATAATAGAGGTCGTACTGTAAATCTAGTTTGATAATTAATCTGAAAACAAGTAAAATAATATTGTAAAAACAATTAAACTGTGTTTAGTTTTGTATTACAGCTGTTTCATAGACCTTTTATATCATTTATTTGTTGATTAGTTACTAAATAACCAAATAGACATGAAAAAAACATTGCAGTTAAATAAAAAGTTTTTCTATGTTGAAGCTAACTATGGCTTCGATTAAAAATTAACAAAACTTTTCATTTATCTCAAAACCTTTATTTTATGGCCCGTAAAACATTTAGCTTCTTTCTCAACCGCAAGGACATTATTTTTGAGTCTAGTGTGTCACGTTTTTTTTTAACTTTTTTGCTGTATCTTTTGTGCTTTCGCTTTCAATCTCGAGTAGATTGGAAGGACTGTCTTAATTCGCTGTCCACTATCCGAATTTTTAAAGTATAAGTAAAATTTCTCTGTACAATAAGTATACAGGGTGGTCCACATAGAAGGGCCACTATTGGTATCTCGTAAACGGTAACAGCTACAGTTTAAATTAGACAAATTGTTTCCCTTTCTGACAATGAGACCTATTCAGTGATTATTTAAAGTTTTACAAAAGTTCCATGGCACGCTAGATAATTTTTTTAAATCGTTAATAACTCGCTTATACTTAATGGTAAAAAAATATTTTATGGAAAACGTTGTAGATTTTTTTACGCACTGTTAACGAAAACATTAATTTGTTTCAATATTATTTAAATTCTTAGATAAGTTGCAAACTTCCATTTTTTTAAATAGTTGGCTATGACTTCATGAAAAAGCATTTTTTTTTCTATTTTCAATAATATAAGGTTGAATGTATTTATTTTGATAATAAAGCTCAGAACAAATAAAATTCACCAAAAAGTCTCATGAAGCTATAGAGTGCCATAAATTTAAACAATATTGAAACAAATGAATGTTTTAATATTACAGTGAGTAAAAACATATACAACTTTTTCCCCAAAAATATTTTTGTACCATCAAATACAACCAAGTTATAAACTATTTAAAAAAAAATGCCTATTTTGATTTTTATTTATTATCTAGCGTGCCATTCAACATTGAACAATTTGTCTAATTTAAACTTCTTTGTAGTTTTTACTGTTTACAAGATCCCAATAGTGGCTCCTCTATTTGGACCACCCTGTATATATTTACTACATTTAACATTTGAAATTACCAGTGGCGTCAAATCCGCAACTTAACCAGCTTAGTTGATTGTTGACATTTCTTTTTTTTTAGAAATGAATCTGTCTTTTGCGTACGTCACCCTTATTATCTTCGCTAACTCGCAGGCTTCAGAATGTCCAAGTAAATGCAATTGTAATGATGATGCTGTTTCTTGTACAGAAATCTTACTCACAAATGTACCATCATTTCAAGAACTTGAATTTATGCCAAGATACATAGATTTGTCTAAAAATGAAATTGAAGAGGTTACTAGGAACAACTTTAATTATCCGGAACTTATCAGTCTTCAAGTTTTGAATCTTAGCTCCAACAGTATCATGGATATGGGAGAAATGTCGTTCACGTTATTAGCAAACCTTGTACAACTAGACCTGTCCAATAATTTACTGGAAAATATACCAACTGATTTAGTCAAAGCAAATTTGAAATTAACTAAGCTGGACTTATCCAACAATTTGTTCGCAGACGACGTTCCGGTCTTACAATCAAGAAGTCTTAAATATTTGGATCTATCTTTTTCAAAAATATCCATGTTCACTAGCGAGAATTTAGTTGGTTTGCCTAATTTAGAAACTTTATTGTTGCACGCCAATCATCTGATGAAATTCGATCAAAGTATATTTATTAATACGAAAATAACTTTCGTTAATTTATCTTACAATTGTTGGTCGTGTACGTGTGATACCATAAGGTTGTTTGATGACTTGGTTAGCAGAAACTTGACGACTGTTGAAGAACCCGTAAGATGCATGTATCCAAACAAGTGGTACGAAGAAATATACAATAAAAGTGGACCTATTCCTGGTTATAAAAAACGATGTGAAGAAGAAACTTCTATAATTGTTAAGTCTCCAAAAGAATCGGTAACACTTGGTACACAACTTAATATTTTGCTTGCTCCGAAAAAATCACCATCGTCAGAATCAGCCGTACCCATGCAACCTAAAGAAAATCAACTTAATATGTTGCTTGTATTTTTCATAGGTGCAATTATGATTATTTTAATGTTATTCGTAGTAGTTCTGATTTTTAAAGTATACCGCGAATGCAAATCAGCAAAACACGATCAATTTTCAATGGATAATGAATATCATAGAATTCCACATGAAAATTCACACATTTCGTTTTTGCTAGGCAGCTCCAACACATAATATTCGTGTTTAGTTATATACATGGAATTCATCTAAGGAAACAGAAACAGAGTGAAACTCTTTCTGGCTCAATGCATGTCTGCGTTGCTTGGTTTGTGATTCGTTTGGAAATGTGCTGCAAACTTAGATTACAGAATGCGCAAAAGATACGTCGCGAAACATTATCAGACTATAAAAACAGCAACGAGGTTGAAACAATCTATTGTTTAGTCAAAAAGTTAGCAACAAAAGATGGTCGATTTGAAAGAAAAATAGATAATTGTTTAATCACAAAAAAGCGTGTGTGCTTATTTCCACATACGTCCAAAATAAATACTCAACAAGGGAATCTCACTTATCTACGAATTCAGTTAAACTTAGGAAACATTTTATACAATGTATACAGGAAGTTTCTTAAATATTGCGAAAAAATTCGGGAAGTAATTCATTATCGAAAATTAAGGGGGGGGGCTTTTATTTAATTTTTTTCCTTAGACGTCTTCTTTCGGAGTTACACCCCGCTAAAGAGGAGCGGTAAAATTAGGTTTTGATTTTATTTCTCAAATTTGGATAATTGTAGGAGAATGATATTTGGCAGACGTTTTGTACCTATTTAAAGGTTTTCCATAGCTATTTTTTTAAACATCTCCCACCTTCACAAGGGGTTGAAAAGTGCGAACCCTATTGGTTTTTTTATCAGAACTTTTTTAAGGTTTAAAATTTTGCAACAAACCATGATAACCATCAAAATGAATGGTTTTATTTTAGAATAGTTAATGTTTCTTGTTCACTTCTTTCAGTTTTTATTCAAAAACTGTAGGTTTTGCAGGAAAAATGAAATCAAAAAGTTTTAAAATAAATTATTCTTTTAAATTAAAGTTTTTAAATTGCAAAATTTTAAGCCTCCAAAAATTCTGACATTAAAACCAACAGGGTTAGCACTTTTCAACCCCTTGTGAAGGTGGGAGATGAATAAAAATATTACTATGGGAAACCTTTTAAGTATAAAACATCTACCAAATATCATTCTCCTACATTTATTTAAATTTGAGAAATAAAATAAAAACCTCATTTTACCGCTCCTCTTTAAGGGAGTATAACTCCGAAAGGAGACGTCTAAGGGAAAAAAATTAAATAAAAGCCCCCCCTTAACTTTCGATACGGAATTACCTCCCGAATTTTTTCGCAATATTTAAGAAACACCCCTGTATATAAGAGAGAAACTACCATTACTTTCTTACCTCAAAATATATAATTTTTAGAAATATTTTATTCGAGTATTGCATTCTTATGCTAATTTTGAAAACTCTAAAACGAGACAGTAGTTGCATCTTACAACTATATTTCGCTAGATAAAAGTACTTGTGGGAAACGGACGTTTTTTGAATGAACAGAACTCGGTTGATTTTCAAGTTTTTTTTTTGTTTTTTTTTGCAAAGTGAATAATAACATCTGCCATTTGATATAACAAAGTCAATTATTCCCTTGAACGCATACTGCAAACGCATCCATGGAAGTTGTTAGAAACACGTTCACTGGCCGAGTCATTTCGCGTTTCGGTGACTTGCCGTGGCCCCCAAGATCACCAGACTATCTTCCTGCGACTTTTTCTTGTGGGGGCACTTAAAATAACGTGTTTTTGCCCACAAACCACGACACTAAGGGAGTTAAAAGATGCCATTACAGAAGAGACGCATTTAATTGACGCACAGCTGCTAAACCGAGTCATGAATGACTTCAGGCAGAGACTTGAAACTTGCATTCAGGAGGGTGGCCGCCACCTGATGGATATAATTTTCCATAACTAAATAATCATGGTAAATCAAATAGCATATGTTGTTTTTCAATTTGTAATAAATAAGTTTGCTTTTTCTTGAAAATCAACCGAGTTCTGTTCATTCATTTGTATACTTGATTTAAAAAAAAAAAAAAAACAACTTTTCGTTCAAGAGGATACTTGACTTTGTTATATCAAATGGCAGATGTTATTCTTCACTTTGCAAAAAAAAACAAAAAAAACTTGAAAATCAACCGAAGTCTGTTCATTTAAAAAACGTCCGTTTCCCACAAGTCACCCTGTATAACTAAAAATAATAAATGCACGTATTTTGATTTTACAGTATTTTCTTGTCATGAAAAAAACAATATTTACTTAAAATTTAGGTTAATTCAAGAAAATTATTCTACTACGTTGTTGCCTTGCAAAAGATATTTAAAAAAATCAGTTTTACTCTCTTATTGAACAAATATAGGGTGTTTCTTAAGTAATGCGAAAAAATTCGGGAGGTGATTCCTTGTCAAAAATTAAGGGGGTCTTTTATATAATGTTTTTTTCTTAGACGCTCCTTCCAGAGTTACACCTCCCTAAAGGGCAGCGTTAAAATTAGGTTTTTATTTTATTTTTCAAATTTGGATAAATGTAGAAGAATAATATTCGGTAGATGGGTTATACTTATTGAACGGTTTCCCATAGTAATATTTTTAATCATCTCCCACCTTCACAGGGGGCTGAAAAGTGCGACCCCTGTTGGTTTTCTTATCAGAACTTTTTGGAAGCTTAAAAATTAGTTTTTCATAAGATTGCTTCATTTAGAAACTTTTTTTATTCTTTAGTTTTTCTCGTAAAATGTACCGTTTTTGAGAAAAATATAAAATAAATAAACATGAACCATCAAATATTCCAACATAAAACGATTCATTTTGGTGGTTGCCATTGCCATGGTTTGTCTATGTTCATATAGGGTAGAATTGACGGGCGTTTTAGCTTTGTCGCCTCGTATACGTCAAAATGAGTTAAACCCGCCAATTCTACCTAATATGAACATAATCAAACCATGGCAACCACCAAAAAGAATCGTTTTATGTTGGAATATTTGTTGGTTCATGTTTACTTATGTTATTTTTTACTCAAAAACGGTAGGTTTTACGAGAAAAACTATAAAATAAAAAAAGTTTCTAAATAAATTAAGCTTTCAAAAAACACATTTTTAGTTGCAAAATTTCAGCCCACCAAAAAGTTCAGATTAAAAAAACCAACAGGGGTCGCACTTTTCAGCCTCCTGTGAAGGTGGGTAATAATTGAAAATATTACTATGAAAAACCTTTTAATCAGTATAAAACATTCACCCAAATATTATTCTCCTACATTAATACAAATTTAAGAAATAAAATAAAAACCTAATTTTTCCGCTCTCCTTTAGGGGGGTGTAACTCCGAAAGGAGACGTCTAGGGAAAAAAATTTACATGTAAAACCCCTCTTAATTTTCTATAAGGCATCACCTTCAGATTTTTTTTTGCAATACTTAAGAAACACCCTGTATATCATTAAATATATTACATTTTAGATTATGTTTACCAAAATTTTATACACCGAACTGTTGAAAGTAGCATTAAAAGCAAACACATTTATAAATCTTGTTACGTTTTGTTGATATTTGTTTTTCGTGTTAATGCCTATCTTATTACCAATAAAAATTTTGCCGTTATTTTACAAATTTTTCTAGGGAAACAACTGCAATTAAAATATATCTTTGCAACCATCACAAAAATAACGAGTATGACGTATGTAAAAAAGTAAAAAGATTGATATGATAATAATGAAGTTAAGCGCCATTGTTCCAATTTAATTTTTTTAGCTGTTAAGATAAGCGAGATCCCTTTATTTAAAGCCTCCGATTTGAGATCTGTATTTAAAAAAAGTTTATATTTTTGAAAATAAATTAAAAAATGTTTTAAATGTTAATTTTTTGCGCAGTTTTTTTTTAATGCAGGAACTACTGCTAATATGTAAAGGCAGCATATTCGACACTTAATCATCAAACAACAGCAGCAAGAGAGCCAGAAAGTTTAATTAATTTGCTTTTCATTAACATAAAAATTTTAATAAATTGCAATAGATAACTTTTACATACAATATATTTCTTATATTTTGTTTCAGGATTTTCATATGCTTCATTCTTTTTTATAAGATGTAATTCCAATGTGTCCTTTATTATTTTACATAGTTTTAGTGTTATTTTTATTGAGTTAAAGGTAGTTCACACGGTGACATTTAAAGTCGCGACATCAAAAATCGCGACTTTTAAAGTCACCGTGTGAACGTCTAATGTCGCGACAGCGATATTGACAGTTCGGCATTTGACGTAAGCCTACCATACTTTTATATTTTGACATAACAGATAAATAATATACATTTGTTTGTCATCTATTTCCAATTTATCATGTCCCTAATAGATGTTCCAACGATTTTAGAGCATTATCAGCAAATAGCAACTTCAAAATAATTAGTTGCTCTGCAACACTTGATGCTGCAATTACAAGAGCGGCCATTTTTATTTTGAAGTCCCAACTTTCAATTTGGTTAGTTCACACGGTGACATTTAAAGTCGCGGCTTTCTGACATTTAATGTCGCGACTTTAAATGTCACCGTGTGAACTACCCATTAAGCAATTTAATATGATAGGATCAAAACCTTAGTAAATAATAAATGTTAATTTAAACTTGATGACTTTACTAACTGCGCACAAAAAATTATTATAAAACAAAAAAAAAGATAACAAATGTTCTTATAAAGTGAAATAAAATAAATATTTGAAGATATTTTTATTATTACTCGGCTCCACTTTTGCATTATTATAGTTTCTTTCTAAAAATTCTCTTAATAAATTTTCAGAAAATTTGTAATTTTTAAATTCTCGTTTAAAAAAATACAAATTATCCCTAGAAAGCCTTTTGTGTGAAAATATCCACATAAGCCACTATTGGTCGTTTTATATACAGGGTGGTCCACACCAAATTTGGTTTAAATATATCCACTGGTTGAGGAACGGGTAAAAATTATCGATATTTTTTCGAAAATTTCAACACGCTGTATTTTTAAAATGAAGCGTTTTTGGACCAACGTTAATATGAAATATTCATTTTAAAATAAGTTTTTGTATCGACTGTTAAAGTCCTGCTACAAAAAAGTGGACCACCTTGTACCTATAGTTCGAGGTTTTAAAAAGTAATAATTTAGTATTTTTTAAAAATCGTATCCGATTTTCAACAATGTAAACAGGGTGTTCATTTGTAATAACAGGTATTTCCGACGAAACGGAAAATGAAATAAAAGAGTACAGGGTCTACCAAATTCGATGGGATTACATGGGTATCCCTCTTATTATTAACGATGGAAAACGTATTAAGTACCAAAAGTACACCGTCCAATTCATATCATTAAACAATTTAACAATACCGTAACAGAAAAAGCACAAGATGCAGAATGCTTTAATGATCATTTTGTAAATGTAAGCATTAATTTAGCTAACAAAATACATAATTCTAAAGAAGATACTGACACAATGATTAAAAATGTCCCAGTCAATTCAAATTCCATTTTTTTTTATCTCCTATCATTCCAGCTGAAATTATATCCGCTGTCAAAAGTCTAAAATCTAATTCAACACCTTGTCAAGATAATCTTTCATCAAATATACTGAAAAATATAGTTTCAGAAATATCAGAACCTTTAAGTTTTATCTTTAATAACTGTTTTCTTCAAGGATACTTTCCCGAACAATTGAAAGTAGCCTTCGTGACCCCAATTTATGAATCTGGATCACCGTCTGATATAAATAATTATCGTCCTATCTCAGTTCTCTCAAATATAACAAAAAATTTTGAAAAATAAATAAAAGTACTGGTTACTTCATTTCTCAACACCAATAAAATCATCTCAAACAAACAATTTGGATTCGTTAGCTATAGAGGGTCAAATGATGCTATTGCTGAACTAACAGAAAAAATACATAACTCTCTGGACAATTCTACCTCATGTGCCGCCATATTTATAGACTTAGCAAAAGCATTTGACACCGTGAATCATATTATACTTCTTAAAAAATTAAATTCGATTGGAATAAGGGGTAGTGCCCTTAACTTATTTAAAATTTACTTATCTGATAGACATCAAATTGTTAAAGTAGGTGGTTACTATAGTCCCTCAAAAACTATCACATGTGGTGTGCGTCAAGGAACAGTTCTAGGTCCAATATTATTTTTAATTTATATTAATGATCTACTACTATCTAATAGCATTCATGGCTCTCTGATAGCATATGCAGATGACACTGTTCTGTTCCTTGGGGCAAGTACATGGGCTGATGGGCGATGCAAGATCTTAAATTTATCAAACAATGGTTGGATACTAATATTCTTACCCTTAATTATAAAAAAAAGTAATTTTATTACATTTTCTTTGTATAAAAACCATCAACCAAATTGGGAGAATACTAAAATTCATGATTTTAAATGTAATCTTGTAAATGATTGTGATTGTACTTGTCTAATAACTCGAGTAAACTCTGTTAAATATCTAGGAATTACAATAGATAAATTTATGAGGTGGGACACACTAATAATCTATGTACCTGAGTTAGAAAAACAATATACCTGTTCAAAAAATTGATCCTATCTATTCCTACCTTACGTACATTTTACTTTGCACTGGTACAGTCTCTTTTGACTTATGGAATTATAGGTTGGGGTAATGCAGCTGACACTTATATAAACAACTTAAACATCTCCCATAAAATTATCATTAAGACTTTATGTAATAAACCATGGCGTTATCCTTCGGCCCAACTATACACTGAATCTAATTTCTTTTCTGTTACTAAACTTTACTTATTAAATGTTTTATATCACATAAAAAAATCTGAATATTTAATTACTATACCAGTAAAATACTATAACACAAGAAATCAGCCACAACGTCAAAGTGTCAGTGAGTGAAACCAATCTTAACACTGCCATGAATAACCAAATTATGTTTGTTGAGCTGGCAAAAATGAAGAAAAAAAAAGAAATCAGCTTTCTGCTACATTACATCGAAGCAACAAAAAAGTTGGCCAAAGATCTTTTATTTATGTAGCACCAACAATTTACAATGTCTTTAACTCCTATATACTTGAACACAATATTAAACTAAACTTAAGTTGGAAAAAAGTTTGTTCATTTATTGTCAACTGAAGGGTGCTGCCAAGGTATGTGTAATTCATTAGAATAATTTAATATTTTCGAAATCCTATGTAGGAACTTTCATACTTTGTTTTAATTCTTATGTCTGCCTACTTTATCGTTTCCCAACAATCGATTATTAAAACCTAAAATGATAGCCACACACACCTTATGGTTTGTGGTGCTGCCTTCAATATAATAAAAAGTCTTGGATAGTTTATTGTATTAAGGCAGTATTCCTTTGCATGTCAAATTAAAAATTATATATTATGTACTATGTTTTAAGGTCGTAATTTATGTATATATATATATGTCTTGTACAATACTTCACGAATTTATAAATCAAGGAATATTTGAATTTGAATATGCAGCTTTTTGAGACAAACTCAGAATCGTTTTCAGAAATATTATATTATTTCCAGTTTTTGAGTTGCGATATATTAGATTTTTTTGTCATTTCAATAATGTCATCTCCGTTGTTGTAAATATCGAAAACAATTTTTTAGATTACTGAGATTTTTTTACGTAGAATTTAATGGGGTTTAAAAAATTATTTACACTAGTCGTTTAAAAGTTATGACACAAACTTGCACAAAGGGATCTGATTTGACTACTATTGGCAAGTCCCAAACTCCACAACAAAATTATTAAAAAGTTAAAAAATAACCTTGTATTTGTATATTAATTAAGTATGATGATGAATATTTTTCTCTAATTGTATTTCAATTCAAAAATGGTTTAGACAATTTCTATGATGACCATGTACACTTGTTTCATATAACCGCTAAATACCTAGAATGCCATCGATTTAAGCTACTCCTATAATTTAAAAACGGTGCGCTAAATAAAAGTACGATCGTGATCCATGACTTTTCATATAATTGACAACTTTTAAAATTTTACCATTGTAATACAGTGTATACAGTGGACTCTCAAACTTTGAACTCTATCCGAACCAGGAGAACGATAAAATAGAAACTTTAACAAAGTAAATTAATTCTAGTTTTTGATAATCGACGATAAAACTGGCATTTATCTATTACATATCTTGTGCCAAGTGAATTACCTGAAACTGTTAGCTTCTTGTTAATTTGATTTAAAATCGAGGTAAGTGTTAAGAAATAAATTTGTGAAACGTTACATTTGAATATTAATACTTTAAGCGATGTTTTTTTTGGTAAATAAATTACAAATATAGACGGTTAAGGTAAACAGCCATTGATTGTCTATAACTTACAGCAAATACCTGAGTAATATAAAGCTGATACGGTAAATATTCAAGCAACGTCTGTTCATACCGCTACAAAAAAAATTGCGGATGTTTTATTATATTTCTGTGAAAAGAAAACACCGATACGATTAAAAAGTTAAACTATAAATTTTGTTACAACTTGGCATATAACACGTCATAATTTTGAAGTTTAAACAAAGCCCTTTGTTAGCTGATTGCAATTGCGCAAAAACAATATTTCCAACAATGAAATATACTTATAGGTAACATTTAGTAGTATATATTATTCACTTTTATAAACGAATAAACACATGTGTATACATATTTTATACATATATGTATATTGTATTTTTAAAATAGCGCAAAATACCTATTTCTTTGTTGGCTGTTTGGCACAATCATAGTGCGACTGTACTTTTTTATCAGTAGATTATTTATTATCAGGTTTAGCGTTCGAGAGCAAATAAAACATAAAATGGATATTGCACTAAAAAATAATCACTTTGTCATATCTGAAAAAGTTTCTAGCGTTTTCAAAAAAAAAATATTTATTTAAAATTTTAATAAACATCATAACATTTTACCTTAGGCTACAGTGACCATATTCTAGGTGAAACAAGACAAGACGCCTTAGATTTTGTTTTGTGGGAGGGGTGTAAGGATTAAAGCAACCTCAGATGTTTCAAAAAACAGTGAAAGGTTTTTTTACATAAATGTAAATGAGCAATACTGTTGTATAGATAATGTAAGCTTATGTATATTAATCTTGCCTAGATATACATATGCTGATTCACTTATAAATATAAAACCTATAAAAACTATAATTTAAACAATGTTCTTTAAAGATTCATTTTCAAGGATGTTTTTCACCTACATACTTTTCAATTGAGTGAATTTCCCTCAAAAGATTACGATCATTAATAAAGATTCATGAAATTTTTTGCGTAAATTCGTTAAATTATATTTTACACTCATCATACGTTTTACAATTTCTATTTTAATTGATTTTTATATTAACTGAATTTTATATCGTCCATATTTTATTGGTCCTTGAAAATCTTGTTTGGTGGCTTAATTTGTTACCGGTAAAGGGAGTGCAATTGCGTATTGTACAATATCAAAATATAGTTATGAGAAATATCATTGCAGTGAAAAAAAGGAATAGGTACCTTCATTCATGTTTCAAATTTTGTTGATTTACAACACTTAATTTTTTCTTCGCTAAAAATCGGGACATTCTTAATACTTTGCTGGACGCGCGATAAATTATTAAAAATCGGGACTGTCCCAACAAAAGCGGTACGTGTGGTCTTAGACCCCACTTTAACTGATTTATATGTATGTATCACTTCGTAGATAAATTATTTATTCTATATTTTACGTAGTCCACAACTAACCGGCATCTATTTGCAACATTTTTAAACGGATGCCCATTCTATATTCTATAAATTAATGTTGTATCTCCTAAATAAGTGGTAGTCTAAAGTAGCTAAATCCAAAGTACAACCTTTTTTCCGCCAGGTCCGACACCCATTTAAGTATTTGAAACATTGCGGTGTTTAAAATTCACTGTTTGATTAATTTGTCGAATTGATTTATTTCGAATATGCTTGCAATTTTTGTTGCCAATAATCAATTTTTTTTAAATGTTGGAAATTTATGCAAAACTTCTTGGATGTTGACCCAAACAAAAATTACAGTCACGCCTTCAAGTTATGGCCAATCACGTTCATTTTTAGGGGGCAAAAACGCCAAATCATCCCCTGGGATTATTTCAGCGGCAAAAAAGCCAAATTATCCCGTGGGCAGGCTTCCCACTCATTTATTTCCATAGCAACCTGGTTGTTTGTTTACTGATGTTTTACATTTTTTTGTTAAGTACCTATATTGAAAATGACTCGTTTTGGTACAACTTCTATCGCAGAAATACAAAAATTGTAAAAAAGATAACAAATATTTAATTATTTTTGGTATCTTATTTGGTATCTTATTTGGGAAATAGTCTAATCAAATATATTTCGGATCATTATTTGGCAGAAAATTGTTTAGCTCAAGTTTGTTGCTTATAGGTAACATACTTCGACAAAATAAATGACTAAATCCTTCGGATCAGGATTTTGTTCATGTCATTTGTCTCGGGATGTTACCAAAGCAACAAACTTTTGTCAATAATTTTTCCGGCAAAATATTGTTTTCTTTATACTTATACAGGGTGGTCCACTTTTTTGTAGCAGGACTTTTACAATCGACACACAAACTCATTTTAAAGCGAATATTTCATATCAACATAAACGCTTCATTTTAAAGATACAGGGTGTTGAAATTTTCGAAAAAATATCGATAATTTTTAACCGTTTCCCAACCAGTAGATAAATTTAAACCAACTGGTGTACTGCACCACCTTACAAGTTACCACATTCAGTGAGAATGTCAAGCCCCAAAAGCAACCAGTGGCGGAGTTGTGGGGGTTCAAACTTAGGAGCAAATTTTTCGCGAAAATAGTAAAATAAATCAAATTTCGCGCCAAACGGTGGCAGATACGAAGAAAACTCAAGAAACACTTTTTGTTTAGAATAAAATACTCTACCCACAAACAAGTTCGAGTTTGATTTTGAACAGGATCGTACTAGTTTTTTATAAAATCTATTGTAACTGAACCCCCACAACTGCGCCACTGGTTGCTTATGTGGCTTGGCATTCTCACCGAGGTAACCTGTTAAGGTGGTGCAGTATACCAAATTTGGTTTAAATATATGTACTGGTTGGGAAACGGTTAAAAATTATCGATATTTTTTCCAAAAATTTCAACACCCTGTATCTTTCAAATGAAGCGTTTATGGACCAATGTTGTTATGGAATAATCGCCTTAAAATAAGTTTTTGTATCGACTGTTGAAGTCTTGCTACAAAAAAGTGAACCACCCTGTATTATAACTAATAATTTAGTCACCAAGTTAGATTTAAGCTGAAAAACTCTTCTATATAAGATTTAAAAAAATATATTATCAGGGTAAGTCAGTAAGTCAGTTACAAATGGCTATAAAAAATAAAACAAATGAGTTAGGTAAGCAAAAAAAATAATTTATTATTTCCCTCCCACATTTGTTCAATATTTCAACTAGTTTAATCGTTTTTACAGTGGCATAAACTTCTTCCCTAGATCTCTTTCGCAAGTCATGAAATAATCCAGAAAATAATAATTTAAAGTTAAAGTTGAGTGTAATGACAGACAAAAAAAAAACGCTGCTGGTTTCAAGGTACTGCAAAAGCGATGAAACAAAGATTATGTTTTTTAAATATTGGTATATCTCACTTCTTTACCTGTTTTAGCCATCGGTAACTTATCTAATGACTTTAGTTCATGTTTTTTAATAAACTTTGTTTGCACATTCTATTTTGTATTTTTCCAGGTATACCACCAAGAAAAACGATGTCAAAACCTTTTTTGCTGCTATTATTTATCGTATCAGCAACGGCTGAAATTCCGCAAGAATGTCCAGAACAATGCAACTGCCAAATTAGCAAAGTCACTTGCGTGGAAAAACAACTTGAAGAATTTCCAAATTTCAGCTACCTCCAGAGCAAACCAGAGATAATTGACTTAGCAGAAAACGAAATCGAAGAACTTAAAATGGCCGATTTTTACATAAAAACCTTAAGTCGTTTGCAGTATCTGAATCTAACAACTAACAGCATCATGTTTATCGAAGAAGGCGCTTTCGCAACTATGCGCAATTTACGTTACTTGGATCTTTCAAACAATCTAATTGAAAATGTCCCAGAAGAAATGATTACAAAAACTTATAAGTTGGCTGTACTTAATCTTTCTGGAAATTTATTTTCTCATAAAACTCCTGTACTGTATTCCAACAGCCTTGAAATATTGGACTTATCTTTTGCTCAGATTTCAAATTTCGGACCCGAAAACTTAAAAGGGTTACCAAATTTATTAGTTTTAAATTTAGAAAACAACTATATCAAACAAATAGAAGTTCAAACATTTTTTCACACGCAGTCTTTAATATCGGTTCAATTGAATTACAACTGGTGGGCATGCGACTGCAATACAACAAATCTTTTCGATTTTTTGACTGAAAGTGATATGATGAGACCAGAATCTATCAAGTGTCTAAATGATGAAGAAATGTTTACCGACTTTTATACTGCAGTTGGTGTGGTAGATACTGTTCATTGTAAAGAACCCAAAAATTTGATTCCATCAAGTACTGACGATAGTATAGACATGTCTGAAGAACGATTTTTGTTCGATGTTGTGATAATAATGGCCATTATTCTGATACCAGTTATAATGTCAATTATGGCGGTTTACATAACAATTAAGAGAATACTTTTGAAACGATCGCCAACCGTGATACAACATGAGTATGCTAGAATTAGACCGGAATTTTATTCTAGCAATATTTCACAAATTCATGAAATGTCTGCTACAAAATATTGTAAACCTATTGTTATGGCAAAAATTTAAAAGGTTGTAGGTATGTGGTAAATTTAATAAAAATACAATAATCTCTTAGAGATTGGTATATTTTAAATCATTTTAAATATATATTGTTTCGCTTAATGCCGAAAAACACCAAATAATGCCAACCATTGGCAAATATTATTAAGAGTTACTACCAATAAATCGTTACAATATTTTCTAAATTACAAAGATTTTAAACATTTAATAGATTTTTACTTTACTTTTTTTCACCAAAACCTATCGATTTAAAAAATATCGATTATTTTTAGCCTATAAAACTCATGTAGTAACTGTAACTGAAACAAAAGTTCCAAAATATAAGACGTTAAAGGTAAAGAATATGGTCGTTTAAGTATTATTATAAATATTTTAATAATTATCTTGCTTAACTAAGTAAGTGTAAATATTATTTTTTAAATATTTTGTAAACGAAAGGTGTTTATATTATAAAATAAAAGCGTACAACTTTAAGAAAACGTTTTATTGTGTAATTAATATATTGTACATTTGTCAGTATTTGGTACTGCATTGTACCTTACCTAGTTTTAGGTTAAGTGTTGCATCGTTGCTGCCCATATATCTAACAGGTAGTATGTTTATCACACTCTATCAATAAAAAGTTTGTTTAAACCCAAACAGTTCAATAATTGATACTTGGTAATAATTCAAATGTAGAATTGGATAAGGGAATGCGATATTTTTAAATGATCTCTATTTCTGAGATACAACCTTATAATTTTATATGTAGAACTTAATGTAGGTCATGACTTTATTAAAAAAAAAACTCAGTTTTCCGAAAATATGTAGGGGAGACTGTTGTACCTTGAGCATAGTGTACCTTGGAACATTTGCGGATTCTAAATAGTGCTGGCACTTAGCGGGCTAAATCCATCACCACGATGTGAAGAATGTTTTGACTCGAAAACGCGCGTTGAGTTGATGAAACCGTTTTTGAAGTATCAAAAGTAAATATTTCGAGTGTTGTTAATCGATTTTTTAACCGAAAACAAAGTTGTGTTTGACGATATCATCATTTACAGCAGCGGTGGGCAAACTTTTTTTTAAGAGGGCCAATTTGCGCTAACAGTGTGACTAAAAGGGCCGCACTAAAAAAAAATTATTAAAATAACAACTTATTAATTATGTGTAAGTTGGGAGCGACAAAAAATGAAGGTATAAAAAAGCTATACATACATATTATAGACATTTTTACTAATACAGTAATTCATGGAGGGCCGCATGTAAAACTACCAAGGGCCGCGGTTTGCCCACCGCTGATTTACAGTGTGTTGCTGATCTTGTGTTGAGTAGATTCATATACTGTAGTTAATGTTTTATTCTAACCACTAGCTTAGGCCGACATGTTTATTTATTTTCGCTTCCTCTTGTACCTTGGAACACACAACATCATGTACCATGGAACATGTTCCAAGATATACAATCCTATCCCTTTTTTGTTTTTTTTTTGTAACAGATCGCTATGCCAAGAAGTAAGAGTGGCGTTAAGAGGGCCCCAATTGATCCAGATGCTATAAGAAAAGTTGTAGAAGCAGTTTTGACTGCTCCCGGAACGAAAATATCCCTGCAAAGTGTACAATGTTAAATTGGCTACTTTGTCAAGACACATTTCGCAATTCCAGAATATTATTCTTTGTAGAACTGAAAACTGTATTTTAAATTATTTTTTACAGCCATTTCCCCGTGTTCCAATGTACAAGAGGGTGTGTTCCATGGTACATGACCATGTTGTACCATGGATCACTTTTCATACCATCATATTTTATTTTTTTGTTTGTTAATAGAGCTGTAATACATACAGCAAGTTGTAAAAGGATGTTCATTAGTCAATACCATATTTTTTTCATTTCAAAAAAAGTATTATTAAAAATTTTAAAAAATAAAATCTCAACAGTGTTCCATGGTACAACAGTCTCCCTTACCTAATACTTTTTACAATGTGTAACAAAAAATAACGACGATACAGCAACTTTAGTGAAATTTTCAGTTATATTGAACTATGGGTTCAAAAAACATCGGCATGATATTTAAAAAAAAACGCAATTAACTTGGTACCTAGTAATGTCGCTAAACTTGCGTTATTTTTATTTCCAAGTAATTAAATGTCCTATTTACTGTAGATTTTGAACTGTTGACCTTTTTTTCCTAAGCATGTCTGACACCTAATAGCTAAAGCTGATATTGTGTATATTATTAGAACGAAAAGCACAATTGACCCGTTTTTTCGCTTAGTTCCTACAGTAGGTACCTACAGTATTATTTTGTGAAAAATAAACTTAATTATTCAATTATCTACAGAATTGTACAAAATATAAATTAGAGGCAACGTCCGTGTTGTTTACAGTTTCAATGCAAACTTAAATTTTGTAAAATTTTCTTGAAATTTTAAATTGTAATAATATTCACTTGGCAAAAAAACAAGTAAAAAAGTATAAAAAAACTACCTAAAATATTGATATAACTGTTGCAAAAGATTAATTGTTTAGTTTGACGTCCGTGAATAATTTAAGCGAAAATTAAAACAAATTATCTGGATTTACAGGAACGTTTATGGTTTATTTGGTTTTTAAAATTTTCTTACATGTTTCGTCGACTAGTTTTTTTGTCAACTTCTTCAGAGAGAAAGAAAATTTATATAATAACAACTGGAGTCTATAATTTATTTTAATTAAATACAAAACAAAAAAAAAAAAGGGAGTGTACCAGAACTCAGTTACACCCGGTATTTAACCCTATTGTACCTAAAGTTAATATTTAATGTTTGAATTTGGAACACTCCGTATGCTCAATTAATTGTTTAAAAAACCTAGCAATCTGTAAAAAAGTATTTAAATAAAACAAGCTTTGCAAAGATCATCCTCTGAGAATAATCGTACCACGTTTTACTTAATTCAAAGCAGACTTATATTTTAGTATCGCAGATCAATGTCATCACACGAAACACTAAACTTTAAACTATACAGATAATGATTCTTTAAGTATTTCATTTATTGCACAATTTTATTTGCGATTGATTGTTCTTGAACTGAAAGTCAAAATTTCACAAACATTATTTGCTACCGCAGTACTTGATATCGATGCCCATTGTGCAAGCAGTAGTATTCGACATTGTCACTGTAAATAGTCTGAAAACAAACAAAAAATTAGCATATAAGATTATCATTACCATGTGAATGATCTGGTTTATATTTCAAAATAACAACAACAACAGAGCTTATAAGGGTGGTGGTTTTTTCGATGCTCACCATTGCTATCTTGGAAACGGTAAGAGATACAGGGTCGGTTAAATTAGAGAAAAGTTGCACATTTTATGGCGATTTAAAATCTGAAAAGAAATCCTGGATATTTTGATTCGTTTTTGATTTATTACAAAAAAAACTGAAAAATGTGATTTTAGAAAAATATTATTATCTTCCCTACCATTGACGCTATTTCATTTAAACTTGGTAACTTTATGTTTTTGACCGTCCTGGGTTTGATAACGTCAACAGAAATTTTCTAAGCCTTCTAGATTTCAAGTTGCGATAGTCAACTTTTTATTTCTTATGGCCGCCATATTGGTTTTTGACACCATCAGACAGACAAAAAAAATTAGCTTTTCAGATTGGTAACCAACATACCTTTTTTTTTTCAAAAAACTTCTTAAAATTTTAAAATTTGTGTAAATAATTCATAAAATCGAGAATGCTCTGAAAAACAATTGAAACTATGATGTAAATAAAAGCTACAGAACATTTTATTGGTCTAATGATAACGAAATTAAGATTGTTGGAAACATATTTAGAAGATATAGTAGGCGAATTGCCATTATTAACAATTCAAAATTATCAGTAGTTTCAGCAAGACGGAGCTGGTCCTCACAACGCCCGCATTGTAAAAGGATATTAATTTGGATGTACGCTTTCAATTCATGACTTGGTACGTTTGGTCCTGTTCATTGGTCTCCGCGATCGCTATGTTTAACGCCTATGGATTACTTTTACATTGATGTTGTTTATGCAGCCCTAACGGAAAATATTGAACTTCTTCGCCGTAAAATCAAAAATGCTTTCGACCCTATTTCGAGACAAACTATCCTAAAGGCAGCGGACAAAATGAATTTGAGGACTAACCACTACATCATACATAACGGCGCGCACTTTAAACAATTTAAATAATTATTTATCTGGCGTTTTAAATTTATTGTCGTCGTTATTTTACTAGACCTATAAAATGTTGTGACACTTTTATTTATATTATAATTTCAATTGTTTTTCAGAACATTTGCGATTTTATAGATTATTTATACAAATTTTCAAATTTCAACAAGTTTTTTGAAAGAAAACAGGTATGTTGGTTACCAATATGAAAAGCTAATTTTTTTGTCTGTCTAATGGTGTAAAAATCCAATATGGTGGCCATTAGAAATAAAAAAGTTGACTATCGCAACTTGAAATCTAGAAGGCTTAGAAAATTTCTGTTGACGTCATCAAACCCAGGACGGTCAAAAATATAAAGTAACCAAGTTTTAATGAAATAGCGTCAATGGTAGGGAAGATAATAATATTTTTCTAAAATCACATTTTTCAGTTTTTTTGTAATAAATCAAAAACGAATCAAAATATCCAGGATTTCTTTTCAGATTCTTAATCGCCATAAAAATGTGCAACTTTTCTCTAATTTAACCGACCCTGTATCTCTTACCGTTTCCAAGATAGCAATGGTGAGCATCTAAAAAAGCACCACCCTGTATATACTCGTTAATGACAAAAAAGCTGTAAACAATAGTTTAAAATAGTACTTAAATTTTTTATGCAATTTACACATGTAAAGCTGTATTTTTTTAAATAAGCGAGATCTCCATGTTGGAAAAATTATCTAGGACACCCTATATCCTGCACATATTACATCTCTTTTATTTATAGTAACTATCCAATTTTTCGCAGAGAACAAATTTAAACCTTACTTTTCGTATTGTAAATAATTCAATTTTTAATTTTGCGACGTGATACTGTGATCGATCATATATTCGCTTTTTAATAGGAAAGTTTTTTCGCAAAAAGTAGTTAATCATGTGAATAAAAGAGTCAAGAGTTTTTAATTTGAAAAATTGGATGAAAACAAAAAATATTTGAAAAATAAAATATTTTGCTAAAATATTCCAAAAACAATAAAGTGCAGGGTAATTCAGGATGTCGCAAGTTCTTTTTCAATATTTTAATAGAATTTTTACATATAAAGGGTGAATCAGTTTGACTCTCACACCCCTATAATTTTGTTATTTGAAAAAGAAACTCCTATAAACTTTATATTTTTGTAAATCGTGGAAAATTCTCTATCGAATGGCGTTCAAATGTTTTTTCTACGATGCAATATGCGAGACTGGCGATAGTCAACTTTTTTTTTTAAATAACATGATATACCTACTTTTTTTGTTGATTCTGATAGAGAATTCAATTCTAAATCCTATAGTGCGTTAAAAAAAATAAGCATACATAAGAAAATGATTTAGAAAAATCAGTTTAAAAGTTATTTATTATTATTCACAAAATGTCAAAACACCATCGTTTTAGTAATTAAAAATTTTTAACCAGTTGTTTTATTATTTTTTAACAAAAACTCATTAGGGGAGAGTACCCATGAATGGGACAGTCCTTGGATGGGACATTCTTAATAAACTATAACACAAATCTTTATGTACGTGCATACAATCGTGTTGTATACAACATGAGAACTTCGAAATGTGGTTGTACATTAGGTACGCGATTTACCATCTATGCACGTATATAAAGATTTGTGTTTAACTATAGTTTATTAAGAATGTCCCATCCAAGGACTGTCCCATTCATGGGTACTTTCCCCTACTTTGTGAGCATTAAATTGAAACGCCATAAGTACACACTAACAGAAGCAAATTGACAGAAGGTCCATTTTTAATTTATAACTCACAAAATGTTGATTTTTCGTCGAAAAATAATAGAACACAACTGCATAAGTTATGAAATGTCAATTAATACAGCGATCGTGTTTTGTTTAGTCAAATACAACGATTTTGTAAAAAATAATAAATAATAATGAACTCATTTTTCTTAATTTTTTTTATGTATGCCTACTTATTTTTTTAATATAGAAATTAATTCTCAATCAGAATCAATTAAAAAAGCGAACCATGTAATCAATAAAAAAATTTGTTTGTCGCTACACTGACCTATTTCATTGTAGACAAAACTTTTGAACGTAATTTGATAGGAAATTTTCCACGATTTACAAAAATACTTTAAGGTTAATGAGGGTTTCCACTTAAAATAACAAAGTGATAGGGGTGCGAGGGTGCGACAGTCATCCTGATTCACCCTTCATATGTAAAAAATCTATAACAATATTGAAAAAGAACTTGCGTTCCCCTATATATTTAGCTATAAACATCGAAACTGTATCTCTTAGAATTAAAAATTTACAGAGCTGGAGAGTTCTTACGGGTAAGTGTGTATTAGGTACCCTTTGTTTGTACTTGTATGAAGTTTTATTTTAACTTAACTGAATTGTAAAGTCTGTTTTATACTACACTATTTTTTCGTTTAAGAAAATCGTATACGATTTTCTAGTACGGTGTCAATCAGAAATTAAAAATCTTGAACGAAAAATTCGTACGAAATTACTACCTGCCCTAAATCCGTCTAATATTAGCACGGGCGCATGCGTATTCTCGTGTCCGGAATATTCTTCGCCCACAATTCTTCGCCGCCACAATTCTTCGCCGCCACAATTCTTCGCCGCCACAATTTTTCGCCGCATATAAGCATATCACAAATTTTATTTGTAAATGTGATTTTTTAAATTTATAACGTCATTTTTACAGATTATTTTACATTAGGCAAGGCAGGTCAGGTTAGGTTAGGTTAATTTAATTTTTATTTATACTATAATAACATAAACAAAGTTAAATATCACAACATACGCTATTTTTAAGCATAATATTAAAAGACGAAGTATTAATATACAAGAAACAACTTTAGGCTAATGGCTAATATAAAATAATCTGTAAAAATTACGTTATAAATAAAAACAATCACATTTACAAACAAAATTTGTGATATGTGGCGGCGAAGAACTGTGACGGCGAAGAATTGTGTAGGCGAAGAAATGTGGCCGAAGAATTTTGGAGGCGAAGAATTGTGGGCGAAGAATTGTGGGCGAAGAACTGTGGACGAAGAATTGTGGGCGAAGAATGTTCCTAGACCCGCGTATTCTACTGTAACTATCTGACCGCATGTCATTTGTGGGTTAGGTTAACTGAAACAATCAAACAATATCCACAGTTCGTTGTTGATTGTGTAGTGAACAACATCGTGTTATATAGAATGCTACAAGCGTTAAATATACGTTAAATTTGAAAATGATTCGCTTTCTGTTCTGTGATCAAATTGAACATTTGACATGGTTACTCAAGGTGCCAACAAAATATGATAAAAGTTACTAAAAAGTAAAAAGTAACCAAAATATATTGGAGTTTTCGTACCAAAAAATAGTACAATGTAAATGGTTCATATTTTCCATGCTAAATTCTTGAACGAAATTTTTGTATCAAAAATCGTATACGATTTTCTTAAACGAAAAAATAGTATACATAGTATAAAACAGACTTAAGAAAGAATAAAATCTTTTAAGCAATCCCATAATTAATTAATTATTGAAATTAATTCCAAATCTTTAAATATTTACCTCTATTATATCGGTGTCATAAGGTTCTGTAGGCACAATATATTCATAATTTCTTTGCGGTGTAGTAGGTTTTTGATATAGATTTGTCTTTTCAAGGCAATTGGGGCATATCGATATCACTACCGTCTGATTTTCAGGTAATTCGTGAGGAACAGGCAGTTTTCTTCGTGGTGAATGTGGTAGTGTTTGACCCGGCACGTGAATTTTGCTATTCCTTTCAGTATTGTAAGGAACTTGATTACAAACATTGCTTAAAGTGCTTGGTGGTTGCCGAGGAGTTAAGTTATGACATCGGGCCATTTCTTTCAATTGAAAATTTGGTTGTTGAATATTGTTTCTTCTTTGTAATATCGGATCCAGTTCAGCAGTTAAATATCGTGATACCTGATTTGGTATTAAATATCCTTCATTATCAACACGATCTTCATTTGGCACACGGATAAAAGGAGAAACGTTGGAATGATTTATACTGGAATTACTTTGCAATAAATTACCAGAACGCGATATGTTTGCGGGTCTGTGCAATTCTTCACGAATAGCAGGTTCTGGATATCTGGGATGTCTATTCTTAGTTTTAATTATTTTGCAAAATACGAACATTAATATTAAAATCAAAAAAAAAATTATTATCAGCACTGTAGTAACGACATACTTGATGTCAAGTTTAGTTTCAGAGTTTTCCATGATTGTTTATTTTGGACGTTAGTGTAGTAAGAAATGCTTATTAAATACAGACCAAAAAGTAGATATCGCAAATCCAGTGGTTAATAACTTGTGCTAAGCCTTTGGCCCATACTTATGTCATAGCTTGCTTGCTTTTTCTTTATATCTACGAACGCAAGCTAATCCACATCTTATATTTCATTTGATGATTTGATAGTGACGTGTGCAACGGATCTGAAAAGAATGCAAATATCTATAAAGTAAACTTGAAATTAATAATTGCTTAATGTATTTTATAGGTAGGAAGTATTGTGAAATATTGAAAAATATTTGTATCATACGAGTGGAAAAATTTGTGACCACCATCCGATTCGGTTTAAAAAGTTGCTTGGGCAATGTTTTTATACGTTTAAAATATTTCAAACTCCAAAGGAGTTATAGACGATTTTCAAAAGTCGTATTTTCCGGTTTTTCCTAATTTTCTCGGATACCGTTTGAGATATTTCTAATTTCTCTTCGAATTATCAATGAGCATCGAATTTAGCAACTTTGCCAAATTTAAACCTATACTCTAGCTATTATAATAAGCGAGATCCCCATGCTTAAACTCGAATTTCAATCACCCTGTATAACTTGTTTCCGGGTAGGAACCGCGTCGAAGGTTTCTTTATAACCGACGTTTCGTCCTCCTTTATCGGGTTCCAACCCGGAAACAACGTATATACACAACAACATTATTTTACTTGAAACTCAAAAACCACAATAAAAAATACAGACGTGGGAGGGGGGGGGGGCGCAAAAAAATAATATGCCCCGGGCGCCACTTACCCTCGCTACGCCCCTGTTATCACAAGACGACATATTGACGCTTTACGTTACTTTTTGTGCACACTGTATATTTACAACAAATACATTTTTTTCGTTATATGTTTAAATGTAATTTATTTTTTGTTTATAACTACATACTTATACTAATTAATATCTTGGTATTTGAACATTTATTATTTAGTTATTTATAACTCAATAAATTCTAGTCTTGTTTGTTCATTAAGTTTCAGGAAATAAAAGGTATTGTACGAGTCACATCACAACAATTTATTGACCAAGAAGAAAATTTTTAAAGATTTACCTAAAAGGTACAAACTTTTACCAAGCTTTGAAATTAAGCAATCTAAAATTTTGTTTAAACAAAACACTTATAAAACCTTGAATAAAACTGTTGTCAATATGCATATTACATTTAATAAAAATATCACGTACCTATTATTGTTTTCCATTCCAAGCCAAAAACGTTGATCTACATTTTTTAAATCATTTGGCGTAGTCAACATTAAATATAATGAAGGTAAGAATAATAACTGCTTTGATATTGTAATTTTTAAGCAAATTTTAACCATTTCATTTGAAACGACCGTAGGGCGAAATCTTCACTTGAGTTTTGTTAATCTTTGTCGGTTGATAAAGAACTTGCGATTGCAAATAAACAATAGAAGGTTTTAAGCAGATATTATCGCATCATATCGATGTTCTTTAGAGATATATTGTTAATTAAACAAAACATTTTTTTACTTGTGTCTATGACATTGGCTTATGTTTTCTTTTTAAATTGAAATCGTCTTTTTTAATATACTTTGTCTAAAATATTCTGTCTAAAAGGAAGGGTGTGATAAATCCATCCGATGAGTTTGTTAAGCAGAGTAAGTAATTGGTAATTTTTGGCTTTTAGCGTAATAAATATTCTGAGGTGGTTAAACACCCAAAAAATATTATAATAAAAATTGTTTTAAATTTATTTATTGGAGTCTAATTAGACACTAGGTAAGTGAAGGAGTAAAAGCGTGCCATTTTACAATTAAATTCGTCATTTAATAGGAAAATCTGAGTTTTTAAAAAACTTATAAGTTGGTATATGTAGTTTTAAAAAAGTTAACACAATCTGAGATTAAACATAAACAATAGCATTTTGTTTCTTGTTCTTATTTATAAACAAAACCGGTCTATAACAATGTGATTCAAGTGAAATTGAAATAGAAATAATTGAAATTTAATGAGATTCGAAATTTATTAATTTTAAAAATGGTCCAGTTAACCTCTTCAGGGATACTGGCACATATGTGTACGTTTAGTTTTTTTTTATAAGTCAGCCGCGGTAAAAAAAAATTAATGAAAATTACTACAAGTAGGGAATCACTACAATATTTGCTAACAAAAAAAAAAGAAATATGGGCAAACAAACATGAATTGTTATATTACTGGTCACAATAAATAGCGTGGTACTGAAATTTGTTGACCGTTTTTCTATACTAATAAATTTATTTTATTATTAACCGAAGATCTCTATAATTTCAGTTTAAAAAAGTTGAAAGATATGTAAAATATATTTAATTAACATAAACCCTGTAAATTTTAGAGATTATTTACAATATTCATGCTCATTGACAAGACATTAGTAAACGTACACATCTGTGTACGCTTATCAACACTGGTAGTAATTTTTTTCTAAACCTCGCATATTGTTATGTGCTACATATTGATTATCTTCTATATTGTATGTGCAACCAGTATTTTAAAAGAATGGAGGATATGGGTACAAAGCGTTATTTTTGTCTAATTTGTTATATATGCGAGAAATGCAATGAACCTGTGCCCTGAATGTATGAAGTCATTTAATTTATAACGTGCCCTTACCGCCCAATGGCCACAAATGCGTGCATTATTTTTCGGTTTTGTTTTTTAAAATTTCTGTTTTAGAGACTTTATTAGTATTTTCACTTAAATTGATTGAAATGTAGATCTTTCTAAAATATCTTGAACAAAGAAAAATGGACTTACACCACTTTCGTAATAAACGGTCTAAATAGTAAATAATTTTCGTAATTTTTCGTTCAAAAAAGTTTTTCGAAGTCCTTGTAAAAAGATTAGTTTTAATCAACACATTTCGTATAAGTTTGTTTTTGCTCACATTTGCATGTTTAAAATAAGAAGTAAATCTTGATTTAATTTTCGCCGTGTTTCAGATACAGAACATGTACAAACTTGATACGTGTTATTTTTTTGTTCATTTAGACGTGCATAGAAAAGACTCAACTTTTGTGAAAATTATTTTATTGTTTGTTTTATTGTTTATTGTTTTCAAAAACCGAATTTTTCTGTTTTTTGATATGTTCTCGCTTCTCGGATACCGTTTGAGATATTGTCGCGGCTAATTATGACGACCTCCAAAATGTCGGGGCAAAAGCTCCAACAAACACCTACTCGCTCAGTAAATGAGACAATGGGTTGGCAATAATTATATTGATTATAACAAACTGATATTACACTCGTAATACACAATATAATCGCTCAAATGCTCACGGAGCACGGGGCGCAACTCAAACAGTTACCCTACGCAACTAAAGAACTCGGGACAACTCAACAGATGCCAAACGCACTTAGAAAGGCCCGACGGAGGCCGTTGGAAGAGCAAGTCCAATTCGTCCGCGGACCACGGTATCCGGAGAGCAAGTCCTCGTTGATTCTAAGATTTTCGCAAAACCATTCCCACGCCAAACCAGGGGAACGCGAACCTTTCCGGGCGATCGTTACAAAACTTGAGGGGCGCCTTTCGCCAAAATCGTAGGAAAGTGCCATCAATAAAGTTCTCTTACACTTCGAACACAATAGCAAAGCACTTCCTCAGCTCGGCCGACTGAGCTTAGCACCCTGGGAGGTTTTATTATGGGTCCAATTCCATGCTTCAATGTGCCCATATACCGCGTTTAAAAATAATTTTACAAAAGTACAACTGTGACAATATTTCCAATTTATCATCGAATTATTAATGAGCACCGAATTTAGCAACTTTGCCATATATAAACATGTACCTACTTTAGCTGGTGTAATAAGCGAGATTACTATATATAGTTAAGCACTACAGGCCATTTAGGCCTAGGGCTCGGTTTGCTGTCTCCCTCCACTTTTTTCTATTTTTGGCTG
Source organism: Elmis aenea (assembly GCA_947652605.1). Classification (NCBI taxonomy): domain Eukaryota; kingdom Metazoa; phylum Arthropoda; class Insecta; order Coleoptera; family Elmidae; genus Elmis; species Elmis aenea. The sequence continues at coordinate 35,660,819 of OX393581.1, forward strand.
CCTCTGTCCAGTTCGACACTTTTAGTTTTTTCAAATCATCCTCGACTGCTTCCAACCATCTTTTCTTAGGTCTCCCTCTTTTTCTCACACCCATTCTACTTGCTTTAATCATTATCTTCGTGTTTCTTTGGTTGGAGAGGCGTTGTGCATGCCCAAGCCATCTTATTCTCTGGGCTCTTACTACTTCGGTTATGGACGGTTCTTTGTACAATCCCATTACTTCCTCGTTTGTCCTTCTTCTCCATTCACCGGTATTTGTTTTTATTCCCCCGTAGATCCTTCGCAATAATTTCCTTTCCCACCTTTCTAGGTCTTCTTCTTCTTTTTTGTTGATTATCCAGGTTTCACAAGCGTATGTTACAGTGGGTCTTAATACTGTTTTGTACAATCTTACCTTGGCCTTTCTTGAAATAATGTTGGATCTAAGAATTGTCGCAAGAGAACCCGCGCATTTATTACCTTTTGCGAGTCTCGCGTTTATTTCTTTTCCATTGTCGCAGTTATCAGTAATTTGTACACCCAGATAAATGAAATTTCTTATTTTCTCAAAGCGTCTCTCCTTGTTCTGTTCGATTTTGATAGATAGATATTCATCCCCTTCTATGTCTTTCCTTTTAGGTCCCATCATCATATATTTGGTTTTCGATTCGTTGATACTTAGTCCTATATTTTTTGCTTTGTCCTCTAACTTCCTGACAATGTTTTGGATATCTTTTTTTGTTTTGCAGATGATCGCAAGGTCGTCTGCGAAAGCGATGCATTGGTGGTTGTCTGCGTATATGTTGCCATTTCTGTTAATTCCACTATCTCGAATTATCTTTTCTAAGGCTATATTAAATAACAATGGCGACAGTGGGTCTCCTTGTCTTAGTCCTCTAGATACTTTAAAAACCTTTGACTTCATGTTTCTGTTTTTTATAAAATTTTCTGTGTTTTGCAGAGTCGGCTTTGTCATAATTATTAGCTTGTCAGGTATATTAAATTCTTTCATGGCTATGTACAATTTTTCCCTAATTATTGAGTCGTACGCTTGCTTAAAGTCTATAAATACTACATGTAGCTCCGTGTTATACTCGTAATGGCTCGATTGAATTTGCTTTAACGTAAAAATTTGATCGATGGTGGATCTATTGGGTCTGAAACCGCCTTGGTAATCACCTGTGATGTTTTCAGTGTAGCTGGTGAGTTGTTCCTTTATTACTGTCGCTAATACTTTTACTATGCTTAAACTCAAATTTCAAATACCCTGTATATGTCGGTCTAATGAATAAGTATCAATCAGTAGGTAAGTAAAAACTAAAACATGCAATATAATCGTTTTCTCGCTTCAATAAAATACCTAATAGTTTTTTTAATACAAACTGCATCGTTTGCTACGTAACTGTTTTCTATAACTTTTTTGAAATATTAGAAAAACATTTTATACGTTAACGGCAATCGTTTTTAATATCCTAAGATATTATTAATAACAAATTATTATTTTTTAAAAACATTTACCTACTTGAAAAGTCAGTAATGAAAACAACTAACCTTCTAAATTTGGTGAGTTTTTTCTGTCGACAAGTTACAGTAGTGATAAATGTAATAAATGACAACATTTCAGTTAAAAATTTAGATAAGTGTTCATGTGATAGCGTTTTTAAAGCATAGCGCCGCAATTATTCGGTAATCAGTGGCGGATTACCGCACAGGCGCATGAGGCGCGCGCCTCGGGCCTCGGCAAAAAGGGGGCCTCAGAATCGTTGGGTTCGTCATCCTCAAAAACCAAAATTAAATGTTTATTGTCTGTTAATATGAGAATTATAAAATAATAATTGTAGGCAAATTGTAATATCTTCTAAAACCTATTTTCATAGTGGGTATTGTGTAATAGCCATTGATGCCAATTAAAAAAGAACATGTTAAATTAAACAAAAATGATAGCCAATTTGGTTCCAAATCGCCAAAACTTGCAACCCTGCTTGCATCTGATTACAGTGCACTGCAAGCCGATGTACTGTACAGGGTGGTCCAAATTCGATGGGATTACATGGGTATCTCGCTTAATAGTCAAGATAGAGAAACGGTTAATGTACCAAAAATGTGCAGTTTTTTGGGACAAACTCAGAATTGTTGTCAAATATATTTTATCTTTTCCGATTTTCCTTTGTTTTCACAACCTGCTTTTTGTTTCTCATCTTTAAAAAATTTTAAAAACCTTTGTAACTTGCGTATTATTGAAAATAAACGGCGAGCGTAAATTTTTTTTTTTTAGTACCTACTATCAAAATCTACATAAAAATATCTAAAAATAATCTTTATAAACTTTTTCGATATTTAAAACAATAAGGGAGATATGACACATTATAAATATAACAAAAAAACAGTTTTTCATTAATAATTCAAAAACCGGAAATGAGTTTGTTCTAAAAAAAACTGCACATTTTTAGTAATTTATCGGTTTCTCTATCTTGACTATTAAGCGAGATACCCATTATAGTCCCATCGAATTTGGACCATCTGTACTGTATGATGCAGAATTTTACTGTGATTTTTTTACCTGAGATGGGATTTTTTCTTTTAAATGGGAATGTGATTTTTTTTTCTGGTACCTGAAAATATTTTTTTGTTTCCGTATTTGATTTTTGTGTTTATGTTTTTGTTGGTTCTAAAAATAAAAAACGTTATGATTTTTCTGCATTGTTCATTTTAGTGAACCATCTTAATAGGGGGCCTCCAGATCAGGTTGCGCCTGGGGCCCCACAAAATCAAGATGCGCCACTGTCGGTAATAGTCTGCAGTTGTAGCGTATATAAGCGACGAAATGTGTGATAAAACAATCTTACAGGCGCGGTTCTAATCTAAAACATCGCTTCCTAAACTTATTTTGTCGCGGAACTCTTGCACGATTTTTTAAAATTGCTGAACTTTACCCATATCCATCCCGGGTGATTCAGTTTGACTGTCGCACCCTATGACTTTTTAATTATTGAAAATAACCCCAACAAATCTTATATTTTTGGAAACGGCGACAAATTCTCTATTAAGTGATGTGCATTTGTTATCTCAAATCCGCGATAGGCAACTGTTTTTTTTAAAATTACATAGTAAACATGTTTTTGTTGATTCGGATAGAGAATCTAATTCTGAATCCGACCATGTATTAAAAATGTATGCACACATAAGAAAATTTTCGAGAAAAATAAGTTTGAAGTTTATTCAAATTGTAGCAAACAATCTATTTAACATAACAAAAAACGATCAAATCTTAAAAATTATACGACAGTCAAACTGAATAAGTCATAAAATAAAACAAAAATCGTTACATTAAGACATACATATTTTTTATTGACACATATTCATTCATTGATATATATTCATAACAAATATTTATAATCATAAAAACGAAACAAGTATAAAATTAAACAAAGTGATAAATATGTGGGAACACGAACGTTCATTCTTAACGAAAAAAATATAGCGAAAAAGGTAAACAAAATAAATAAATGAAAAAAAAAATAGTATAAAAAAAAATTGCTGCTTCTTCGATTCCAGTATGCTCTGAAAATTTGGTTAAATGTTGGATAACTGAATTCGAATCTCTAATGCAGTGTCCAGTTTGTTGCGATATTTTTGTTATTGTTTCAGTATATTTATAAGAGTTAGATTCGCGCTAATATGTATTTGCCAATGGTTATGGCATTTGAATAGCCCATTTTAATAAATTCGGATATTTGTCAAATATAAGGCACCAAAAAATTATTTCCGGAACCTCTTCAAAAGGCTTTTACTGAGCATCCGAACTAATTTCAATTTAATTTTCATATTCTTCTGCCAAAAGCCGTTGATTTTTTTAAACTCTGAATGGATACCGTACCCAATAATTATATTTGTACTTTAAATTTGAAAAATATGGATTAGGGATTTTAATAAGCTGCAGAGTTGATTTTTAATATCATTGATTATATCGCGTACACTCTTCTTTAGAGGTCTGATTTAAAAGCAGTAAAAATAAGCAAAACGGCACCAATAAACTCGCGAATTTTTCCGTAACCCCGGGGTTTCCCGAAAACCACTATGAGAAACGATGGCTTGCAAAAAAAAAACTTCTTTTTTCTACTGTGTTTTAAAATGCATGCGCCTAAAAAATGATACCAGACTGTCTAAGAGCTAAAACATTCCAAGAAACAAAATCAGTTATAAAATCGCAATTATTATTAAAATCACATCAAAGTGGTTCATGAGGAAAAAGATTAAAAAATTGATAATAAGTAAATATATCAACAGTTCTTAATGATGTCATATTTTATTTCAGTGGAGTGGCTTTATTATTTTGACTGATAAAGTGATCATATGTTTAAATAAGCTTTTTAAACCATAAACTATCTTAAGTTAATCTTAGATATAATTAAATTTATAACATAACATAGTAATTGGGATTTTCCAAATTGTTAGTTGCGTCATTATTGTACTTGATAAAAAAATACGAAGCGTATTTCAAAAGTAAGGGCCGGTTGCTCATTAGGGTGGATCGAATTTTATTTATTTATTTTTTTTCTGGCGGGGTGCGGAAAAGATGCTCTAGGGGAATACAATCAGAAGTCATGAAGACAATATTTTGATATTATTAGTGCAAGTACTGCCCCAAGCCTGCTGAATTTTGAAAAAAATTTGCTGAATGTAGGTTATAGTTTATGCCCAATAAAAGTATTCAAGGTTAGGCTACTAAATTTTTATAACTTTTTTGGACAATTAAAAGAATAAGAAAATAGAACAGAATGTAAAATCACACAAAAACAGTTTAAAAAAAAATTAAGATCACTCCAAAATTAAGCTAATAACTTGGTTTTGTAGTCTTTCTTGGTATGATACTACAAGATTCTAATTTATTTCTGATCCGTCACCAATTTGACACATCTTTCAATGGTTTTTGTGTGGCGAGGCATCAAACAAAATTTAGGTAAAATATCAGTTTCGACTGTGTCCAAATTTGCGATAGCTTCGGAAATGATGCGAACAGTCAATTGGCAATTAATTGTTTTTGCGTCACTAGATTTCATAGAAATATGGTCAATGTATTGTGAGCCAGGTTTTTTCAATAAACTAATGTGCTCTTCGAACACAACTTTTCTGCGATAGTCCTCATTGCTTTTCATGCATATCAGCATTTGCTTTTAAGGGCTTAGAATTTGAACCCTTAGTTTGAGCCGTGGATCTTTGGGACTTTGATGTTTGGGGAGCTTCTTCATAAAAGTTTCGTTACAATTTTTTGGAAATATTGGTTTCGTTTTTCCTTGTAGTCTCTCTATCTAAGGCACACATCATCATTTTTCTTTGACCTCGCTGGTCTAACAAGAATTCTCTTTCTTTAATGAGTATCTTTCGCGATTTGTTACAAGAACTAGTCTCGAACGAACTACATTTGCGTGGCAATGTCAAACAGAGTCCTGGCGTCCATTTTGAACTTCTCCAATTTGTTTCTGTAGTCACTATTCTTTCTACATTGATAGGGCTTTAGGATTGCACGGTATTTGACGTGATATGTTTTTATTCTCGCTAAGATTGTTCGATGCTCTACTGTAGGTAAGGACGCTCTTCTCCAGATTTGTTCTATGTCAGTAGTAACTATTTTACTAGTGTCTCTTACCAAATCCTGGAATCGTTTGCTAAGGTTTGGAGACGTAAATAAAATATTATATCATGCCTTCATGCGTCGGTAACAAACTATTCGGGAATTCTTTGCCAACACCAAACATAGGACAGTTTGTATCACTGCTACGTAAACGTTTGTACTTTTATTACAAAAAAATCACAGTATCAAATCTCAAATATTCGAAATCAGAACGAAACGTGATCTCTTCCTGAAAAAAAAAATTGAAACTATAAAGCGAAGGGACGCTAAATGACATATCCGCTGCACTACCCGTGTACACCACGCGCACGTGACAATAAAATTACTCGGGAAAGTAAGAAAAACGGTGTGTTACATTGTTATTTTAGTAATTAAAAGCATAAACTGTGATAATGTTCCAAAAAGTCGTGAAATTTGTTGTTAAAAATAGAACAAAGACATTTTAATTTAAAGTAACTTTTTTTAAATTCTCGAAAACTTTGACGACTTTGGGGCAGTACTTCCAATTATTATTTTTTTTAATTATTTTGCATGATTAATCAAAAGATACCAGGGCATCTATCGCGCACCCCCCGAAATTGAAATTCGAAAAAAAAAAAAATTCCCATATAAGAGCGATCCACCCTATTGCTCATGAAGAAAACGCAAACTAATAGAAAATAAATACTATGTGGTTTTTATATTTGTATTATACATATCAAATTTGTTTTTCTACATAGTCAACATTGCGTAATAAGCACTCTTTATAACGAGAATAAGCTTTTTCATACCCTCTACACAAAAAATCTGCCGTATTGGTGTTCAACCAGTTTACTATGTTCTTTTTAACTTCTCCGTCTCTTCGAAGCGTTGAAATGCAAGATACCCACCCACCCTTGAAGGTATAGGAAGACGTGATAGTCACTAAGTGCGAGGTATTGGTTGTAAGGAGGGCGATTAAAAAGATCTTCATTGAATTGCTCAATATTTTCAGCACTGCGCTTTCTACTCGTTATTTTATTATGAACGTTTGTGCGACATTTCCTAAACTTCCACTTTCTCTCCTAAAGGCACATAAACTTCACGCAATGCTTGGTAAATTTATGTAGTATTGCACCCTTTTGCGTGTAGAAATTACATATCGGACTTTGTAAATGGCGGAACTGTGAAGTTACGCAACTATCATTAATCACAATCACTGGAAGGTAAGCAGATGACAAAAGTGCCGAAAGCTAGACAATGACCAGTTGAAGCAACCTAGCTAGCATGCACGATTCCCCCTCCTTATCAATCACGAGTTATTAGTGATCGGTTCGTACTTTTTGCGAAAGCCTAGTAAGTACTTATTGCTCCTTAAATTAGCACGTTTTGCATTATACCAAAAGTAAATATTTGTAATTTTTTCAAGTTTTAATAAAGGTTATGTTTATAATAAATAAAAATCGAACGTTTTTAGATTTTAACTTCTTTTTAATTTTTTTTTACTTTTTAATAGCACTTTTTAGGACATTAAATCAAAGTCTTTGAAATCCTTTAATTCATGATTTCTTATTGAATTCTTATACGAGCAACTTTTTCATAATGAAACAAATAGTAGTCTTTATTTGTTCTGAATATCCAAAAAGGTGTAGAACATGTCACAATAATGATTAATACACATATATACACATACCTATATACAAAACAAAATTATATTTACTTGTTTTTAAAGTAAGCGTCATTAAGATATTCACTAACTCCATAGTAAGCTTTAGAAATTAGAACATTTCTTAATCTTTTCTTCGAGTCGGGGGTGAGTAAATTTTTTATACTCTCAGATAATGTGTTAAATTTGTTATATATTGCAATAATTAGAGGTAAAATTTTTTTGAAGATAGGTATAGTTGAATCAGTCGGGATTTAGATTTTTTTGCATGGTTTCTTATATTCACTTCAAACCGATCAAAATTATTTTTACGAAAAGGATGGCTTCGAGAATGAATAGACCGTAAAAAGTTAACATTTCGTTGTCACGAAAAGTGTCTTTACAGTGATCTCGGTAGTTTAGACCAAAAATAGTTCTTATACATCGCTTTTGTATAATAAAGAGGCGTTCAGAGTCACTAGCATTACCCCAAAAAAATACAGCATAGCGTAACCTAGATTCAACATATGCATGACATGCAGTTTTGGCCGCGTTTGTACTGACCAATTTTTTTAGGTTTTTTAGTGCGAAAGGATACCGTGACGGGCTTTGTGACAGACGTTCGATGTGGTATGACCAGTTCAGTCTAGAGTCAATACATAAACCAATAAATGATATTTTATTAACATTTATAGTCGGAGGTTATTTTACTTTGTGAAAATTTTATAACTTGAGATTTATTGACGTTTAAGGGTAAATTGTTTATTGTGAACCAATATTGGAGTTGGCCTAAGCAGTCAAAGAGTTTTTGTTAAGAATTTTTAGAATCCGAGTCACTAATATTAGCAGATGCGTCATCGACAAATTGTATAGGGGAAGTTTTGGTTAAATCTGGAAGATCATTAGTGTACAATATGTATAAGATTGATCCTTGCGGGACTCCTTTTTTGATTTTCTTTTTGTTAGAAATCTACCTGACGAGTCTTTCCCGGCAAATATCAGACCAATTAAAATATTCTGTGAAAAAATTATTAAATAACAATAAGTAATAAAAAATAATTCAATGTCTTCAGTAAACTGTTGATGATAGAAACACAGAGGTAAACCTAATTGTTTAATATATATTTAAAACAGTTTTCCAGTAATTTTACAATAGAATCATGCAAACCTTTACCTTATACATATTTGTATAGCGGTTTACTTAAAAAAAAAAATGAATTTAAAACATAAAATTTTGAAAAAACTTCAAGTACTCTGGTGCCACTGAATCATCCTAGAATCCTAGTTATTAGCTAATGTTTTACATCGTCTACCATACAAGCTGCATACAACTTATTTTTGCATACAACAGAAAAACTTGAATTATCGTGTCTTTTTAAACAAAAACTTTTATGGGGTAAAATTATAAATGACGTAGGCTAATCAATTGAATGTAAATTTTAAAAAAAAAACGATTAAAGATCGTAAATGCTGAGTAATAATATAAATACAATTAACATATTATATTATTGTAATATGAAATAGCGAAGATTCTCAAAAAAAAAATCGGAAACGCCATTGAGAAACAAACGGGGGTGGAGAAATTTCCTACACCTTCACATCTCTACAACGTAGGGTACTATAACGATTATTGTACGTACAAAACAAATTTTAACACCAGTAAAATGTAATCTAAATAGCACAAGCTACAAATGTCTGTACCTTTACTACACCTTTCTGTTTTTAATTTTTAAGATCTCAAAGTTTTATACGGCAATTTGGTCCTTATTAAGATATAACAGTCAAAAATACTTTTATCATCTTACTTGCTTACCGATCTTAAGCATAAAATAAAACTACAAAGTCATCTAGCTGTTACTGTATTAACAGAGCCGTAGCAATAATATTGTCTTCATCATTCTGCTACTAAAAACAAAATAAGTAAAACGGGGGCGCCAATTAAGGTATTTGCCAAGAGCGCCAAAACATTGCTACGGCTCTGATTATTAGAAATACATAAATTATAGCCTCTTTATTATACAAAACTCAAATATTGTTTCAAAAATTCAAATTTCTTAAAAACCGTTAGCTCTAAGTTTTTAAAAATTGAATATTTTATGGTATTTATAAAGTAACTACCAAAAAAAAAAACTTTTTTTTTTAAAGAAATATTTTTGTATCTTAAATTTATTATTCATATTCTGAAAATCTCAAAACTCGGTAAATCAATTAAAAATTTAATAGGTAACATAAAAAATTGCTTTATTTTTCATCACATTTTACAATTAAAATAACAATGATACTACTAAGTATTAAAGTATGAAATAAGGATTCTATTTAATTACTATATTAACATTATAACTTACATTTTAATTTTAAAAACATCATGTTGCTCATATAAATTAATCCAAGTCATACATTTATTGCGTTATATATTAATTATCCTGTTTTACAATATTATTTGCACAGTAATTATAGTCCTTTGAAAACCTTTTTTAGTCTTTTAATAGCCCAATATCTTGAAGAACAGCCCATTTAATTGGAAATCACTTATGTTAGTTTATTAAAAACTATTTACTTCCCTAAAAATTAATGAAAAAATGATAATAATAAGGTAATTATTTTTCAACCATTTGTGACAACTTAAGATGTTGTTACTCAAAAAAAAAAAGAACAAAGGCATTCACTGAGAGCGTGTAATGTATTAAAAAGTGCAAAACGCTGAAATCACAAATATAATTAAATAAGAATCAATTTTCAAGCATTCCTGATATTAAAATTTAAATTGATAAAAAAATTTAAATTGATAAAATTATTTAAACCGATAACGTTAACACAAAGTTTTTAGTTAATAATGAAGTTTTCAAATTATCACAGCCACATCATTTTTTAATATTAAATATCAACAATTTTTTTGCAAATTTTTAGATTGAATTTTTTTTCGTTTATAAAGTGTAACCATACAACTAGTCTTAAAAATTAACAAGTGAAATACGACTTGCGGTTTTTAGAATGTTGACTCTATATTGTCTCTTCTATATACACATGATATCCGTCAAATCGCAGCGAAGCGGAAGCTACAAGTAAATTACAAGAAGCCGTAAAGAATATCAGCTATTGGACCAATAAGTGGAAAATACAACAATCAAAATTAATGAGTACAAACTATTTTCACTAATAAGTAAATAGAACAGCGAACTCGCATAATCTTAAATTGGTCAGCTATGACATATTCAAATACAGCTTAATATTTGGGCAGGAAAGATTCGTTGGAAGGAACATTTTTAAAAAAATGTGAAGAATTGAAGCTGAAATATAAACTAATGTACTAGTACTAGATACTAGGTCGTAAACCAAACTAACGGTGCATAATAAATTGCTGTTTGTACAAGCAGGTTCTAAAACCATATGAACCTATGGAGTACAGCTATTGAGATTACAAAACAAAGTTCTGAGGGATATAGTCAATGCATCTTGGTATGTGCGAAGCAAAACGTTTCCATCGCGAAGTTAAAATAGAGACAGTCGAAACAGAAATCAAGACTTTTGCCCAAAAGTATGAAGCCAAATTAGACGACCATGTTAAAGTTGAAGCCATTCAACTGTTACAACATGACCAAATAAAAAGACTTAAGCGATCAAAACCACAAGATCTAGTGTAGTGCAGTACTAGTTCTTGGTGGATGTTAGTGTGAAGAAGAAAATGTACATTTGACTACTTAATATATTACATAACAAGAGTTATAAGAAGCATATTACGCACGAGTGGAACAGTTGCGCACGGAGCCGCGTAGCGGCGAGTGCTTATTTCCACAAGTGCGTAATTGCCTTACAACTCGAGTTTTGTACTACACTTTTTCTTCGATCACATAATACTTACGATTTTATCGGCCTTTTGGCTTGTAAACACACTTGTACGTACGCTGTTAACTGTCGACTTTGTCGTGAGTACTTTGATGATTTCTAGAAAACTGCGCTTTTTGCTTACCGCGCGTAAGGACCCTCTTGCTATACATGCAGACTGTACACTAATAATCGTTTACAGAGGTGGTCGAAAAAAGAATAAATAGCCACTGGGTCAAAATTCTAAAAATCACAAGTAGTACTTCCAGTTTACAAAAATAAAATTTTAAAATATCTATATAAACTACATCTATAATAAGGACTTATGTTGTTAATTTGGCTTATAAATGGTAGGAGTATTTATTATTTAATCAATTTCATAAATTTTTATTACCCCTTAATTAGTTCAAAAATTGTTTGCGTTTTATGTGCATTCCTACCAGTGAGTAGGTATAAGGTATAATTATTATCTATTTATTGCAGAAATTTTTAAAATATCAACATTTTAATATTCCTCATAAATTGTAATTAATGAAAGTGGTTATTTACAGTTCCTAACAAATTGAAAAGGTTGATTCATATGTGCCCCAACGATATTTTGTTGAAAATTTCTCGTAGGTGGTGCCTGTATTTCTTCGTACACGTGACCCTGTAAAATTAAGATTCAATCTTTAAACAGAATCCGATTAACAAAAACAAAGAAATATTGCAAACGATAATCACAGCTTCCTTTTTTTTGCATGTAGTAGTCTTAGTTACTTTCTGCTTTATGGTTCGATGTATGATAATATCAAATCTAAAATTTTTAACACAATCATTTTTTTTTGTTTTCTAATGAAAAGGGCAGCACTAAGAAATTAAAATTGGAAATTGGAGACTATTAGCACACAAGCAGGGTTGAGCAGATTTAAATCACGATTTAAATCACGATTTAAATCATGATTTAAATCAAGTGATTTTTTTTTAAATCATTGATTTAAATCAAGTGATTTTAAAAAAAAAATTATCAATTTAAATCACAGATTATATGAGTACAATATAATATTACTTTATAATAAAATAAAATTGTATTACTATTGGTAATTAAATACACGAAATGGTGAATAAACCATTTCAATTTGCTCTTGTAAAGTAATATTCATTGTGGAAATGCAATAATTCAAAATATAAATGACAAGTTTTTGACGTTAGCGTAGTGAACAGTCAGTTTTTTCAATTTCAATTTTTCAAAATGTCGAATATCTCGAAAAGTATGAGTTTTGGGTATAGGACATACTTAACAAAGTATGAAGCTCTTTTAAAGATGAATTCAATGACATAAAAAAATACAGGGGTTTGCATTTGAAAAAATCGAGTTACGAGCTTTTGAAAATCATGGAAGTTGCCACTTATTTATAAACACCCCTGTATGTGTGATACAAATTTTTTCATATCGAGCGAACAGAGAAAATTTTTCTGCATGTCCATACCAAATTACAACTGTATTTCAAAATAACTTCAGGAGAATTTTTTAAATAAAGTCTTAAAACATTGAATAATTTAGAAAATAATTTTTTTTACAACGCCGTATAAAAACCTGTAGTATTTTATATTGATGCAAAGCTAAAATTAAGGCGGTCAAAAATAATAAATAAAAAATTGGGTGTTGTATTTGAAATATAAAAGTTGCTATTAGCTCCAGAAAGGTGACTCACCCTGTATATTTGAAAATATTTTTATTGTGTTGTTTAGAAAAAACTGTATAAAATAGCATTTGAATCAACTTCATATCTCAAGCCGTTTAGCCACAATCGACCGATCCCGCACTAATGACTCACCCTGTATATAATTAATTAAACCTCACCATTTAGCACTGATTTTTTCAAAATTCTTAATCATTATATTTCATTTTTCATTTTGACAAAAATTCACCAATGAATTAAATACATTGATTATTAAATATATTAGCGCAAAACAGAAATAGCATGTGAATATGTCACTAAATTCGATAATATGGTACATTTGATTTAAATCAAAAAAATCTGATTTAAATCAAATAAATCGATTTTTTTTATTTTTAAAAAAAAATCATGATTTTTATCCACCCTGCACACAAGTAATTTTGTTTCTTTCGACAAGTTCCTTGGGTCGGCAAAAAGAAATTTTACAACATCTCAGCAATAAAAGTAACTAATATAAGCAAGTGATATATTTGTGAAAATAAAATTTGACGTTAAGAAATAGATCATTAAAAAAAATAAACTTAATGCATTTAACAAATTTAGTAATGCAACGTAGAAGTAATTACAAAAGTTTTTTTATGAGTACTTAATTTTCATTAATGAAAACATCGAAATGTTTCAGATTTTTTCAATTCAGTTTATACAGCTTGTATTGGGGTGACACTAATCTACTTCTTACATAAGTTACTTTGTTATGAGATTTTAAAAAGTTTACCAAATGGTGTTTTGTGGAATCCTTTGGTTTCGTTAATTCAAATATAAGAGTTCACCAGACGAATTGATTAATTTTATGACAAACACTGTATACATATAGAATTCCCAGAGTTAAATAACCCCTTTATTATTTCTAATGTATTTTTTCATCGTGGAAACTTTTTTGGTCCTTTAATAAAATAAAAGTGTCCCAAATTCCAGGAGCTTTTCTTAAGAGCTATACGGTATTAAAAACGACAGATAAAAATATTTTAGGGGTTCCGTAATATTTAGAGAATATGTAGATATTTGTTCAATTAAATTGACAAACACTAATTTAGAGAATTTTTTAATTTAGCAACGTTGACAGAATCACAAAAGAAATTGAATAGCTTTTGAAAAATTAAAAATTGTTGCCAACTTCAACTAAAAAATTTAAAATGTTTCGAATCCAATATGTAGATGTAAAAATATTGAAAAATTACCTGTTTATAGCTTTTTTCATTGTCATAGTAACATATACAGGGTGATTCAAATTCGAGGGCGACCATGGGAATCTCGCTTATTACTGAAGATAGAGGGTAGTTTCAAATTTGGCAAAGTTGCTAAATTTTATGTTCATAAATAATATCAAAACCGATTTGAAATATCTTCAACTGAAAAAAAGGATTTTTCGTCTATATTTAAACTTTGACGGTCGAATTCCAATTTTTATTTATTAAGAAATTTTAAGCACTTTACTTTTGCGAATATTTCAAAAATCGCTAAAATCTAGTGTTCTATGACTTTTTATTAAACTTTTTCTCATCTTTATATTAGTTTTAGGCCATACACCGTAATTTTCTGAGAAATTGATAATGAAAAACTTTTCCATTTGTTTTTTTTTAATGTTAAAATTTCTTAACAAATAAAAATAAAAATTTGACCTTCAAAATTTAAATTAAGCCTTATTTTGAGATTCTAAATAACTTTTTTTTATAACATTTTTTTGTAACCCTTAAAATAAAACGTTAAAATCCAGTGTCCTACGACTTTTTATTAAACTTTTCTTCATTTTAAAACTAGTTTTAAGTTTTAAGCCATTCATCAACTTTTATCAAGAATAAAATTTTTTGAGAAATCAATAATAAAAATTTTTCCCATTTGTTGCAGACTTTTTGAATGACGCTGTATATGTAATTATTTCGAATCCGTTACTGTAAATAAAGTTATAAAATCTTATCACAAAAGATGACTGTTAGTAAAAGCCGTTACTTCCTGTTTTGATAAGCTGCAAATATTTGTTAATAGTGAATAATTTAATAAATAATAAAATAAGATTTAAAAATGATTGTTGATTCTTTACAATATTGTTGTATTTGCAAAGAAATAATAAAGGTATTCCAAAAAGGTTCAGTGCAACAAAATCAAATATAAACTTATTCTTCATCGTCATTTTAAAGTATTTCGTCTTTTTCTTAACTAGTGATTACAAAATTATCTTTGATAAAATAAGTAATTTTATATTTTCGTAGCTTTAAGGATCTGAAGCAAAAATTGTTTTAAAAACGGAATTAATGGTTTTAAGTAACAAAACGATAATTAAACAAACTTTTTAAGAAACTAAATATTAAATTTAAAACGTTAAAAACAAGCATTTATAATACCTATTGCTATTTATCGAACTTTGACCATTTAAACAATATTTTTGTCCCCTTGATAAAAACTCACAGGCAATCATATTTTAAAGAACTTTTGTACGTGCTTGTTTTAAAAACCCTTAATTTTTTTTAAATGAACGATTTTCTCGTTGGCCCACGATCTTAATTAATAGGAGTATTTATTATCAAAATAGTTACAGTGTATCCAGCAATATAAAATAAATATTATTTTGTTGTACACAAATTTTATTTGAAATCGGTCAAAGGGTTTACATTAAAAATCAGCCGAATTTTTGATTTTATTCTACAACCGCTTTTTAAATATAAGATAACATAGTTAAATTTATTTTGCAATGAATTGCGCTGTAACGAGAATAATTGCTATCAAAAAGTCACAATAACAAAAATATATCAATATTGCCAATAACCTCTATAAAGGTCTGCTACAGATAAGCTACAAAATTTATATTTATTAGTATAGCTTTTTCGGTTTTATTGAAATTATTTCGCAAGAAATGATACCTAATACAAAATAACACTCTGACAGATATAATTATGATTATTAATAATCAGAAATTCATAAAACTAGATCAGCAATTTGATAAAAACAAAAAAAATAACAAGGAAAAAGATTGTAGAATCGATCCAAAGTACTTATATGTGATTATAAATATGTACTAAGCTGATAAAATTTAATACATATCTACTTTTGCAATAACATGTCTAATATTTGCGAACAAAATTTTAAATATATAGTATGTGCGAAAAACCGGATTATCTGAACTTAAACTTTTTTTTAATAAAATGATGGTTATACGGTTGTTTTTTAATTATTTAATTATTTAAATAGAGCATTTTCGAACGAATCTATCAATGCCAATGCACGTATGAGCTGATTTTAAATATGTCATATTAATAATAATAATAATGTAATTTGCTAATTATGTTTACAATTTTATAACTTATAAGAATATATAACAATTAAAACTGTTTCTTAATAAAACTACTGAGCTTACGTCTAAACTTTGCAATATTAGTTTCATTTTTAAGTTATCGTTATAAAATTTTAAGTGTAATTTCGTTTCCTATATGCTATATAGCAATTTTAAGTCTTTACAGTTTCCAGTCAAATAATAATTAATCTCAGAATTTTGGGTTATATATTTTAACAAGGAATGTGCAAGCAGGTTATTTATAATCTTGAAAATGAAAATAATCGTGTTAAAAATTATCCGTTGTTTGATACTAAGCCACTGTAAATTATTTATGATAAGAGTAATTTTGGTGTATCTGGAACAGTGTAAAATGATTCTCATAACCCTATTTTGCAGTTTTTGAAGCCGGTTTTAATCACTGGTACTCACCAGAAATAAAATACTATAGCAGTATTCGAAATGGGGTGCTATGATATTTCTTTCTGTTTATTAAAATTTTTGTAAGAACTGGAAGTGTACTGCTTAATCTACCAAGAAAACCTATTAAAATATCTATTTTCTTAAATACAAATAAAAACCAAAACCTTCTAAAAAAATTACTATTTTTGCGTTTGTTTTTGGAATAATTGAAAATTCTTAAACTTAAAGTAGATTTCCAATCACTTCGAAATAATACATTTTTGCCCATTTAACCGACTATGTATATAACTGAGATTCCAATAGGCAAAAATATATAGGAACACCCTGCTTATCATGAACAAAATAGTATACTTGGACATTGAACCGTAGTTATTGTTGATATTTTTATGACCCACTTTCATGAAAGTAGCTTTTGTTGCACGGATTCATTTAAAAACGTAATCTTGCAGGAAAAACTTATTAAATCTGATAAATTATCAGCACTCAAGAATCATCATAGTGCAAATTACAAGTACATATGGAGGAAAAAAAAGGCTTATCGCTAGATTTTTACCTGAAGTGAATTACTTACTTGATAACTCTATTGCTATTCCAATAAAATTAATTCCGAAATATTATAATAGTGGGCCAATTAGTTTGCATCCACGCCCCTATAAATTTATTAATATAAATAAAATCCAAACAAACCCTATATTATTTTAGTATCGTTCAATGTTATGCACGAAATGATATACAGGGTGTTTCACTTTTTGATGTGGCGCTATTGCTATCTCCATAATTAAGGAATATACAAGGTTGGTTAAATGGAACAAAATTTAGCTATTTAAGAGTGTATTATAAACAAGATCTTGTTTTGTTAAAAAAATCCATGTCTTGCGAGATATAACGAAAAAATTGAAATCAACCAAAATTATTAAACTCGTATATCTCGGCTATCGTTGCTAATACACAAAAATGCCAAAGGAAAAATGTTTTGCAGATTTTTTTTGCTGTAAGATGGTGATAATCAGAGCTGGGCAATGCTTGAATGCTTACTACTTGCAATAATTTTTTAAGCACTTTTAATGCTTCGAGCACAATGCTTGCAGCACTTTCTAAAACAGATGCTCGATGCTTAGAGCACCAAGCACTTTCATGAACACTTGGTACTTATTAAGCACTTTAGAAAGACAGTGCTTAATAAGCATTTTTTAAATTTATATATGCTTACTGCATAGTATTTAATCCTCAACATGTATGCTACAAGACTATTTAAATTTTAAATTTCTCTTAAGCATTTCCAAAATGCTCAATGCTTGCAGCTTAATTGTTTTAAGCACTTTGGTCAGTGCTTGATGCTTTTAAGCATTTTTAAAAACCAAAGTACTTACTGCTTAATTAGATCAAGCACTTACACAAGTGCTTGAATGCTCGGTGCTTCAAGCACTTAGGGCCGGTGCTTTGCCCAGCTCTGGTGATAATCAAATTTTTATTTATACAGGGTGTCCCCGTTATCACCGCGAATATTTTAAGTGGTGATAGAGGACCTTTTTCCAAGAAAAAATTTCAAGTAAAATTTTTTCCTAAAATCAAATGCTAAGCTGATATCAACACTTACTTGATTTTTTTACACTTCTGCATTTATAAGACTCTGTAGCCGAAAATATCAATTTTATCGTAAAATACCTTTAAGCTTTTTAATAGAACATAAAATTCTCTACAAAATTAGTTCAACTTATTTTTTGTCTACAGGCAATGGTTCGAGAGTTATAAAGCAGTTTGTACAAAAAAATGTAAAAAATGTAAAAAATGTAAAAAATTTAATTGTTTCTTAGACTTTGCAACCGCTGTATCTTTAAAACGAAAGGTTGTACAAAAACACCGACGGCCCATTCCGGATAGCAAATTTTATGGGCTATAACTTTGGTCAAGTGAAATTTTTTGAAAATCAAACCGATTTTCCGGAAAGCTGAAAATAAGGAATAGAGTGCAAAAACAAAATTTCCTACAAATATTGTTTTGTATTTAAAAATGGTTTTAAAGAGAGTGCGATTACGTGATTGAAAATTACTGAGGTCATTTTGAACACTTATTGAAGTAATTTTGTGGTTACATGTTAATTTTATTGCGTCCAGATGGATTTGCATTGTTTTGCATTTTATCGTTTTTTTTTCACCTTTTTCACTATTATAAACATTTCTATGATACATTTAGTTTTATTGAACAACATATTTACCGAAGTTGTAGTCCGTTAAATGCCTTATCCGCAATAGGCATCCGTTTTGCTCTACGACGTTTCGTTAAAAAGATGCGGCGTTTTTAAAAATTTACATAACTTATTTATATGCAATTTTACAATTTTTTGTTAAATTTGTTCGTTAGCTCCTTAAAAAAATGATAAGGGGTGGTTTTCTGAAGAATTTCAAACTTCATAAAAAGCTTTGAAACTGATGAGATACATAATTTTATGAATGTTGCCGATGCTATGGCATTTTTAAATACAAAATATCATAATTACCGAGAGTTTTTGTTTTTCGAAAACGATAAAATGCAAAACAATGCAAATCCATCTGGACGCAATAAAATTAACATGTAACCACAAAATTACTTCAATAAGTGTTCAAAATGACCTCCATCATTCAATTACGTAATCGCACTCTCTTTAAAAGCATTTTTAAATACAAAACAATATTTGTAGGAAATTTTGTTTTTGCACTCTATTCCTTGTTTTCAGCTTTTCTGGAAAATCGGTTTGATTTTCAAAAAATTTCACTTGACCAAAGTTGTAGCCCATAAAATTTGCTATCCGGAATGGGCCGTCGGTTTTTTTGTACAACCTTTCGTTTTAAAGATACAGCGGTTGCAAAGTCTAAGAAACAATTAAATTTTGTAATTTTTTTACATTTTTTTGTACAAACTGCTTTATAACTCTCAAACCATTGCCTGTAGACAAAAAATAAGTTGAACTAATTTTGTAGAAAATTTTATGCTCTATTAAAAAGCTTTAAGATATTTTACGATAAAATTAATATTTTCGGCTACAGAGTCTTGTTAAATGCAGAAGTGTAAAAAAATTAAGTAAGTGTTGATATCAGCTTAGCATTTGATTTTAGGAAAAAAATTTACTTGAAATTTTTTCTTAGAAAAAGGTCCTCTATCACCACTTAAAATATTCGCGGTGATAACAGGGACACCCTGTATATTAATGTGCCAGAAAAATAAACCTATTGGTTTTTTAAATGGTAGTCTTAGTAGGTGATGACTTAGATAACAAGTTCGTTTTTTTTTTACAATTAAATACTATTTTATCTGTTTATTTACAAAAATAACCAAAGAATTGTAAAATCTAAGATAAAAATCAACATTGTCATGGAAAAAACAATAGCCGACTTCAATTGTTTTATTTCGACCATTGCTAGTTTATTCTGAAACTTTTTAAACGGTGACATTTAAACCTGACCTGATGCTGTTATGTTTGGTATAAAAGATAAGTGATATCTAGA
This sequence comes from Elmis aenea, assembly GCA_947652605.1. Classification (NCBI taxonomy): domain Eukaryota; kingdom Metazoa; phylum Arthropoda; class Insecta; order Coleoptera; family Elmidae; genus Elmis; species Elmis aenea. Next base: position 35,680,746 of record OX393581.1, read on the forward strand.
TTCTAGATGACAAACGATTATAAACTAAAGTTTCTGTAAAAAGATGTTACATATCGTTTTGTTTGCAAGTACGTGATATCAGCTAATAATATAACACACTCGGAAATATTTTTATATACTACTTACACAATAATTATCAAAAGTGAACAAGTAAAAATATCATTAACTTTTTGTAGATCTTCAACTATTTTACGGTTTACTTTAAAAGGACCAGTTTATAAGAATTTTTACTTTAGTAAAACAAATTACCACTAAAATATTACGTTTGTAACTTGGAATGCAGAACGTCAGTGTTGTTCATAAGTGGAACACACTACTCGTGCTTATGAGAAAGAATAACAAGGATAAACGTAAAATTGATAAAGAGGGCCAAATACACCAAAATCTTAGGCTTGGGTAGTTAAGAAGTAACGTTCGGAAAATGTACAGTCAGTCGAAAAATAAAGAAGGTCGTTTAAATTGTGCTTCATTTTTGTTGTGTGTGTAATAGTTGCTATTGCTATAGACCTGTGTACTACGTAAAACAACGTTGTATGGTCCAACCACCTTATGGAGACAATCACGAGCCACAATTAAAAATAATAAACATAAGAGTAAAAAATATGTGAGCCGATGTACAGTACGGTCTGTCACAAAATAAACAATTGAAATTAATTAAAATAATAGTCAGAGGCGTAACATCAACGGAATATGTTCTAGTGTAAAGTTTATTAACAGTTATTTAAATGATAAAATTATATAAATTATGAAGTTCTACGTTCCAAAGAAAACAAATCTCCTACAGTTGTAGTTACGCCAGTGATTGTAGCTAACTGTAAAGTCTGTTTTATACTATACTATTTTTTCGTTTAAGAAAATCGTATACGATTTTCTAGTACGGCGTCAATCAGAAATTAAAAATCTTGAACGAAAAATTCGTACGAAATTACTACCTGCCCTAAATGCGTCCAATTTTAGCATGGGCGCATGCGTATTCTACTGTAACTGTATCTGATCGCATGTCATTTGAGGGTTAGGTTAACTGAAACAATCAAACGATGTTAATTACTACTTATTACCGTTATCCCTCACAATTTATTTTGTAGGAATAAATATGTAGAATAGAACAAGCGTTAAATATACGTTAAATTTGAAAATGATTCACTTTCTGTTCTGTGATCAAATTAAACAAAATATGATAAAAGTTACTAAAAAATAACCAAAATATATTGGAGTTTTCGTACCAAAAAATAGTGCAATGTAAATGGTTTATATTTTCCATGCTAAATTCTTGAACGAAATTTTTGTATTAAAAATCGTATACGATTTTCTTAAACGAAAAAATAGTATAGTATAAAACAGACTTAAGAAGATTTTATACTCACTAATGAATATGATGAATTTCGCTGAGAAGCACTTGATAGCCGATGTATTGGCGCTACGACAGGTGGTAAATTTGAGCGAGAGAATCTAGTGTTTTCACCTAAAACAGGTAAATACTGAGGACTATGTGTAGGTTGGGTGGGCAGAAGGTAATGTTCCGAGTCATATTCAGCACTCTCTTCAGGAATTCTATCGTCCATTATGTAATGATATACATTAGAGTTTGCTGTACTTAATCTATAATTATTGTTGTTTGGAAGCAGTATATGTTGCGACGCCCGGCTGGATCTATTTGGTCTCTGTTGATTTTGTTCGACGTAATGCTTTTGCATCATTCTAAACTTATACCTTAGTAAAAGTACCATCAGTAATATAAGAACCATTAATAATAATATAATCCCAATGCCGGCTGTGATAAGAATCGACGTGTTTATAGTATTTTGCGCAGCAGTTAAGACATTTATGTTATTTTCTTGCAGTCCTGTTAATGGTGGACCAACACTGCTTTCATATATTTTAGTAGATGGCTTAGAATTATTGTAATTATAAATTTGCGTAAGTAATGGATGGGCACTGCTCATATTTACTTTTGTAAAAGGATTCTTGGATGTTTCGACAGTTTGATTGTTACAGTCAATGAAAATATTAGTCACAATTTTCTTCGCTTTTAAAAAACTAAGTGACTGGTTGGTTTGATATTGGCATACCATCAAAGGATTGCCGGATAACATAATCGTTGTTAGAGGTAGATCTTGGATTAAAAAAATATCCAAAACAGTAATGTTATTTCCCGAAAGATCTATTCTTTGAAGGACCTTATTATTTTGAAATGTAGCAGCAACCAAGTAGCTTACTTCATTCCGTGATAAATCCAAGTCGGTTAAATTTTCCAATTTTGCAAAAGCATTTGGCGTGATGATTTTAATTTTGTTGCCACTTAAGGATAGTTTGGTAACATGTTTAACGGATTCACAGTCGTTAAACGATTCATCGTTCAAGACGGGAAACGTATTTCGTGAGAAAATTATCGTTGTTATGTTTGTACCGTTTTTTTCACAACTAAAATTTCCATTATAACCGGAACATATCATTTTGTAAAAATTTGAATAAACATCGCATTGTCCACTTTCAGTTGCCTTGACCGAAACGATAATAATTGCCAAAAATACAACTAGTTTGGTAAAATTCAGAAACCACATTTTTCTTTCTCTTTTTTCGTTTTTTTCTTTTATGCATTTATTATTATCTATGCGTTATTTCTTTCGATACACATCTGAAAAATAAAACTCTTTTAACATTTTTTGTCCCAAAATACAGATTTTAAGAACAAGAAAAGATAATAGGTACAATACAATTTGGAAATTTTTATTTTAAAATTATTGTTTACTGATTAATAAATAAATTTATAATATGTGCATGAAACTCAATTAACCGAACATAATATGATCATTACTTTGTTATTTCAACACCTTATACCATGTGCTTCAGTTTGACTGTAGCACCCCTATAACTTTGTTATATTCAGGGGTTTGGAGCAGTCCTTTTTTTTAATTGCTCCGCTCCAGCTCCGCTCCGGCATCAAAATGCCTGCTCCAGCTCCGCTCCATGCTCCAAATATTGTTAACATTTTTAAAAAAAGTTTTTTGATTAAAAAAAAATTGATTTTACAACAAAGTTTTAATTTTATCGGATATGCAGAAGTTGGTCAAAAATAACAAAATTTGGCCCTAACAAACAAGTTAAGTTAAAAAAATGTTTGAAAAAACAGATTATTGATCTTCAAACGTTGAAAAAAAGAAAAAAAACTAGTTTAAAAAAAAAATTACATAATAAACTGGAGCAGTGGAGCAATCAAAATTATTTGCTCCGGGCTCCGCTCCTGCTCCGGGCAAAAACCCATTGCTCCACTGCTCCTTGCTCCAGCTCCGAGCTCCGCTCCAAATATCTGGTTATATTTTATCAAATGACCTTAAAATATTCTTTTTACGATGTAATATATCAGACTGATGATAGCCCACTTTTTGAGAAAAAAGAATTTAAAAATTATTTGTTATTTTTCATTAAATACGATCCCTGTAGTAATTGACAGTTGATAGGCTGTGTAACAGTTTTTTTTAATACTTTTTTACGAAAAAATATTATTTTGTGAGCATTAAATTTAAAAAATGGACATTTTGCAGTATATCTTGTATGAGTGGGTTTCTCTTACAGGATTCCGGGAGTCCATTTCAACTTATTTTATGTTTCCCGGAACATACTTATTGTCTTGGGAAATCCCGGGATATTGAACAAAAATTATTTTCGTTCATTTTGTGTTAAGATCTTTGTAACATTGCCATGACTTATCAAAATTTATTATAAATATCGTTACTGACATTAAATTATGAAAAAACTGTTTTTATTATTTTTCTATTCTTATTTCAAAATAGTTTTTCGACTTTATGATAACACATTATGTACACCCGTAGTATGACAAAGTTTTTATCATTAAAATACAGTTACAACTCTATTTTTGTGTAACCTTGTTATGCAGAGCAAAATAGCTTACAAATCAAATTTTATTGACAAAAACTATGTCTCTTCGCTGCTAAATGCTTTCAAGACGATTCCGCCCCCATCAGTAGAGTCTGAGAGAGCATTTTACGCAGCAGGACTTTCTATTAATACCTATAGAAAAAGACTAAGTGGCCGAAGCGTAGATAACCTTTGTTTTCTTAAATCATATGACAAAAATTCATTGTTAAAATTGTGTTATTATGTTCAATAAAATAAAATTGCAATAGAAGGTAATATTTCCTGAATGTATATTTTTCTCACCAATATTATTTTATCATTTATAATAATCATGAAACAATATGCATTACAAATATGTATGAATTAAAGTTTTAAGTAATAAACCGCACCCTTCCTTTTTATACATCCCGGAATTTCCCGGAAAGAAGACTGATTTCTTCCCGAAATATGAAAAACCCTTGTGTGTATTTAGGTCGTTACATACCGAGGATAAATGTACATGGAGGCAGATGGTGGACACTTTGAACATGTCAAACACTAAAATTTGTTATAAAGATATTACGGTTTATTTTTTTGTTCCCAGTTATTATTTCTGCTTTAAAAAATCATTTAACATAATGTAGATGTATTAAAAAAAAACTTTTTTTTATTTAAAGATGTTTCATTTGAAGTAGCCAAGTTATGGCCATTTTCGGTAAAATCGGAAGTGATGTAAAAGTGCTTTTGTTTAAATAATCGGGTTTCATGTGTAGGTACATGTTTTACCTAAAATTTCATTTGTTTAAATTATATGAACAGCTGATATTCACATGATCATTGCCAATTATTGGATTTATGCAAAAGTTTGTAAGTTTTGGTTTCTAAGCGAGAGTGCTTTGGAAGGAAATTTGTTTGCAGTATGTTAATGTCATTTGCATACCATAGTACTGTTTTATGAACTACATTTTAAATTTTTTTGATTGTTTATTTTGTAGAAAGTTTGTGGTAAGAGTAGACCAGAGAAAATGGAGCGCCAAGTACCAATAACAAACATTTTCAACAAATCCTATTGTTTGAGTTTAACCAAGGAGTTAAGGCATCGAAGGCGGCTAGAACCATGTGTGCTGTTTACGGGGTGAACGCCATCCTCGGGGAAAGTACGGCACGAAAATGCTTGTTTGAAGAAGAAAATTTTGACACTTTCAGGAAGACCATCCGACATGAACGAAGAGATTCTTTGGGGTTCCGCGGCCGTTGTCCATGATACAATTCTTCGTTCCCGGGCTTGGAACCGCGTCTTCTACAGGGTGTCCAGTTTAAAATGAAGTACATGGGTATCTCGGAAACCGTTAGAAATACAAAATCGGTTAAATGGGAAAAAAGTTGAGCAATTACATTCGTAACAATAGTCCAGTTTTACACTTTCAGTAATTCATCCTGTTACGTAGTACCACAACGATAACGAAAAATGTACATTTTCTTAAAACCTCCATATTACCTTTATTTGAAAAGATTTGAGCGCCAAATTTTCAGGATCAGATAAGTAACCAATAAGGATTTCAAAAATGACATTAAAAATATTCTAGGACTACTATGTTTCACGCGGTCATACCTAACGTTTGTTTTTCTTATGGACACCATATTGGATATTTTAACATTTTTCAAATCTCTATAACAAATGCTTTTCAACCATATAAAGCATCCGTATGTAGGTAGGTATAACTTGGGGAAAATTTGCAAAATTAAGGTTTCACCACAGTAGGCCTTGGTGTTGTGATTAAACAATTGCAACCACTATTTCTAACAACTGTCAAATAATACAAATTTTTCTGTAGTGCAAACAAGTTAGTGATTTCCAAGTTTTCAATGGATCGTTTTTCAAATAAGCATAAATATGAAATGTTGGATAGCTTTATTCTCTGTAAGAGAAATGATATTATGGCTACAGAAATGTATTTCAATAAATACCCGCAAAGACGTTAGACATTATATTTTTTGATGAACCATCGACATAATTCCATTTTTCTCATCTGATCACCATTTTAAAGTCCTTGACAGGGGCGTTCAAATAACGATAATGTTTACCCGTTTCTCAACCAGTAGATAATTTAAACCAAATTTGGTATACAGTACCACCGTACAGGTTTCCACTATTGGCAAAGTTGTGGGGGTTCAGTTTCAATAAATTTTATGAAAACATAGTACGACCCTGTTCAAAATGAAATTTGAACTTGTTTAGAGCATTTTATTCTAAAGAAAAAGTGTTGCTTCTTGACTTTTCTTGGTATCTGCCACCGTTTGGCGCGAAATTTGATTTATTTTACTATTTTTGCGAAAAATTTGCTCCTAAGTTCGATCTACGGCTGCAGTATTATTAATAATGTTACTAAACAATCAATAAGGAACTGATTTTTATTTCAGTTAACCTAAATCACAAATGACATGCTGTTATATACAATTACAATAGAATACGCATGCGCGCATGCTAAATATTGGATGGAATTACAACAGGACAGACGCTATTTTGGTACGATTTTTTTGTTCATGATTTTTAATTTCTGATTGACACAGTACTATAAAATCGTATGCTATTTTCTTAAACGAAAAAATAGTATAGTATAAAACAGACTTAAGACTTGGGTACCTATAGGTAAATAGGTATACTTAAAAGATTTAGATTACATTACAGAGTTTATAATTGCAAAGTATTAAACTGAATTACTTTTTGCATTCAGTTAGTATGTATGTAATGACATTTGTAAGTATTAGATTAGAACAATCTTAAACTGCAAATAAAATGTGTAACGATCAAACAGTACGCCGTCATGTTATAAGAGTGCAAACTGCAAACTAACAAAGGCGTACACATCTATCTCTGTACGAAAATGTAAAATTCATTTTCGTGGTATAGCAGAATAAAAATATTAAAAGTTGTTTTACAATGTTGATGATCATAAACACTATTATATGTTGTAAATTAAAAAATTTTAAATGTTTTCAGCATTTACGTAGTGTACTTTAATAGAATTAGATTCTACTTGATTTAAGGCATCAGTTTGGAATTTTTATAAAACAAAATTAAAAGTAAAATTTAAATAACAAATTTACTGTCAACTACATAAAGATGAAATTTTGAAACATAATATGAAGGAAATTAAAACACTGCTACACTTAAATTTCAATTATAACGGTTTAACGTATCTTTTGTCATCTCCTCTCGACTAGTTTTAATATTGTAAATTTTTCCCAGTCTAGGATCGTATTTTAAGTGTTTTGAAAGTTGTAGAAAAAAACTTTCTTTAAATAAATATTTTAATAGAATTGTAAAACTATGGAATTTAAAAAAAATTTACTAAACACCGTTAAAATTTTTAAACTAATTGCTATCTTTCATCAATTTACCAGTGTGTCTATTTACTTGTTTCATACAAAAAAAAACTTTCTTTTTTTTTAATTTATAAATACGAGGTAGATAGTTTTAATTAGAGACATATTTACAGTTGTATTTTAACATATTTATATTATTAAGCTTTTTAAATGTAACAACATAATATTGACAATAACACTTCTACAAATGTATTCATTAATTAAAAATAATTCAGATAAACATGATAATATTTACAATAGAAAAACCTGCATTGTTTACAATGAGTGTATTTGCATAAAACTGAATGTTTAGTTTTGAAAGCAAACCTGTGAGTTTGTAGGTTTGCATTTACATAGTTAAATGTATTCGTCTGACCTGCCTTTTTTAAATTAATTTATTGTCAGTTATTTTTAATCGGTATTAAAACTATTTTTTAAGTGCATATTACGGTCAATTACTTTTAAATATTTCGTTTATTTTAATTTTAAATGAAACATGATAATCTGCTTTATAAAATTTCCATGAATTTTAAAACGTTTTCATTGTTTTGAGATTTAAAAAAAATCGTTACCACCATAACAAGACAAAATTTAATTAATTAATTAAAACTTATAGTTAAATTATTTGCTTCCAAGTAGTGACGGAGCCATTTTTTAAAAAGATTTTTAAACTTTAGGTATCGATAAATAATAATAATTAACTTACCAATTATAAACCCATTGAAATAAAATTGAGAATTCCCTCGCATTTATTGTTGTCACTATTTCAGTATTATACCAAATAAGTGTCAAACATACAGCAACAGTTAAGATTATCGTATCAGCTACGCAAGCGTTATATCTATTAAAAAAAAAAGATTATAAAATATAATTTATTATAAATAATTACACTTACTGTAATAATAAATTAAAAATCATAATATTTGTGGCTAATTGTACCTACCAGAATAAAATTTTAGGATGCACAAACGCCTCGGGGTGCTCATCCTCTAACCAATGTAAAAGGTTTTTCCAGACAATAAAAAAGGACTTACAGGTCCCGCGTCTTCACGCAATAACAAAATATAATAATGCTATTGGAGGAACGGATCTCATAAATGAAAATAAATCAAGATACCGAATTAACATCAGAGGGAAAAAATGGTGTTGGTCCATATTTTCTTGGCCTTGGCTATAGATGTCACCGCTCAAAATGCTTGGATAATTTATAAAAAGTCAGGTCACAATTATTGCAGTCAACTTATCTTCAAAAGGGTTACTGTAAAAACTGGCCCAGCCAAAACTGTAGGAAGACCTTCTACAAGCATTTCATCCAGCTCCCATAGTAGAGTCAGCGATGACTAGGGTTTCCACACGTCCCGTATATACGGGACTGTCCGCGTATTTGATCATCGCGTCCCGTATTGCTACATGTCCCGTATTTGTCCCGTTTTTCGACAATATTGATAAAATATAGAAATGGCCCACTAGAGACTAGAGCTGTGGCGCGGGCGGCCGGCGGGTGATACGGAGTCGCACGCACATGAGAGGTGTGTCGCGGGTAGTATACTTTTCGAGCGTAAAGACTATCTCTTTCTGTCCGAGTAATGCGCTCTCTCTGCGCCCACTCTTCTCGTGCTGCGTATCGCATTATCGTGTATTTGAGACGAAAACCCATATTTGTTTGAGAAAAATGTCAAGAAGGAAGTGTCATTTCAGGGAGGAATATAGCAAAGAATGGTCATTTATAAAGAAAGGTTTTAAAATTATTGTAAAATTAAACTCAACCTGAAAATATGACTGAGCGAGAAAATAAACTAATGGTAGAAATTGTTACTACGTCTACTTTGAATAAAAATTTTGATTTAGCTAAGATTTTTTTATTTAATTTGAACTGTCCCGTATTGGTTCCTGGAAATTATGGCCGTTTACTAACATGGACTAAAGGGGAAAACCCTAAGGTGTGCTGGGAAAGACTAAATCTATAATGAGAACTACGTGCACAAAATGCAACGTTGGCTTATGCATGGATTGCAACGTTCCATTTCATTCAAAATGAGAAATTTTTGATAGTATTACATTTTGTTATTGCTTTGTGAAGAATTACTATTTTTATTTAATTAGTTAGTGGAAAGGATTAGTTTTACCATATGGCAACACTGTTTTTTTTTGAATGCGAATATGTGTTATTTTAAATATGTTACTTTTTTTGTGTTATTTAGACACTAGCACGTTAGCCCGTCCTAGGACGGGTATATTGTATATCTTAAATTTAAACTATTACTTTTTATAATACCGTGAGCTGCAAGTTAGACACTGTTATGTTACCGGTGAGTAAAAATTTACGGTTCATTAGACACAACTCAGTCGGTCAAATGAACCCGTAGTAGTTACTGCGTTACAGATATTTTGTAGCTATATTCATGCGTTACAGAGTCACAGAGTCAGCCTAGACTTTTATATGTATGATAATAAAGCTGAAACATGTAATTGGTTTTGTTTTGTTTTAACAAAAAAATTAATTCCGTCCTTCATGGGATAATCCGCTTTTCTAGTCCTTGTTAGTTGTTTATACCTATATGGGTGGTATTTATGAAGCTTTAAAATTCTGTGTGCAGTTGTTTTTGTAATACCAGTTGTGACTTCTATTTCTCTAACAGAAGTAAATGATTCATCAATAACGCATTCTGAAATAGCTAATTCTAATCCTGATTGTTGTTTTGGATTTCTGTTTAGTTTTTAGAAGGGACCATATTCTTTAAAATTTATTTCTAAATTACCGTATTTACGCACTTTTGGTTGTCTTTTCTCAGGAAACAACCCTAAGTACATTCGCTCATTTTATGGCAAACAATGTAGCATCTCAACATATCAAATTTTTCGTTATTTCTATGTAGCCCTAATTATAACAAAATTATTAAAAATTACATAACAATATTATTAAGTTTTAATAAATGATACCGCAGACAAATGATGCTGCGATTTGATATTTTAAATAATTGTTTTTTTTTTCATAGAGAGCTTGACAAGTAATTTCTTTGATATTGGTAAAATACAACTTTTCTTGATTTTCTAAGTTTATAAAAATAGAAAAAAACTCATTTAGCTATTCCAAAGCCAAGTTGACGGCCCATAAAACATAATTAAATTAGAGGTAATATCTCCAAAATCTCAAAAACGGTTTCCCAGCCCTGTTTAAACTAAGTAATATTTTCATAAACGTCAATAATGATTCGGCAGTTAATATTTTGTTGTAAACAAATAAACAATGTGCTTGATAATTAACTTTTTTAATGGTAGTACCTCTATTGGTCTTATATTTTAATTTACAACCAATGATATCGAACAAATTTTTTTTATTATCTTCATAATAAAATCGCTAAAACTTACGTTATCATCATAATTTAATTTTTAAGTCTACTTTGTTAGTACACAACTAATCTTTTAATTACAAATGATTAATATGTTTGCTTGACCGAAAAAAAATCCCTATTCAATATTTTAAAAAAAATGTATTAGTGTCATTGGAAATAAGTTTTAATATAAATTAACTTGATTAAAAATTATTTAGATGTTTTCGGAGTAACGTTTGTTACAAAACAAGTTTTAAGACTTATCTCTTAATCGGTTGCATTCTTATTTATTTGTTAAATAAATAAGACCAAGAAATTTATCAAGTGAATAAAGCTTTGTTGGAAAATATTGTAATGTAGAATATATTGTGACAGATCGAGGATGATTTATCTGAACATCGGCTTCGCAGACTGTGTTGCGTAAAAGCAATTATGCTTTTACGTTTGCTGATCGGCACATGAAGGTCTGTCTGTAGTCGTGGTGGAGACAGCACTACGTGGTTTTTCTCGTATTAATTTAGGTACACGGTACAGGTAGCTGTGATTTAATTAAAACACACAGCAAAGTTGATGCGTATATTCAAAGTTTTGTTCAGTTCATAGTAATTTAATTAACATCGGTGAATTATTTACTTTTAATTTTTTAAATTTTATATTGTTCAGTGCTGTGGACGCTCTAGTAATATTTTTTAATTAGTACAAACGATGTTTGTTAACATTTACTTTTATAGCTTTCCCCCAACAATGCCGCCGCCAATGATGAAGTATTTGACAATTCAGAAATTGTGAGTGTTATTTTCAAAGTTTTATATAGTTCAATTTGTGTACGGGTTTTTTTAACAATTTACTTTTTAATTTTTTTAAATTTTATATTGTTCAGTGCTGTGGACGCTCTAGTGATATTTTTTAATTTGTATTATTTTCAAAGTTTTATATAGTTCAATTTGTGTACGGGTTTTTTAACAATATTTTTAACGATTTACTTTTAATTTTTTTCTTAATGGTACATTGATTGTAAACATTCACTTTTATAGCTCTCCCCCGTTGTCATTTTTAACGATAGATTTGAAGATGTCGAATTGGTAAGTATTATTTTCTAAGTTTTATTAGCTGCTTATTTGTGTACACGTTTTAAAACAATAACAATGACTTTTTTATAGCTCTCAGATGTAGTAATTTTCAACGACAATATTGAAAATGACGCCTTAATAATGGATTGTGAACTGGATAGATGGGTAGAAGAGGTTACCGAGTATTTCACACCACTCACCGATAATGACTTGCATAGGTGGATGGATATATATATATATAGGTATTCAGCGTCATATACACCTCTTTTGCCAACCTTCATCATACAAATTCACCTCTTTTGGGACAGATTCACCTCTTGCAGAGGAGGTGAATTTGTCGGACAGTGTATATAGCTGCTACGGAACCGTATCCCCACTCTGGATTATTTTTATGATGAGGTGAATTTGTCATAATATTGCCGACTTTTATACAGATTTAGTTCACGCTCTCGCCGCTACGAGCGCCGCTAGTTATACAGTTGTATAACACAGCATGTATTTGTCGGTTAGATTCACCTCATTTAGATGAAATGTGGCAACGTGTGATTTTGCGATATCATTCCATTCATCAATGTTACAATAACTGCTACGTTTCGTTGATTAGAAACTAATCAAAAATTTGAAAATATTTTTACTAAATTCAATGATGATACTATTAAAATAACTAAAACTATCTAAATATTTTACTTAACCTATCAACACATGTACAATGTGAAAATAAAATCAAAATGTTATGTTTCAGGTCTCACATGTATTTTAGAATTAAATATTTAAATCTAAAATTGAAAGAAAATTCAAGAATTTATAAAAACTTCCAGGAAGAGCAAATTTAATATAATTATCAATTAAATAAATAAGTAGTAGTGTTTATTTTAAAATGTTTGACATGTGCTCTATTAATTTCAAAAAAGAGTATCTATTTAAAAATTAAATTTGATGTGTAATTGGGTAATTGCACAGATGGTGAAGTTAAATGTGGAGCTTATTTACTTTTAAGCTGCTATTTCGGAACTATTTATTGCTAAAAACTTTGTTTCTACTTAGACAAAACGAATGCAGCAAATATGCAAACAACATGAAAATTACGCACTAAAATAGGTGTAGGTAAAACGAAGCACTAAAAAATTCAGGAACAACACTTTAAAAACCCAAAAGGGGGTATGTATTAGTGTACTAACTATGATGGGTATACTTATGTGAAAAAAATATGTTATGTTCTTTTACTGTTTTTAATATATCGCTGCTTACAATAATGCATTGATTTCAAAAATTAAGTATATTGTATCATTCCATTAAGTTAAGTGTGACAAAAAGCGTAAGTGTAAAAGTGTATAGTGACAAAAAGCGAGACTGGAAATTAAAAAAGCAAAATTCTGATTTTCCTTTAAGCCTGTTTTAGACGGCTTGAATTTGGAATCAAATTTGATTCAAAATTTGAGTAGTATTGCATCTTACACTGTAAAGAATATAAAACTAATCAGAATACAGAGTTTAATTATCATAAATTTCAATCACAAAAAGAACGTTTTCCATTTTACTTAGCAGTAATCTTAAATATTAAATCACGTAAATGACAGTTGTTAGAACTAAACATGAATTTAATTTTGTAATCAATTTTAACTAATTTTAGTTAATTTTAACTTTATATTCAAGAAAAAAAGATTCCGTAACAAAATACGTTACTAATTAATTAATTGTTTTATTTTAGCAAAGCAATATAATATAAAATAAGTTTGTTTTTGATAATATATTGGTTTATTTTTTTTTATAATGATGTATTTAAATATGTGTTTCATTAAAAAAAAAAGTTTATTACGTACCAACTTAACTTAAAAGTGAGAGGGCAAGAAATATTTTAATCAGTTACTCTTATTACAAAATCATTAATTATTATAGATTTTAATTTTAATCACTAATGGTGATGTATTTTTTTTAATATGTTGTTCAATACATTAAAAAATTCGTTTTATTCAAATCACTGATTACAATCGTGGTTTAAACCAGATGATTTAAATCTGCTCAACCCTAGTTGACACTTTTGGCTCATACATTAAAAAGTAGGTACGACATTCGACTAGAACAGTGGAAGTATGCGTATTAGCTCTTTTTCCCGTAAGGAATAAAAAAAAGTGCTATTAGCCTCATAATTTCGTCCTTCGTTCGTCCGTTGTTACTCTCGTTTTCTTGTTGTTTTTTTTTTTCATTGGGTTACGTTGCCCTAGATGTGCAGAATCACATTTTTACCGCCTAAGCACACCCTGCCCTCAAAAAAGTTTTATAATTACAACTAGCTCACCAAGAGATCTCATTTATTTATTTATTTTGCGTTGGGTTAGGTACGTGTTTGCCCTAAATGTGCAACATTAAATTTTCTTCCGCCTAGACCCACTCTGTTATCCCTAAAAGATTTTTATCTTTGCAACCAGGCCACCTAGCATTCTTAGGATTTTTGAATTGATTTAGGTACTTGTTTGCCCTGAACGTGCAAAATCATATTTTTTTTCCCGCTTGTCCCCCCTTCCGCCCAACATTTAATCTTTTGCAACCAGGCTACCTAGTGATCTCAAGTTTTTTAGCGTTGTGTTATATTTACTCCCGAAATGTGCAAAATCATAATTTTCCGCCCAGCTTTCTTGCTCCCACACCAAAAGAATTTTATCAACAAGCAACAAAGCCAACTAGCGATCTTGTTTTTTTCTAGAATAAATTTTATCTAATGGGTGACGATATTACATGTCATCTTTTTTCTTTTATTATCGTCCTGCACTATTCTTATCCCGCGACGACGTTTCGACTTAAATCAAAGGCTTTTTCAAGTCTTTCTTGCAGTGAAAAAATTATATAAAACACTCTGAAATAGAGGATTTATATATTTATTTATAAACTTATTTGTCTGTGTGTTTATTTATTTATTTATGTTTTATAAAACGTTTTCACTACAAGAAAGACTTGAAAAAGGTTTTGATTTAAAGCGAAATGTCGTCGCGGGATAAGGATTGTGCAGGACGATTATAAAAGAAAAGATAAGTACCTACATTTGATTTTTTTTTTGTATTGAGACACTTATGCCGTAAAAGAGTAAAATCACATTGTTTTCGCTCAGTACCCCCTTGCACACTTAAATTTGTTTACTTTGAAACCAAACCATTCAGCGATCTTGGATTTGTTGCATTAGCTTACGTTTGTACTCTAGATGTGAAAAATCATATATTTTTCAAACAGTTTCTTCCCTATCCCCCATAAATTTAATTCTTTGCAACTAAGCCACCTAAAGATCCCCATTTTTTTACATTAGGTACTTTGCGTTTATGCCCCATTTGTGTAAAATCAAATTTTTCCGCTCGGCCCCTCTCCCAGGAGGTTTCCGATACTAAGTACTACTTTGACAAAATTTTATACCATAAATGATACCGCAATGGGAAAAATGAGCTTTGAATCATTTGAGTTAGCCAAGGATTAAAGTCTTGTTTTAATTTTTATATTGATATTTGCTAGATTACCTAATACGAAAATGTTTAGAGGACTGAAAATTGTATATTTAGCTAATCACAAGCAAGTGCCGCAAGAACGTAGAAATTAAGTATATGATCGCCTACTTGATTTGCCGCGATACTGGTCCACAAAAACCACGACACTAACCTTCACCTTACAGCTAATTGGCAACAGTGCAGAGGTGAATTTGTCGAAGAGGCAAGTTTGTACATCAAATGTCTGCACGAGGCCAGTTTGTCACTCTTTGCCAAAGAGGACAATTTACATTCTAAAGGAATATATATATATATATATATTGGTTTTGATTTATTTTTACCTTTTCTTGATAATAAACTTTAAATTTTACTGGGTTTTAAAGGTGGAAAATTAAATACTTGTTTCCCTTCTTACTACCACGACGTTTCGATGCTAAATTTGCATCTTTTTCCAGTGCGTTTTTAATGTTAATCAATATGGTACATGCTAAAATATAATATATTACTACAAACTAAGTATTATATAAGACTATATCATAAGTTATTTACCTAAGTTCTTGCACAAACAATTCTACATACTTTACAGTGTTTTTTTGTAATTTAAAATGTGATATTTTGATGGATAAAAAGACGAACACAATTTAACAAATTAAAAACATGGTCAGCTGAACCGGATGTATTATTGTAGCTTTAAAATATTGATGCGAAGAGGTCGCTAATGAGTTGCCAAATAATTTGTACAGGGTTGGATTTGTTGAATTTTATTGTTAACTAATTTGGTTGGGTTTGATTAAATTGTTATAAATGGAGCTTAACTTTTGAATATCTGTTTTATCATTGATACTGTGTTTGTGTTGTTGTATTTCGATCATTTCTATGATTTGTCTTGGTTTTTCTTTTATTTCTTTTTGTAAAATTACTGCTTCGTCAAAATTAAATGTGTGTGTTAAGGTTTTTGAATGTTTGTTTAAGGCTGTACTGCAGTTTTTTGTGTATTTATGTGCTTGGATTCTTTTTTCTAAATATTGTTTTGTTTGTCCAATATATACACCTTTACAGTTTTTGCATGGAATTTTATATACAGTATGTGTTTGTTTGTTATCTTTTATTGGATCTTTTAATTTAGTAAATAATTGTTTCAAGTTGTTTGAATTTTTATGTGCTATTTTTAAATTATATGGCTTTAATATGTTGTTTAATTTTTCTGAAAGAGTGGCAATGTATGGCAATGGAACAAATTGATCTGTTTCTGGTTTTTCGATAGTATCATTATTATTATTGCGGTTGTTATAAAATTTGTTTGTTTGATGTTTGATAATATTGTTTGTTAATTTTGTTGGGTAATTATTTTGCGCTAATATGTGCTTTATTTTATTTATTTGGTTATGTCTGGTTGTAGAATGTATATATATATATATATAGTATTGGATTTTTATTGTTACCTTTTCTTGATGATAATTTAAATATTAGGTATTGGGTTTGTAAGGTTTAATTGAAATACTAGCTTATTAGCATGTTCACAACGTTTCGATGCTATGGTATGGCATCTTTTTCAAGTGATTCTTTATTTAAGTTGCAAAGCTGTATATGTAAGCCCTTGCACAAGTACAAAGTTGAAATTTTGAGGTTTTTGTAATTTGATATATGTTGTTATATTAGATTAAAAAGATTAAAAAAGATTAAAAGACGATCACAAATTAACATATTAAAAACATGGTCCAGCTGAGACCGGATGTATTGTGGTAGAAAAAAAAAACAGCTTTTTCCCCTTTTGTTTTGCTAGAGCAGACAATAAATAATTAACGCATATGATGTTATATTTAATGCTAAACTAATCTGCATTTTTACAGATTTATTTGTTTATCTATTATGATTTACATACATATAATAAAATAATGCCTTAAACTCCTTAAACAACTGGTACGGAAAACTTTGAAAATTTTAACAACCGGTACGGTACGGTAATATCACCTCTGCGTATAAATTAACGCGAAAATGTTTATTTCGATAACGCTGTTATCGTTAAAATTTATTTGTATGTTATACTCCGTAGATTTAGGAGAAGATTAGTGTTCTGTTGTTGCAAAGGTAAGTTAAATTATTACTGTAACCTATTAAATGTGATTAAATATATGTAAAATAAATATTTTTTTTTTAAATTAAAAAGTGACTGTTGATCAGAAGTGGTGCTTTTAAGGAATTGTTATGTGACTTACTAGGTACATATATCACCACATCATTTCATTAATCAAATACTTGCATTCTAATTTCTAATAAACAAAATTCTAAAATGATTAATAAGGTTAGTAGAAATTTTATCAATGGTAATTGTCGAGTATTTTAACAAAATGGGTGTAAAGGAAATTAACCACGCACCCTCTCTATAAATTATAATTCAAACAAACGAAATTTTATACGGCCGATATATGCATAATACCCTATTAAAAGGATGATTTATACTTTCACAAAATGTTCGCTTTCACAAAAATGCTGTTTTTTTCAATTTTTGAATATGGAAAGAAATTTCAACACAACTACAGATAATCTTAACCAGAGATGGAATAACGTTTTAAATCGTTACGTTATTGTATAACGTTATTTATTATTTGTTTTTGTTACATAACGTTATAAATAACGTTAAAAAATGAATTGTTATGTTATATAACGTTATATAACGTTACATAAATTATGATGTACAGGGTGTTTCTTAAATAATGCGAAAAAATTCGGAAGGTGATTCCTTATTGAAAATAAAGTGGGGTCTTTTATGTAGCAATTTTTTCTTAGACGTCTCCTTTCGTAGTTACACCCCCCTAAAGGGGAGCGATAAAATTAGGTTTTTATTTTATTTCTCAAATTAAGATAAATGTAGGAGAATGATATTTGGTAGATGTTTTATACTTATTAAAAGGTTTCCCATAGTATTATTTTTAATCATCTTCCACCTTCATAGGGGGCTGATAAGTGCGACCCCTGTTGTTTTTTTAATCAGAACTTTTTGGTGAGTTGAAATTTTGCAAAAAAAATTTTTTATTAGTTTTTTTATTCTTTAGTTTTTCTCGTAAATCTTACGATTTTGAGTAAAAAATTAAATATTCACTCATTTAATGTTTATATTCATATTGGGTAGAATTGACGGGCGTTTTAGCGTTGTCGCCGCTTAAACGTCAAAATGAATTACACCCGTCACTTCTATCCGATATCGTTTTATATTGGAATATTTGATGGTTCATGTTCATTCATATAATTTTTTAATCAAAAACTGTAGGTTTAACAAGAACAGTTAAAGAATAAAAACAACTTCTAAATAAATCAAGTTTATAAAGAAAATTTAAAATTGCTAGATTTCAACCACCAAAACGTCCTGATAAAAAAAACAACAGGGGTCGCACTTTTCAGCCCCCTGTGAAGGTGGGAGATGATTAAAAATGTTGCTATGGGAAACCTTTTTATAAGTATAAATCTACCACATTTATCCAAATTTGGGAAATAAAATAAAAACCCAATTTTACCGATCCCCTTTAGGGGGGTGTAACTCCGAAAGGAGACCCTAAAGAAAAAAAAATATGAAAGACCCCTCTTAATTTTCGATTCAGTATCACCTCCCGAATTTTTTCGCAATATTTAAGAAACATGCTGTATAAAAATAATTTTTATTTGTAACTCTGAAATTATTTTTGGGATCTGTAAATGTAAATTTAAAAAATAGTACCTAAAAAATTACGTTGAGGTTGAGATATTTTATTTTCATTTTAATTTCTAAAATACAAACAAAATATTATATCTTCTGAAAATAAAAAGATTGCCATATAAAAATTTAATTTATAGAGAATAACGATACAAAATAACTTTTAGCGAAACGTTATCGGTTATTATAACGTTATATAACGTTATTAAAATATCGTTACGTTATTGTATAAAAAATTATAGTTGAATCGTTATTATAACGTTATCGGTTATCGTTACGTTACGTTTTCCATCCCTGATCTTAACAACCAATAAGTAATTCGCCTGTAATCATTTCAAGCAAATAACTAAACTTTTTAACAATACAGGGTTTCGAAGCTTAACATAGGTATCTTATTTATCTCAGAATCCACTAACGCCGACAGAGTTTCGTATTTTGGTATTAAATCAAAATGAAAAAAGAAAATTACCATGGCCTTTTTATTTTAAAAGTTAACAAAACAATATTTTTGTGTGTTTTCGTTGCTTTCTTATACGTACATATATTGCAAAACTTTTACTCAAAACAAATGTTTATATATGCTACACATTAATAGATATTTCGATTACTTTGAACGATATTCAACTTTTTTATTTCTTACTTCGAGAAAACGTTTGTAGTTTTTTAATATTTTACACAGTAGAGAAAACAGAATAAAAAACAAAAGTCAATTTTAATCTTAAATTAATCTGAGCTAAAAAGAGTTTGGCAATTTTCTATGGCACCGTATTATGCAAGTTGATTGATTTTTTATCACATGAGATAAGCGACATCGTCATGCCAAGCTGATTTTTACTATAAGTTTTATGGCATGATTAATATATAGTTATGGGTATATTAATTCATTAAGTACTTATCTTGACATATTAAACTAATTAAACCTTTATTTAGTCATTGATAAAAGGCTTAGTAGATTAAATAAACTGAAGTGGTCACCAACTGACTTTCGCTATACACAATACATCTTTAGGTGTCTGCAGGGTCGGCCCCAGGAAGCAAGGGGCGCTAAGCAAGGCTAAACTGCGGGGCTCCCCTAAAAAAGTCACCAAAAAAACAAGCTTTATTTATTATATTGTTATCTATATATTCAATCTTGTAAATTGTGGAACAAGCATAACCAATTTGACCAGTTGACTATAAAACAAAAAAACTAAACAACCAATTTTTTTATGAACTAAATAGGAAATCAATTAAAATAAATATTTTTAACTTTTGCTGCCCCTAAATCTTTTAAAAATTGTCGAATTCTATTTACCCTCATGAGTTCACTTTTGACTGAAGATTAGCATTGACTGGTAAAATAATTTTAAAAACGAATTAAACAAACAAAAATAATTTCACCATTAAACTGACGAGAATAATTTATTTGTACGCTTTTTCTTCTTTTTATTTTAAGCACGGGGCCCTACACGAGAAAATCGGTGGAACGTGCTTAAGGCCGGCCGGTTTGTATGTATAAAAAGTGTAAAGCGCCGCTCCAGGCAAACTTAAACACCCCGTATATTAACTATTATTTAAGATATCAACTAAATTCACGTCTTTTTTAATATACTAATTATGGCTCTACCGATAGCTAACTATCCCAAAAATGTATACGTATAGTGTGACACACAAGAAAACGCGCGCACGCTCACATACTATGTGTACTTTGATATGTTACATTACAGAGTTTATTTTTCTTAATATGAAGCCGTTATACCAATTATTTCGAATTGAACTGACATTACTAACGTGATGTTCTAAAAATTATATATCTTTTTCAAGAACGCTGTGGTTGTTTATACTGTGCACAGAACATATACTGTGTAAACACGCATGAAGCATTATTTTAAAAGACGTCATTTACAAAAATGCGGTTGATTAAAATGCCTGGAGCAGCACACATACACAAAGTATGGCGAAAGTCATTTGGTGGGCACACCAGTTTACTTTTGGGAACCTTTATAATACAGTACGAATTCTAAGTCGAAAATCTTAATACGAAAATATTGTACCATGCTTGCTGTGTCTGCAAGAGGTCCTCAAAGTTTTGACATTTAGTCCTTTAAAAAGCGTTAATATTTAATACTTGCAAATGAAAAAGCTGCAATTTGGAATAAAAATAAATTTTGAATAATATTTTTTCCTAGATATTGTGTTCTTCCTTTAAAAAATTGGTGTTGAAAATATGTAAATCACTGATTTGAATGAAAATAATACATATGGCAACATTGTCATTGGCTGTCATCTCTGTTTTTCTCGTAATGATTTCTAGTTTGTGTTTTACGATACCCAAAAGTTTGCAGCTATGTTTACGAACTGAAGGCTTTCAGTTCAAACAAAAATTGTAAATACCTAAGTAAAAATTGCTGATAAAAAAATTTCCAAACGCAAATCAATGTATGCAATGTTGCCAATTTTTTCTTTCTTTAAATAGTTCCTGAGGCCATAGAAAGCATGGTACAACATTTTTGTATCAAGATTATCGACTTAGAATTTTACGAAGAACATCGTCACGTGTAGCGCTTCCGCCAATTTATACACACCCTGTATATACAGGGTTCTCGTTTTTCGCGGGCCACTATGGGGATCTCGTAAACGGTAAGTGTTACGACTTCGGTTAAATTGGGGCAAAGTTGTATATTCAGGTGCTTAATAATTTAACGCAAACAGAACTTATCTAGCTCTTTTAGTTTTAGAGATATAGGGAAAAAAGTAAAAAAGTGGATTTTTGTTTTTTGCCCGTAACTTTTTCATTTGATGACAAATTTCATTTTTGTAAAAACATTTTCATGGCCGCTTTTTACAAGGAATCAAATTCCGCAATTATATTTTCCGTGCGACGTTTCGTTTTTTTAAAACCATCATCAGGTCAATTTTTTCTTATGGACGCTATATCTGATTTTAACGCCAATTTGTAGAGCATTTTATTCTGAATTCGACAATGTATAACACTTGGCACTTTTTTGAAACAATTGTTGTTAAAAATGGCAAAAACAGATATTTTATTTAAAACAAATTCTAATCGGCATGGTAAATAATTATCTTTGTCCCTTTTTCCTTGGAAACAGGTACGTAAACCGCATAAAACTACTAATTAAAAAAATAGGTATTAATAAATATGTTAGGAATGCATTAACATTGTTCACTTATTAACAAATATTTTTAGAATATTTTCTTCGGTAAAGTAATAAATTTCTCTAAAATGTGTATTTAATCCTTATTTGGCATACAATTATTTGTAACAAAAAATAACGAGTTATGCCTTTTATCTGCGTTAATGACTTCTAATAAGCAAAAAGCGTAAACAGATTTCTAGACGTTTTTTGTAAACTATGAACACTTATATTATTTGATTACGAACATTTTGTTACAAATAATTGTATGTCAAATAAGGGATTAAATGTACATTTTAGAGACATTTATTACTTAACCGAAAAAAATATTTGCTAATAAGTGAACAATGTTAATGCATTCCTAACATACTTATTAATACCTATTTTTTTAATTAAATCCCTTTAATAGTAATTTCATAGGGTTTACTCACCTTCTTCCAAGAAAAAAGGGACAAAGACAATTATTTATCATGCCGATTAGAATTTGTTTTAAATAAAATATTTGTTTTTGCCATTTTTAACAATTGTTTCAAAAAAGTGCCAACTGTTATACATTATCGGATTCAGAATAAAATGCTCTACAAATTGGCGTTAAAATCAGATATAGCGTCCATAAGAAAAAATTGACCTAATGATGGTTTTAAAAAAACGAAACGTCGCATGGAAAATATAATTGGGGAATTTGATTCCTTGCAAAAAGTGGCCATGAAAATGTTTTTACAAAAATGAAATTTGACATCAAATGAAAAAGTTACGGGCAAAAAACAAAAATCCACTTTTTTACTTTTTTCCCTATATCTCAAAAACTAAAAGAGCTAGATAAGTTCTATTTGCGTCAAATTATTAAGCACCTGAATATACAACTTTGCCCCAATTTAACCGAAGTCGTAACTCTTACCGTTTACGAGATCCCCATAGTGGCCCGCGAAAAACGAGAACCCTGTATACAGGGTGTTTCATAATTGAATGCTTATCCTTAGGGGTATTATTCCTTGGTTGATTTTAAGAAAAAAAGTTCATATCAATGTAGGTCCGCAACCGCCGTATGTTTGAGATACAGGGTGTTAAAAGTTTACTCGAAAACCGTTCGTCGTACAAAAAAAAAGTCAAGAGGCCATTTTTACTAAGAGATAAAGTAAAATTATAAAAATGACATTTATTTTGAAAAAAAAACAGGGGCATATCATTTTTTTCATGTTAGTACGGACGCCATTGGTAGAAATAAAACAATTTTTTTTTCTGAAAAAAATGTGTTTTTATACCTGGTTAGTACCTACTAAAATTCAAAAAAAATATCTAAAGCGATAACAAAGATATTACGAAAAAAACGATGTTTTTTTCAACTTTTAACAACCTGTATCTCAAAAATACTGCTGTTGCGGACCTACATTGATATTGATATAAACTTTTTTTCTTAAAATCATCCAAGGAATAATACCCCTAAGGATCAGCATTCAATTATGAAACACCCTATATATATATATACCGGGTGTAACTGAAATCAGGCTCACCCCCTTTTTTTTCTTTAGTTTTGAATTTAGACTAAAGAAATTTTAGACATGTAATATGTGCAAAAAACTGGATTATTTGAACATGGGTACACTTTTGTTTCACTTCCGCAATTTTTTCTTAGACGTCTCCTTTTGGAGTTACACCCCCCTAAAGGGGAGCGATAAAATTTGGTTTTTATTTCTCAAATGTAGATAAATGTAGGAGAATGATATTTGGTAGATGTTTTATACTTATTAAAAGGTTTCCCATAGTATTATTTTCAATCATCTTCCACCTTCATAGGGGGCTGATAAGTGCGACCCCTGTTGGTTTTTTAATCAGAACTTTTTGGTGAGTTGAAATTTTGCAAAAATTTTTTTGTTAGTTTGATGTTTATGTTCATATTGGGTAGAATTGACGGGCTTTAGCGGTGTCGCCGCGTAAACGTCAAAATGAATTATTACACGCGTCACTTCTATCCAATATCGTTTTATATTGGAATATTTGATGGTTCATGTTCATTCATATAATTTTTTACTCAAAAACTGTAGGATTAACGAGAACAGTTAAAGAATAAAAACAACTTCTAAATAAATCAAGTTTTTAAAGAAAAATTAAAATTGCTAAATTTCAACCCACCAAAAAGTCCTTATAAGAAAACCAACAGGAGTCGCACTTTTCAGCCCCCTGTGAAGGTGGGAGCTGATTAAAAATATTGCTATGGGAAACCTTTTTATAAGTATAAATCTCCCACATTTATCCAAATTTGGGAAATAAAATAAAAACCCAATGTGTAACTCCGAAAGAAGACCCTAAAGAAAAAACAAATGATAGACCCCTCTTAATTTTCGATTAAGTATCACCTCCTGAATTTTTTCGCATTATTTAAGAAACATGCTGTATAAAAATAGTTTTTATTTGTAACTCTGAAATTATTTTTGGGATCTGTAAATGTACAGTTAAAAAATAGTACCTACCTACAAAATTACGTTGAGGTTGAGATATTTTATTTTCATTTTAATTTCTAAAATACAAACAAAATATTATATCTTCAGAAAATAAAAAGATCGCCATATAAAAATTTAATTTATAGAGAATAACGATACAAAATAACTTTTAACGAAACGTTATCGGTTATTATAACGTTATATAACGTTATAAAAATATCGTTACGTTATTGTATAAAAAATTATAGTTGAATCGTTATTATAACGTTATCGGGTATCGTTACGTTACGTTTTCCATCCCTGATTGATATAAACTTTTTTTCTTAAAATCATCCAAGGAATAATACCCCTAAGGATCAGCATTCAATTATGAAACACCCTATATATATATATATGTTGTTTCTTAGTATATATGTATGTGGGATTTATCGAGGATGATACCGACAAAATGTTTTATTAACTACTAAACAACTTTTACAACTTTAAATAAACGTCTTATTGACAACTGAGCAACTTTTACAACTTTTACAACTTTAATTATTAACACTTCCGACTTTCAACTTTTAACTACTTGTCACACCGCACACGTGGTTCTCTAACCTCACTCCACCCTGTCTGCCCGCGTCATCTCACTTACAACACCCGAGGCCACACACCACACGCCGCACACCCTGTTGCCTTCTAACGGATCTATCAGAACTTAATCCCACAACTCGGCCATTCCTGTCCTTCAGCACGTCCTCGAGCTGCTCAGGGTCCTCCGATGTCGCTGGTGACTCAGGATCTTCGCTTGGACAGTGGCTATCCTCTTCAGTGGATTGTTCGTCATCTTCGCTACTGGATAGGTTACCCTGCCACGTTTTCATCTGGTCAGCGCTGGAGGTTGTGTGAACTGGACCCTCTCCAACGCCCACTTGCTCTACAACATACCTGTCATGATCGTTAACCATACTCACTTTATAGGGCCCAAGATATTTAGGATGGACCTTAAGACCTGGCCCGAATTGGGTGCGTTTTATAGCTACAAGATCTCCGCACTCGTACTTGTTAGCAGGTTTTCTTTTCTTGTTGTAATTACGTCGACTTTCTTCTTGTATTTTTTGTAATCCCTCTCTCTTTCTCGCTCCCTCTCACGTTCTCTTTCTCGGCTTCCTTCGTCTCTTGACCTAGATCTAGAGCGGCGTCTTTTTTTCTTAACCTTTTCTCGTCTGCGTGATACTTCTTTTTTCTTCTCTTGTTTCTTCATAATTTCCCCTAATTTGCCGATTTCTCGAGTGATCAGGTCTCGTTTTTCTTCTTCCACATCAGCTTCGTCAAGGATTTTATTGCTCTTTTCCATTACTTCCTCTTCCTTTTCGATTTCAAAGTTATTCATTTCTTCTTCCTGCTCTTGCCTTTCGTTTTCTAGTCGTTCTTGTTCTTCGCGTTCACGCCTTCTTTTTCTTCTTTCTCTTTTCGTTCTCTTTCACGTTTGCGTTGTTCTCGTTCCAACTGCTCCTTTTCTAATCCCTCTTTTTCTATTCTCTCCCTTTCCAACCTTTCTTTTTCTAAACGCTCTCTTTCTAATCTTTCTTTTTCTTGTCGTTCTTTTTCCAACCTCTCTCTTTCCAATCTTTCCGTTTCTACCTTTTCTCTTTCTATTCTTTCTTTTTCTGCCTTCTCTTTAAACAATCTTTCTTTTTCTAAACGCTCTTTTTCTAACTTTTCAACATCAGTATCTCCATCCGAACTGACATCACGCTTTTTGCTTCGTTTCTCGGATTTCGGTTCGTCACTGTCGCTTGTTTCTTCTTTGCTTAACTGGATTTGCAGGACAAATCTGTCGTCGTTCGATAATGGCACGACTTTTATTACATCATGAGTTATCGTCACTTGTGCCTTGTTTAAAAGCTCAGTACCAATTGAGCACCTAACCGCCAACGCAACACTTCCTACGACATGGATGGTAGTTGCAAAAATATTACCATCAATCTCAATATCTGCATCGAAGCAACCTTTTGTTTCTACTTCTGACCATACAGTTTCTTAATTTCCTTTCTAATTAATGGCACACCTATGCGAAAGTATTCATCTGATGTCACCAAGTTAACTGAACTTCCAGTGTCAATCAGGGCCACCGTAGGAATTCCTGAAACTTTTACATCCTTTTAGCATTTTAGTCCTACTTCCATCCTGTACTTGCAAACTTTGCTGCCTTATTGGTTCCTTTTTTGGGCACTTTGTTGCAGCATGACCAAAATCATTACACGCAAAACATTTCATTCCTTTTTCCTTATCAGGACAATTTGCAAACTTGTGGCCTGTTTTGCCACAACTAAAACACCTACCAACCTTTGCTGGTTCACTTGTATTTTGCCATACAGCTGGTTGTGCACGAGGTGTATGCATCCTCGATTCAAAACTTTTCATGTTGCCCTTCATCTTTTCATAAATTTCAAATTTTTTCTTTAATTCTTTTATCGTTAGTGCGCCATACAAAATGGATTTACTTATTTCTTTATCTTGTACACCATCTACGATATGTTGGATGATGGCCTCCTCTTCGACATTCGCTTGCCTAGCAATACCCATCATCACCAGTATGTATTCTTGGTAATTTTCATGATTTTTCTTTTTTCGTGAAGCTAACTGTTGGTGCACAACTGCACTATTGACATGGGAGCCAAACTCCTCGATTAGACCTTCCTCTAATTCCTTCCAGGTGCGGATTACTGGCATGGAATCCATCCATACTTTTGCAAGCCCTGTCAACAACCTTTTTGCGCACAGTAAAGCTTCAGCGCCACTAACATTATATAACGACAGGTTCTCCTCCATATCCGCTATCCATTTGCGTACTGGATAAATTTCAATATTGTCTCCAAACCTTGGGAGCGAATCCATAATATGTCTTAATTGGACATTGGGCGCACTACTCCTTCCAACACAGGCTGCAGCTTTTTTTGTTTATGAGCTCCTTCTCCCACATCAGCGACTCACGCTCCCTTTTCATCTGTTCTTTTTTACGTGCTAAAACATTAATTAAACTCATTTCTGGTGTATCCATACTTTGACCTTGAACTTTATCGTTATTACGAAACATATCTTCCATCAGATCACCTGTACTGAACGATAATCTAGCCATCACGGGGTCGATGACCTTTCACACGTCACCAGGCGTCCGATCTTTTTCTTATTTTTGCCACACTCAATTATTGTCTCGATTCCTTTGTCTTTCAAATCCTATCCCGGACGAGCCACCAAATTTGTGGGATTTATCGAGGATGATACCGACAAAGATAACCAAACAATGTTTTATTAACTACTAAACAACTTTTACAACTTTAAATAAACGTCTTATTGACAACTGAGCAACTTTTACAACTTTTACAACTTTTACAACTTTAATTATTAACACTTCCGACTTTCAACTTTTAACTACTTGTCACACCGCACACGTGGTTCTCTAACCTCACTCCACCCTGTCTGCCCGCGCCATCTCACTTACAACACCCGAGGCCACACACCACACGCCGCACTCCCTGTCGTCCTCTAACGGATCTATCAGAACTTAATCCCACATGTATACAGGGTGTCCCAGCCAAGACGAATTATTCGATAGCTCTGTTATTAGTAATAATATTTAAAAAAGTTCAATATAAAAGTTGTTTGTAATCATTTACTACACAACCTAAAATTATTATCAACTATACACAGTGTTTTGTTTTTGCGCTCTGATACCAAACATAGTTTTTTTATATGGAACACCCTGTATATTTTGTAATTTTTGGATGTAAAATTAAATTCTCTTTCAAAAATATTATAGGCTATTTATGTCTAAAATGAACCGTTTTTGAGCTATTGACGTTTTTTTGAAAATTTTGACAGATGCATACCTTTATAAAAATATTCATATTTATTAACATAACAACACCAGAGCAATTTACTCTCGCAATTTATTAGACAATAGTGTTATAGTGATTGTTGATTGGTTAAACTTTTAAAATAATATACAGGGTGTTCGTTTTACTCGGCCCATTTCGCTAAACTTTAAACGCATGTAAGTAATTTTTTTTAAATAGAACACCCTATATATTTTTACATTTTCTTGTAGAAAATTTAATTATCTTTCAAAGTTACTAAGCATGTTTTATGTCTAAATATAATATTTTTGAAGTTATTTCGTTTCTTATGATTATTTGCGAGTATTTTACCTAAAATATCGGTAGTAGCCTTTGAAAAATCAAAACAATTTGTATGAACTGTCAACCAAAACACTTAATCGGCACAATTTTCACTATTATGCCACTAAAAATCCATATTTTTTAAGAACTGTAGATACACAGCATTCTGGTGTTATTTGCTGCCATTTATGCTGTTTATCTACAACTTTTAAAAGAATATGGATTTTTAGTGGCATAATAGTTTAAATTGTGCCGATTAATTGTTCTGGTTGACAGTTCATACAAATTGTTTTGAATTTTCAAAGGGTACTACCGATATTTTAGGTAAAACACTCGCAAATAATCATAAGAAACGATATAACTCCAAAAATATTATATTTAGACATAAAACATGCTTAATAACTTTGAAAGATAATTAAATTTTCTACAAGAAAATGTAAAAATATATAGGGCGTTCCATTTAAAAAAAATTACTTACATGCGTTTAAAGTTTAACGAAATGGACGGAGTAAAACGAACACCCTGTATATTATTTTAAAAATGTAACTAGTCAACAATTACTATGACACTATTGTCTAATGAATTACCAGAGTAAATTGCTTTGGTGTTGTTATGTTAATAAATATAAATATTTTTATAAAGGTCTGCATCTGTCAAAATTTTCAAAAAAACGTTAATAACTCAAAAACTATTCATTTTAGACATAAACAACCTATAATATTTTTGAAAGAGAATTTTATTTTACATCCAAAAATTACAAAACATACAGGGTGTTCCATATAAAAAAACTATGTTTGGTATCAGAGCGCAAAAACAAAACACTGTGTATAGTTGAAAATAATTTTAGGTTATGTAGTAAATGATAACAAACAACTTTTATTTTGAACTTTTTTAAATATTATTACTAATAACAGAGCTATCGAATAATTCGTCTTGGCTGGGACACCCTGTATACAGGGATGCGCAAAAGTATGGAAACAAACAAATATTTTTTTTAATCAGCGTTTTTTTTTTCGCGTACCTAATACTTTATCTATTGGTTTTATTATGACTTTGTAAACGATCAAACTCAATTGTATGAACAATATTTTGGCCCTGATAAGGACCGATTAATTTTTGCCAAGTCGTGTGATACGGATACGGAAGTCGTATCGCAACCTCAATATTTTTATCGAATCCGGAATATACGATAACGGTCAAATACCAAATTTCATTGAAATATAATTAATAGTGTTCTAGATATTTGTTTGTTTCCATACTTTTGCGCATCCCTGTATAAATTATATGTATGGTTATATCACACATACTGAACTGATTGTTAAGTCTGTTGAATTTTTTTATAAGTATATGGCAGGTATTGGCGGCCGGTAAAAATTTTACGTAGTGCTGTTTAAAATGTGGCCAAGTATAACTTCTTTATCAAGCAGTGTTCACTTGTCGGCGACGAATATCGGCAAATGTAGCCGAGACTCACCGAATATGATTTACCGTACTACAGGTTTTATTATCTCATAAATTAAGATCTACATAAAATTTGGAATTTTGCTTTAAAGAAAATATTAAAAACTACTAGATTCTTGCTAAAAATTTAAATAAATAAAAAGTTGTGTAAATTTGTAAATTTGTAAAATCATAAAATTTTAATTTTTGTCTACAGATATAAAACGAAAACCACTACTACAAATTGAATATCACAGGCTTAAAAAATCTTAAATAAGTAGCGCTACAGATAAAAAACCACTGTACCCTCTACAGCAGTATTTCCCAAAGCGTGGTACGCGTACCACTGGGGATACGGGAAGAGTTTGGTGAGGGTACGCGCTGCACCGGGCTTTCGCTGCACCTGGTGCAGTATTTGTATTTTATTATGAACTAGCGATTCCGGAGCCCCGAAGGGGCTCCTTCACCGCTAGATCCCGGCTTGCGCGTAGAAGGTTCGAGCGTTTAAACGTTACGTCGAATTGACAAATTGTCAAATTTTTACGAAATTCTCGCTCCAGACGACCCGATTTAAATGTTGTGTGTAAGATTTTGGCACGTTTTCCTCAATATCTTTTCCGGACGATTTTTTTGGGAATTCTCATATAGCCTATGTTCTTTCCATGGTCCTATAGATTGTCTGTGCCAAATTTGGTCAGGATCGGATGAATGGTATAGGAATGCATAAAGGACAAACATCCATACAAACATACATACATTCATTTTTATATTTATTATGAATTATGAATAAATTTTATTCGTTTATTATTTTTATTTATTTTTTAGGGAGGGGTACTCAATGTTACGAAAATTATAGAAGGGGTACACAGGTGTCGAAAGTTTGGGAAACACTGCTCTACAGGAAGTACATTTGAATTACTGAAAAAAGATTTTCAATATCGTTTCTAAAGTCTACAAAAAATTAATTGATTTCAATCATCAAAGGTGCTAAATCCTGCCCTGTTCTTGCCATTTAAAGTTTGAGAAAGGAATAATTTAAACTTAAACCAATATAAAATTATAACGAAATAAAAAACAGTTGCAAATTATAAGAATTTTTCATTCAATTTGGTCTTAATTTTCCCATGTAGCCACATATTTTTATTAATCGTAAATTTTATTTTTTGCTTTTTAGATATTTCACTTCAACCGAATCAGAAACTAAAATGTTATTTTTGAACAAAAAAAACTATTTTAAAATTTTATTATTACTTCTGTTGACTTTTGGCTGTTTTTGGTTAATGTGGGAACAAATGGCCGACCTACACACAGTGCATGCAATAAAAAAAATCAACATGCATGATCCTATTCTGCTTCGAACATCATTAATCCACGGTGACTATGAACGTTTAATCAATATAACCAACTTTAATTTTTCTACTATAAACTACGTTTGTGAATCTTCGGTGCCGCTAGTCTTAGTATTGGTTCATACAGCCCCAAATCATTTTGATAATCGAAGAATAATTAGAGAAACGTGGGGTCAGTGTAGAAGGGAAATGAAAATAGTATTTTTCTTGGGCGAAACAAAAGACATGGCGTTACAGATGCAACTTGAAAAAGAAAACGAAATGCATGGAGATCTCGCCCAAGGCAATTTTATGGATGCGTACGGAAATATGACGTACAAACACGTCACGGCTTTAAAATACGCAATTTACCACTGTCCATTTGCTAAGTTCATTTTAAAAACTGACGACGATGTGTTCATAAACATGCCTGCTCTGATAGAACATATGAAAAAAAACTTGCCTCAAAATAACGAAAAATCGCTGTTCTGCAACATCATGGTAGGATCTCCTATACTGCGTGATAGTACGAGATGGAGGGTTTCTTATAGTGAATATAACGGCACATTTTACCCTCCATATTGTTCGGGGTACACCATACTGTACACCCCAGACGCTGCTTTGGAATTATATAAGAAAGCCCAAGTGGCAAAATACTTTTTTATAGATGACGTTCACATTACTGGTACATTATTTCAAAAAGTTCAAGATATAACCCATAAAAATTTTAATACTTTTAATACAATTTCATTTAAGGAGGTGTATGACATTACCAAATATCAAAACTGTTCTCGTAGTGAGCCGTTTTTATTTGGACCACCTTACATATCTTTAACAGACGTTAAAGCGTTGTGGAGTTTTGTTAAAGATAAAAGTATTTTAACATAATATTAAGTTAAAAATACAGTTTGGTTTAAATTTTCGATTAAAAGATATTAGCAGCAACTTTTATTTGCACATTCCGTGTATTATAAATTACTTCGATTAAATGAGTGAAATGCTGTGAAGCTTTAAAAACAATTTGATCTAGATATATCATCGATTTTGCCTAGTTCTACGGTTAACGTGATTCAACCCCGGGGCTAATCCCAGGTTCAACTTTTATGCAATTTGGCCTAGGTGTGTTAAAATTTTATTTGAAACCACACTCTATGATTATGGTAGGTAACTTTTTTCTACTGTGTCTACCAGTTCTACGTCCTTTAATTAATTTGTATTATTAATTTTTTTGTAACATTGCATGGATTGTTTTAATCGTGTTTTGTAATACAAGTTATAATTTGGTTCACAAGCTATTAAAACTTTAATAGAATGGCTGCCAATGTTTCTTTTTCTTGCTTAAAACTCCGAAGTTAAGGTATTTTTTATTTATTATACATACATGTTATCACGAGAGAAGATCACTTTATTATGTTATTTAAAGTATCTTTTAACTTTTTACCGACGAAGATGTAAATATTTTATTTATTTTATAAGTCAGTTGTAAGTAAGAATTATTTACAATACGTTTTTGAAAAGATTAGAGTTGAGTACCCGTTCATTGTAGTCTTCATAAAATATTTTAAAACTTAGGTCCGTCACAATCACAATAACAAGAATGATTTACTAAATGTAGAAGCTTCTTTTTCTCGTACAGTATATTATGCTTTTTCAGTTAGTAGTACGAAATTTGTCATGATGTGTTATCAAGAGACTTGTCTTATTTCTGAAATTTTGAAGATATATCGTATTTGTTTCCTAATACTTGATAGGTACATCTGAAACCGAACAGGTGTGATAGATGTAATATGTTACAAGATAATTAATTACCTTTTGCCAGATTTTGTGATGTATGTATTGGACAATATAATTTCTGTTAAATTTGTTGTTGTATATTTATAGTTTTTTATATATGTTAGTATCGTTTATGTACAACTAAGAAAGTGTCTTTTTAAAAATAAATATGAACTTAAATAAAATGTGTCTACAAATTTGTATAAATTATATTTTAACGTCAAAACAATAGCACAAAATTTTGCCGTTAACAAATTTTCATTTAGAGCAGGTGAAATTGTTCATAACTTCACTTTGGAGTTGACACAAAATTTTATTTTTACAGCAAAAAATAGTACCGTTCATTATCTTAAAAAAAAACTGACCTGGCCGTCATTCGTTTGCTTACAATCAGTAATAGCGAGTAAGGGCAAAGATTGGTTAAAGCTATTTTTTTAAATAAGTTATGAAAATGAATTTTTATTGAAAAAAGGCTTTCACCAACCTTTAACCTTATTCTCATTATCTCATTCGTTGTTTTGTGAACCTAGCACACGTAATCGACACGAAAATATCCCGAGGTACACTTTAACTACTGGGGTTTAACCTAAACTTCTCTATAAGAAATAATGTAAATAAAATTAATCCATTTCAGGCCCTCAAAATTTTGCCAATATAAAATATTTTAAGATAAAAGATCAATTTGGTAAATAATGATTAAACAAGTATATTTAATTTTAATTTCAATGAGTTTATGTTTTTATTTATAATAGTACATAAATAAAAAATATTGTATTATGATCAATCAATAATAATAGTTGCAAGGATATTATTGAATGAGTACTGTTAAAGATAATATAAAAATAACACGAAGGTATAAATAAAACGCTTAAACATTTGACTTTTGAATTTTTGGTAGTCTCTAAATCAGTTTTTTTTTTCAAATTTTTCGTTCGAGTTTTAAGTTGTTCGAGCATTAGTTCGTTCGAAGTTCGAGCATCGAGGATTGTTGTGAAATAAGGAAACAACGATAAAGTCGGAATCTGTGGTAATGTAGTTTATTGTAGTTTATCTTATGTTCAAATATTTGTAATGTTTATCACAACAACAAATTACAAAACCTTCGTAACTTGTACCAAATAAGTTTAAAAAGGTTTTACACCTTGTTTTGTTTTTGTTTTCACAGCCTACTATAATTTTGTTTAAAAAAAAAAACTAAAAACCTCCGTAACTTGCGTATTATTGAAAATAAAAACATCAACCCTTATATATTTGGAATGACAAAAAAATAAGGAATTTAAATAAGTCATAGCCAACTATGGGTTCTATTTAAAAAAATACAACTTTATATCACAACTCGAATTTCGGATTTTTTTTTGAAAAATTGTCTACGCCGCTGGATTCTTATCAAAAAAGTGCCTGTAGAACGTCAAAATTATTTTTGTTTATTTTCATAAACAAGCGAGATATAGTCATAAAACGAAAAGTCGAAAAATCGAGTTATCGGCGATAACTCGAAAACAAAAGACGATAACCAATTTTAGTTTTCACCATTAACTTTTTCTCGAAAAAAGAGATCGAGGATGCGCGGTCGGTTTTTTGATACCTCTTATAGTTACCGAGATTCCCTATTAAAACATCGAAATTTGCCCACCCTGTATATCCCGAAGCCTCGAAGCGCAGCTTTGCTATGTTAAATGAAAAACACGTTTTACAAATTCAGCTTTGTGACACTATTATTATTTCAAATAGAAACATTAAAATTTACATTTTAACATTTTTAACTGCGATGGCGTTGAGTGCAGAACGTATTGTAATTAAAAAATAAAGTCCGTTGATGGTCTTCATCTAAAAGTACAAACTTTTTGGGTAAGTACGTCTCAAAGTGTATCCCAAAACATTAGTTTAGTAAATGTTGCAGAACACAACTATGCTCTCAAATTAAATCTAAAAAGATTTTGAGAATCTTTAGCGATTATGGAACCTGGCTAATTATTCCAGTAAATAATACTACTGTAAAATTGGAACTGATATATTTGTAAGTGCGGCAGTTAAAAAACAAAAAATATTCAACACTTATCACAAACCACAATGTATGTACTTGCGCTTTATCAGTTTGTCATAAAAAACATTAAATTACCGCGCTTTTAAATACTCCATTTGATTACTTTTTATAAAATATGGAAATTTTAAATTGGAATATGTATATTAACGGTTGTATTCCTAGAGTAACCATTATGTATGGTTATAATATTTATTTGTTATACATATTTTAGTGAATTTTAGAAAAATTGTTTGGCAATTTCAAAAGTAAGTTAAAATAATATTGTAATTTATTACCAAAACGAGTTGTATCATTAGTGTGATTTGTAATTACACGCACGATTGGAACTTAGTAGATTAAAAGATAAAACCCTACAACTTTTTTTACATTCGTCATTCGCATTATAAGAAGTATTTTGATCGCAAAATATTCCAATATTTGTCCATATATCTGTATGCTTGTTGTGTTGAAGATAACATATTAAAATTTAATACTTTTGAAATTGATACAATATTTTAACCGTGAGTGCATTTTTTTTTAACTTTCTATGTTAAACGTTTTTAGTCAGAGTTTACATTTTATTCCAAAATTGCAGAAAGCAAAGTAGTCGACAATTTGTTCCTGAAAATCTCGATATTAAGTAATGAAACGTTAAATGAGCAATAAAAGTGTTTAAAAAACAACAAATAAACAAAAAATCAGCACACAGCAATGTTTTTATAGATGAATATGAAAATCACCTTAAGATTGTATTCCAAATTAATTTGTAAAAATTGGCCAGCGTAAAACGTGCGTGTAGTTTGTAGTGTATGTCAACGATATTCAGAAAAATAAGGACCTTGTTCGCAGAAGTAGTTTTAAATTTTAAAACAAGTAATTTATTAGAAAGCTAAAAATGGCTATTTATTTGCTTCCAAACTTTTGTTTTGTTGTTACAAAGGTGTATTTTTTAAAAACACCGAAAAATATTTAGTATTTAGAAAGTAGCCGAAGCTCCTAGAAATTTAAACATTTCATTTAATTAAGTTTCTCTCGAGTTTTGAAAACATTTTATCCGAAGGAGTAATACTGTTGGGCAAACGCTGAAGATATAATCGACGCGCTGCGCGACTATTTTCAAAGTTATCACAACAACTAAATTACAAGACAAAAGATTGGAAGCAAATAAATAGCTTTTTTTTTAACTTTCCACATGTAAATTCTCTTTAAAATGATGACCCACATGACTAATGGTGATGTTCGAAAAAATTAAAGATGGCAGCACAACAGAAAACAAATGAATAAATACATGTCGCAGTAGCGTCGAAAGATGTCAAATTGTTTATAATACAAGCCTACCAATTGGTGCTGTCCTAATTAAATGGTTAAGTTAATGGCTTATAGTGGCGCGAATACCAAACTGGGACACTCGGTATAATTTTAGAATAACTATTTAAAAAAAAAAAAGAATACTTTTGTTAATGTTATTTTCTATATAATTCTTAATAAAATAAATACGTACAACATATTTTACAAATGAAATTGTCTGTTTATCCTATTTTAGATGTTTCCAGGTTAGCCTCTTAAGATGGCGGATGCATGTTTCCGCTTCTCAGTGGCGTATCTAACATTTTTAAATATGTATTGATTAATGTAAATATTTGCTTTGTTTTGAATTGAGCCTGTTATTTACTTATTTATTTCTTGTTTCGTGGTTGAGGGAATTAAAAAAACGACAGCATATTTCAATATTTGGATTGTTTATTATGAGAGTTAAAAAATATGCTGTAAACAAATGCACGCCACTGATATGACATACCAATTTTGACAGACCACATCAAATTTTCAATACATGATTACACTACAAAATATTAATGTCTACTTACCTATGAAACGTAATCTTTTAATCTTCAACATTTTTTGACCTAGTAAGACTACAAGATCTGCAGCTAACCATTTTAGCACACAAAACCCCAAATTTCTTGACTGTTTGACCTGTCAAAACCGGCCGCTATCAGAGGTCATTTATGTCGTAATTTCCGTCGCCGCCCAAACGCTGCAGTATAGTATTAAAAGCTTCTTCCTTTATCTTTTTATTCAATGCAATTACCTTATTCACAATCGACTTACACACCTATGCCAATTCAGGTGCCGCCGCTACACACCTTTCTTTTACTAATTAACTTGTCACACACCTTTCTTTCGCTAATTATGGCTCACCTTGTCCACGCTCGACACAGAGACCACCGCTGGGGCACTCTCTGGGCATTGACCACAACACTCCACTTCTTCACGACCTTCAACACTCGAAGAATGACCTTTACAGCTAAAGAATCACCCCTTGCAGCGACACCGTGGACAGCTTCGGATGGACAGGCCATCGAAGTGTCACAGTATACGCCCAGCTTTACTACTAAAGTGTTAATAACAAACAAACGTTCTGTTCTAAAAAATTATACACCAGGTTTCATCCAGCAACTACGCCGAGCATAAAGCTCAAAGTAAATCTGCCAGCCACCTGGGGGAGTGGAGGATTGTATCAGCGATCAGTTCTGATTTCTTTGGGTTTCGTTGCTGAGATTCATTTATTTTTTCAGCTTTAGGCACGTGGAGTAATTCATTTTGACGTTTAAGCGGCGACAGCGCGCCAACGCCCATCAATTCTACACAATATGAACATAAACAAACCATGGTAACCCCAAAATTATCGTTTTATTTTAGAATATCTAATGGTTCATGTTTACTTATTTTATTTTTTACTCAAAAACTGTAGGTTTTGCGAGAAAAACTACAGAATATAAAAAGTTTCTTAATAAATCAGGCTGTCAAAAAAAATATTTTAAATTTTAAAATGTTAACCCACCAAAAAGTTCTGATAAAAAACCCAATAGGGTTGCACCTTTCAGTCCCCTGTGATGGTGGGAAATGATTGAAAATATTACTATTGGAAACCTTAAAATAAGCATAAAACATCTACCAAATATTATTCTTCTGCATTTATCCAAATTTGAGAAATAAAATAAAAACCTAATCTTCCCGAAAGGAGATGGTTAAGAAGAAAAAAATTATATGAAAGGCCCTCCGTATTTTTCGATAGGGAATTACTTTCTAAATTTTTTCGCAATATTTAAGAAACAACCTGTATATTGAAAATGCTTTAAATGAAAATGCAAAGGATATTCAGTCAAAAACAGAGTTTTTTCCTTTCATGTAAAGGGTATACGTAGCTTTTGTGTACTATATTATTGCAATTATTTGTTTGTGTTAATGCCATGTCCACTTCATCTTTTACAAAATAAGTATCTTTCACGTTTGCTACTCTACCAATAAAAATTGCTTGTGCTATCTATTTAATGATATTTAGCTAAAAGTTTATTATTAAGAACGGAGTAAAGAATGTATTTTATATTTATAAAATTATAGGTCATTTTGTTTTTTATTTTATTAATTGAAGTGCTTTCTGTTGACAAAAACTATGATAAGTACAAAACGGACCAATTTGATAGCTCATGTAATTATTTTGTTTGTTAAACCCAGAGGGAGGCATAATTAGAATGGTATTGCAAGTAGTTTTGTAAGTTGATGATACTTGATGAGTAACTCAATATCAAATGTTTCGTTTCCGTCTGACTTAATTATGTTACCACAGGCCGGTATCTATAGTAAATAACCTTTAAAAAAACTTATTAATCCTTTTCTGACTAACACATGTCATATTTTAAAATAAATGTTATAATTTTATTTGTTCTTATTATCAATTTTTTTACATTTTATCAGAAGTTAATAAATCAAATCGTTGAACACAAATAAAAACTTTTGATTACACTTTAAAACTATACATATTTACGTTTTTAAACAGCTATTAATTTTAAATCTATGTTTTTGAAGCTAATTAGTTTAATAATACTGTTTACTAAATCACTAAAAATTTAAGGCTAACAAATATTTTTTTACCAAACTAAAATAAACACACATTTACATAAACCGCGTTTAAGCACAAAAAATAATGACTAAAATGTACATAAGGAACTTACAAGTTACAAAACTGCAAATATAAACATTAATGGGTCATATTCTTGTAACACTTATATCGTTGGAGCCTTTTGTGGGTAGCTGACGCTGAAGTACATTCACCAAAATTTATATTCTCGTACAGTTGAACCTCTATTATCCAGACCTCGATTAACCGGATTAAAAAAACAAAAAAAATTCACAAAATTATTGCGGAATTTACAATTTATTTGCGTAACGCGTAACAAATGTCTCGCACAGCAATTATTTTCAGTAGGTACCTATGTACTTGTGCGTGCATTATGTGAAACTATATATTTCAATAAAAAATATTCACAGTATATACTATTTTCCTCCTTTCAATTATACGGATTTTGTATTATCCGGACCATCTTAATCTCCAATTAGTTCTGATAATTAAGGTTCTACTGTATTTACTTCAAGATTCAGTTAAGTTAATTTGTATGCAATGTGGCCAGTTCTTATAACATATGACTACAATTTAAATTTTCAATAATAAGAAATCAAACAAGGTCAATAAGTATATTAAATAACAATTCCTTAATCTTTATACACTATAATGTGGCCCATTGATATAATTGACTGTGTTACTTCATTTTTAATTAAAAGCATTAAGCTTTGGTGAAGTCTGCGTTGTAAAATGAACTAAGTAGTATAAACCTTAACATCGCACATTTTTTTCTTAAATAGTAAATATATTTACTATAAAACCACAAGCAGCAAATGTTTACCTAGCTAGTAAAATAATTAGCTTCAATTTTATAATAACATTGACATAATTGAATAACAATCTTTTATTGAATTCCATTCGTCCGTTTACTGCATATGACGTCTTACCAAAACATTAAAGCAAACTTTTTGGATCCACTGTTTGGATTTTTTTACAAAAATAAAATCCCTGAATTATAATTTTTTTAGTTTAAAATCACGATTTAATTCTAATGTTTTTTTTATATTATATTCAAAATTTTTGCTATACAGTTTTTTTTTAAATTTTATATAATAAACTTTTAAATACGTAGTAAATATTTTGCACATATTGTAAAATACCTTAATTTCCATTAATCCTAAATTATTGGCCAAAGTGTGATTTATACGGCAAATAATATTACAGTAACTTTTTTTTACAGAAAGTAAACATTAGTAAATAACTTATTTATTTTTGGATTAAGGTATATATTGAAGACCCAAATCAAAACCACAACGAATCAATACTTGAACTAGAACTGAACCTTAAATTAATGTACAAAACTATCGAACCGAAAATAAAATCGAAGCTTTTTCCGTACCGGTTCAATCGATTAATACGCCGTTTTAAATCGGTAGGTAATATTTTTGACACCATTGCTAAATTTTATTTATATAATTGGTACGTAACCACATTTTGAAGACTAATTTACAATAAAATTATAATATATACCGGGTGTAAATGAAGTGTGGCACACCCCCTTTTTTTCTTTAGTTTTGATTTTAGATAAATGAAATTTTAAACATATAATATGTCCAAAAAAAATGCACACAATTGTTTCACTTCCGGTATCGCCGGAAATGACCTCAACTTTGTTATTTTATATGGAACACCCTGTATATTTTTACATTTTTGGAAATAGGAAGCGATTTTGGATACAACTGCACTATTTTGGTTAATTTTTATAACCTCAAATAATTTTTGAACCAAAATTTAATTTTTTATTAAGTATGCCGTGACCTGCATCAACTAAATTTGTTATAGCAACAATTGTCCAAAAAAACGTTTTCGTAAATTTTATTTGATATT
This sequence comes from Elmis aenea, assembly GCA_947652605.1. Classification (NCBI taxonomy): domain Eukaryota; kingdom Metazoa; phylum Arthropoda; class Insecta; order Coleoptera; family Elmidae; genus Elmis; species Elmis aenea. The sequence goes on from OX393581.1 coordinate 35,721,611, forward strand.
TAGGTTACTTTAATCAGCTTTGAATGTTGCGGAATCGGTTTTTTAACAAAAAGTCTTTTTTTTTAATGGAATGGTAGTGGTACATGCTGTTATTTAAATTGAGCATCTTTTAACGAATCCATCTATACCAATAACTTGCATTTTTATTAAGAGTCTGCTTCAAAAAGTTCAAATTATTGTTAAGATTTAAGCGATCCTGTTAATCGCAGTAGACGCATAAACGCAACAAAACAAATCATTCAAAACAAAAACAAAGGTGCCACGGAAGATCGCTGTGGAAACACAAATGCTTGTTTACTTGTTTGTATGTCATTGCGGCGGTAAAAAAAAAGATTATACAGTCATTAAATTAAAGTTTAATAAAAAGTTAAATTTTGTTTCAAAAATTATTTGAGGTAATAAAAATTAACCAAAATAGTGCAGTTGCATCCAAAATCGTTTCCTATTTCTAAAAATGTAAAATATGGGTTATCCATGTAAAATAACAAAAATGTTGTTTAATTGATATAGTTTATCTTTTGCTATTTTCAGAATAGTAGCAATATATATTTTAAAAAAGCTTTTATATTTAACTTGTATAAAAAATGGGTACGTTTCATTGTTTAATTTTTTAAATTATATTACAGATTGTAACAAATCGTTCAACCCAATCCAAAACTGTCGTTGAACTGGTAACAGCATTGTTAGGAAATTATAAACCGTGATTAAAACGATAACCGAAAAGTTGAAAAAAAGGGAAAGGTCACATGTTTGTTCCGCTCGCGCGGAGACTGCTATAGGGGGGTTGACCCCCTCTTCAGTCGTTAGAGGTACAGGGATAATGGGTAGGATGTGTATAGCCAAGGATGGGCAAGGATAGGTGGAAGTACTGCCACAGCATTTGCCTTAACCATAGAGGCAACCACCTGAAACCTCTACAATGACAGTCGGCCCTGGGGATCGAACCCAGGACCTCCCGATTACAAGTTAGGTTGTTTTACCAACCAGCCACCAAGCTCGGTGAAAAGTTGAAATCTATTGAACCGGCATCGGAACTAATCCGGTTTTTTGCAATTTGGGTCTATGATATATACTTGTTTTATAATAATATAACTTATTTTCCAATTATTTTTATAAACATATCACAAAGTTAAAAGAAAAGTCAAACAACTTTGTTTCACTATTTTTTTAAATTACTGTAAAATTAAGCGAATAAAAAATGCCTGATAGCCAATAGCACATTTTGTAAGAAACAAAGGTTTCAACATAGTCTAATAATATAATGCATATTATCTACTGTAAATATATAAATGATTATTTTTAAAAAACTATATCATCGGAACATCAATTATTATACCATTGTACTCGTATAACAAAACTGACAAATATTTATGGTTGTTGGGACACAAATAAATGGTAATAAAAATTAACTATCGACTATCACACAAGTTTGTTTGTAAAGATAAAAGGTGTCATATCGATAACAACAACTTAACAAATTAAATTTTTAAATAATTTTAATTTTCAGAAATCTGTACTACTTTAAAACCAATGATCTCGAATTGACTCTCAGTTTTGTTTTAACTTATTGTTAAGATTTTTCCAAGAATTTTCTATTCTTAGCTTTATCACAAAAAGTTTTGCTTAAATTTTAAGACTATTTTTAATTTAAGTATTAAATACTTATGTAAAGAATTTGTAATCATTGTTATGTACTTTAAAAAGCTTTAATATAAAGCCAGCAATATATTCTCATAAGTGGTGAAAAACATTAATTTTACTCAATTTAAATTGTTAGTATAGTTTAATAAATAACCTTTATATGTTAGCAATGAAGTTTGGTTCACAAAAATGATTTTTTTGTGAAAACATAAAGGTTTTTAAGTCTTTAAACCAAGTTGGTTCCTAATATATATATATATGCCTGGCAAACATAGACTAACTGATATCTAAATACGAATGCACTGTTTCAAATGAAGACAGTAATCGCAAATCTAACCTCAGGGTGGCCCAGAAGTCACGCTACTATATAATTTTTTTCATAATAATTGTAATTTTTCTTGTCTTAGACACTTTATCCCTTGAAAAATTGTTATGGAGTAATAAAGCACGACCCAAAGAACCCAAATTGTAGAATTTTATTTTGAAAATAGATGGCCCATTATGTCCGCACAAAAGCGTACACACGCTCTATCAAGTAAATCACTCACTCTCTAAATCGGCAGTCTAATTCATAGTTTCAAACAACAGGGCTCTGTAGTCGACGAGTTGGGATATCACGTTCCATGTGAATCCCGTAAAACAGAAATCGTATTGAGAAAAGCATTCATCAAGATGCAATAACATCCATTGGACACTGTTTCCATGAGGTTGATATTCCCAGACAATGTGCAATTTGTTCAAGAGATAAAGCCGATAGATTACCAGCGACAGCCAAGTTATTCTGTTCGTTTTCAGGATATGGCAAAACCGAAAATACATTTTTTCACAAATGAATCACGGGTGGTAAAGGCCATTAACACCTTAATGGATTTGCCAATAAACAAAACAGCTGATTTTGGAGAACCGGAAATCTGAGAACCATCCATCAGTGTCGACTGCACAAAAAAATCGGACTATTCTTCGTTGAAGTTGAGAGAGGCAACGCAGTTACAGAAAAAACAGAGCAATTTTTCCGCCCAGTTATTCAGGAGACCTTGGAGGTTTGGTGCCAACAAGATGGATCAACTGCGAGAGAGATTATGCAGCTCATGAGAAACATGTTTGGCGAAATACTATTCAAAAAACGCAGATTTCAGCCAATTTTTATGATTCAACCGCTCCAAAATTTTTCCTCTCTGGCTCCTCAAAGAATCGTGTGTAGGCACATTAATAAACTCCGCAATATTCAGCTGCTGAACGAAAACATTCGAACAGAATTTTATGCACTGTGACCCGACACGCTGACTCATGTTATGGAAAATGTACTAAAAAAGGAGACGCTTGTAAGGTGGTACATGGAGATCTTTTGCGTGACATAACCTTTCATAAGACTTTCAAGAAAATATAAATGTTTTTGGTCATTTACAGATCCATGCTTTTAAAAATTAATAAATATAACAAAGTTATTTAGTTTTCAAATGGTAGCGCGACTTTTGTGCCACCCTAAAAACAAGTTTATTCAAATCGGTTGTATTTTATTGGTAGATTTATGTAAAATCGCGTGTATAGGAACCACGCAGCTCTGAGGAGTTTCATCGGGCTGATCAAATTTGTTATTACGACTCTGCAAAATACAAACACAATTTAAGAGTAGTGCATATTTACCAGTTGATTAGATAAATTTGTTAGTTCAAATAGTAATAACGATAAGCTTTAGTTAGAGCATCAACATTAAATGCGACCTATGGCGACACAAAAATTTGCTATCACTTAAACCAGTGTTTCTCAACCTTGTTGTATTTGTTCGCTCCTTTTCTACAGGAAGATCCACTTTTTAGTAGCTGGACTTTAATAGTCGATAGAAAAACTTATTTTAAAGCGAATATTCCATACCTACATGGGTCTATAAACGCTTCATTTTAAAAATACTGAGTGTTGAAATTTTCGAAAAAATATCGATAATTTTTAACAGTTTCTCAACCAGTAAATATATTTAAACCAAATTTGGTATACAGCACCACCTTACAGGTTACCACATTCGGTAAAAATTTCGAGTCCCACAAGCAACCAGTGACGTAGTTATGGGGGTTTAGTTTCAATAAATTTTATAAAAGTACGACCCTGTTCAAAATCATATTCGAACTTGTTTTTGGGTAAAACATTTTATTCTTAACAAAAAGTGTCTCTTGAGTTTTCTTGGTATCTGCCACCGTTTGGCGCGGAATTTGATTTATTTTACTATTTTCGCGAAACATTTGCTCTAAAAATATCGCGAAAAGAAGACAATTGCAACTTGCAGAGCATTTTCTCATTAATCGTTAATTTAGCGGAACTTCTTTCCTCATTATTAGTATGTTCTGTTATTATAAACTGCAAAAATCGGTAATTACTTCTTTATTACGAATATTAGCTATATTTTTAGATCGAAGTAAGGAGCAATTTTTTCGCGAAAATTGTAAAATAAATCAAATTTCGCGCCAAACAGTGGCAGATACCAAGAAAAGTCAAGACACTTTTTGTGTAGAATAAAATACTCTACCCAAAAACAAGTCCTACTACAAAAAAAGTGGACCACCCTGTATATCAGTTTTTTTTGCAGCCTACTTTATCATGGCAATTTTTATTGCGCCCCCTTTTAAGCTTTGTTCTGCCAAAACACTCTATTTGGTTTTATTTCTAAACCGCCTTTTGACCGAGTGTATTTTTTTGAAAATGTGTATTTTTGTTAGCACATATTTTGCTAATGTAAAATAGTAATTTAAAAATACATAAAAATCTGTCAACTAGCTATTAGGCTCACTAAAGATCTATCATATGTGTAACTGTAGTAATTTTTAGGATGAATTTATGTTATTACTATTTTATTGTTTCCATAAATAGTTTTGATTTCAATTTCCACTTTTCTTCGCGCAACCCTTTTAGATGTTTCACACACAGGTTGAGAATCACTGATTTAAACAATAACTTTAAAAATCTATTCATATACAGCTGCGCACTGTATACAAAAACTAGAAAATCTATGTACAAAGCAACACAACTATAAAATATTATAAGCAAATGTAATAACCAGTAACAACGTCACTGATGCATTTAAATCACAATTACCGCAGTTGCCTTAAGGCAACTCTAAACTCAAGGCTTAGAGGCTTAGGTAGTTCTTAGAGATGAAAACGTTCTTAAGACAAAATTATTTTTAATGGAAATCGTAGTTAGCTGAGACATTAAAAAAAGTAATTTTAACATTTTTTGATAGCATTTGGGCTTCTGTGTTTATTTTAATACTGAATTTATAAAGAAGCAAAACAAAAATAATTTTCGTAGCTAGTGTCATAAAACGCTGATGCAATAAAAAAATATGATAACAATTTTTGATTATTTATTACTAATTTAATATTTTGTTTATCATAATTAACCTCGATATGTTAAAAATTGTAATAAATCTTATCATTTAATATGATTTTACCAATTCAGAATATGACCTACGAGGCTACGATTAACAAAGATCAAAGATGATTAATGAAGAAAAATATAGTACATTTTAAGAGATTAAATATTGCAAACTGTAGTAAATTTGATCAACTTTGGTAGATAAAAATAAAAACCATTAAGTTATATTGCCACCGTTTTAGATTTTTACCATTCTTTTGTAATTTGAAACATTGATTGTAGCTCCTCTCATACTTAATAATTTATCTAATTTTAGCAAACCTGTATCTCTTATAATAAGCGAGATTCCCATGCTGAAAACGTTATCTGGTACACCTTGTATACGCAGTTTTTAATCTGACTCTATTATTTTATATTAATAAACTCCCTTAAACCATAACCCGCCTTAGTCTATCGATAAATATTTGCACTCTTTTACCTTAATATCCGATTCGCCTGGTATTGATGGACTATGCAGTTCTTGAAGAAGGGATTTAGAAAGTTTAGGCGAATAAAAATGTGAGTACACTTCATCATAGCCGTTTAATTTCTGTTCGTTTGTTTTCAGGGGTACAATTAAATATTTTGTCGTTCTTTGCTTAATCACCCGTCCATTTTTAATTCGCTTTTTTAGCAGCTTTATTTTCATAACCCGAAAACATAAAAGGCCAACAAGACCCAATACGAACATAATGAATGCAACTAATAAAATTTTCATCGCTGGTTTTGCTATTAACGATGATTTTGAGGTTTTAGGAGTGTTTAAAATTTGTTGGTCTTTTAAGATTATCTGCTTATGATTATCCAGAAGCCTTTGAACGTCGTAAAAATATATGATATTATTGTCGCATCTCCACTGATTGGAAATATCCGAATCCCTTGATCTAACTTGATTAAAGAAATTTGAATTGCATATGTCAAACTGATTCCCGGTTGCAACTAACATTTTTATTTTGATACTACTGAAAATTATGGGACTTATATCAACAATTTCATTTTTACTTAGATCTATACGGGTCAGGTGTTTATTGTTTATGAATAAGGTATCGTGTAATGTTTGAATTTTATTGCGTGATAGATCTAAGTCTTCTAGTAACGGTAAAAAAATAAAGGCTTTTGTATCTATAAGTTTAATATTATTTCCTCCTAAACTTAGTTCTTTTAAAGTTTCTAAACTTTCATCAAAAGCAAACGGAGGAAGGTTTGTAATATTATTCCTTACAAAACTTATTTTTTTTAGATTTTTTACATTTTCGGGTAATTCATATTTTAACGGACCTTCGTAACCAGTACAGATTATTTGTTGTTCGTTATTTTGGTAGGGATAAGTTTCACAGAACTCTTTTGCGATGACAGTAACAGTCAAATAACTTAAAATAAAAATGGTCGAATAGGTGGACATGTTGTGCAAAATTATAATCGGATTGTATAATTTAATTTGCAGCTATTTTTCACAAAACTCCAGCAAATTTAAGACGGCATGTATTGTAAACAGTTGTTCTAAACATTAAGCTTCAAAATTCAAAATATCGTTTGTGGGTATCATCTGTCAAAGAAAAAAACCTAAATTAGTTTAAAAAAATATAGCTGTTGTTAAAATAAAATTTAAAAAACAAATAGGCTAACCCAGTGCCTCTCAATCTCAACCTATGGGTCGCGCCTTCTAGGAGGAGAGGGCACAAAAAATGGGAATCCAAAGCAAAACTGTTTATTAAAAAAGCAAAAACACAATAACATAAAACCATATATCTAATAAACATATATATTGCTAGTAGTTCAAATTTTGTGTAACATAGTCAACGGTACAGATATACATCCTCTCTTTTTAATGCGGCGATTGGACCATTGTCAGCTAATATACATCGGATTGGACAACGTGAGAAGCGCGCGTAATGATCACGTCATTTTTGACAGTTTAATGATATGACATTTGACGTTGATGATCTACGATTTGTAAAAACTACAATTAATATACAAAAACCTGTTCTAAGGTTTGTACTAATTCGCAAATTCGGCTCGGATTGTTAAACATCGATGTTTGCATGCATAATTTACAAAAATCACGTTTCATAACATGACCTCAACAATTTTCATGCAGGCTCGGTTAGTAATCCTACTTTTATTTGATTTTCTATATTTGCTGCCCAACTGTGAAAAGTACACCTTAGAAAGAGAGGTACATATTTATATTTCATTCGATCGGCTTCACTTTCCACTCATTGTGAAGATAGGGAAGACGCGATATATGTTTATTAGGTATATGCATAGTAGTAGTAGTCTTTATTTGTTCTGAAAAAATCCAATAAGGCATAGAACATGTCACAATAATGATTATAATAATACACATATATACGAATATACAAACAACACAAAATTATATTTACTTAAAAGAGTTTTTAAAGTAAGCGTCATTAAGGTATTCACTAACTCCATACTGAAAATAACAGCAGTCACACGTACGATAATGAGCCTAATAACTATTGTTCAGGATTTTAATTTATTTTTAAGTTTACATGACCACTAAAAGGTACCAAAAATATATACATTTTTAAAACAATACACTCAGTCCAAGGACGGTTAAATAATAAATTCAAATAGAGTGTTTTGGCAGAACAAGAGATTGGTGGGGGTAGTAATAATAATTGATATGGAAAATGGGGGTGCATACACATAAAGGTTGAAAAACACTGGGTTAACCCATCGCCATAAAGTGAAACTCAAGAGAGTTGGGACAAATAAATTCTAAAATATTAATTTTTATTAAAACATGTTTTGAAGAAAAATTATGAATTTTTGATTTTTGTTTTAAATAATTCCGCAAATTTTAATTTTAATAGAAAATCTTACCACGATAGACCCCCCAACATACACTACATTTCTAACATAAACTAAATATTTCTATCTAATATCGTTTTTTTTTTTCTGTAATTTCAAATTAACGTTAAAACTTAGTGATTATTTGAAAAAGTAACTGAATGCACGCGCTCTGTAGTATATTTGTTAAGGGTTTACCGATAACAAACAGACGCACGCACAGTGGCTCTGGCAGATAGGGGTTAGGGGGTGAAACCAACCTGTCTAAAAAAGACTGGTGATCTTAAAAAAAGATCCTCGCCTCTCATTCCTGTTTGTGTGTTAAACGAGTAAAGCTATTGCCTTTATTAACCCCCCTTATGTAATCATCATACCTACGCCACTGCGCACGCATGCAAGTACGTACAGGGTGATCCAAATTCGATGGGATAACATGGGTAACTTTGTAACGGCGAGCGTAAAAACATTTTTTTTTATTATCATCGAATTTTAAATAAAAATATCTAAAAATGATCTTAATACATTTTTTTGATATTTACAACAGTAACGGATATATGACACATTATAAATATGACAAAATACACTTTTTTCCAATAACTCAAAAACCGGAAATGATAGAATATTTTTGAAAACGGTTCTGAGTTTATCTCAAAAAACTGTACGTTTTTGATGATTTAATTGTTTTTGGTAATGTAACTTTTTCTCTGTCTTGAATATTAAGCGAGATACCCATGTAATCCCATCGAATTTAGACCACCCTGTACATACGCATACACACTACGAATGGCGAAAGTAAAAAATTAAACTATTAAAGAAGTGATTCACAAATATAATTACATACTTTGATATTTTTGATACAAAATATAACTATTACGAATTGTTCTATAATTATTGTAATTTTACATTTCTATTTTTTACTTCTTTTATGTTAAGAATCATACGTTCATACGGGGTATTTGATGAAAAACTTACCATTGAAGACCACTGTTGTAAACTATACACATTGACTCATGCACTCTTAAATGATAATAAGAAAACACAAAGGGAACTGTTAAAAACATTTTAAATCAAAACAACATTAAGTGTAAATATTATTGCGGAAATGACAATCGCAAAAACCACATTAAATCAAATATTAAACAAGGTATGTCATGCTATGTAAAACTTACTTATCCACATGCACGGGAGCGTCTGATAGCTTTGTTATTAACATATTTTTGTAATGAAGCTAATGGGCGTGCTATTGTTTTTCGATGATTTGCTGAATTTCGCGATGGCAGGGAAGACGTGGAAGACGTGGAAGACGATCAACACACGGGAATATCAAAAGAGTGCGCGAAGTCACCAAATTTGACTAGTGTGTGTCTGCAAAACTCGTCGAGAAGCTTACAGGTTTCCCAAAAAACATCGCCTATAAGATTATACTGAGGAATTGGGTAAACGAAAGCTTGATAAAACATGGTGCTACCGGTACGATTCGCTAAACAAACACCAGATATCTGAATGAAGAAGCCTAAGATCGACCTTCGGAGGAGACGCGTCAGGGCCATGCTTATTACTTACTTCTATCCCAATGGGTTAATACACAAAGAACTCGTTTCAGAGAGCCAGACGGTGAGTGTTTTGGAACGTTTCGTGGCAACGATTCATTGGATCATCCTCAGTACCACGAGCAAGGAAGCTGGTCGCTACTACACGATGACTCAGTTGCAAAGTCCGCAATTTACAATAAGAAATACCAAAAATGTTTTAAAATTTTTTATGACCACTTTAACTGTTGTATGGATGCAGGAGGAATGTATTTTGAACAATAATAAATAACTTTTATTTTTCCTTTCCGACACCAGTCTACAAAATTTAGGGACAGAAAGTGTTTTATATTGTTTAAATCGAATGTAAGTTATTAAAGTGAATAAAAATAATATTTGAAGATCGTTTTTTTTTTTCATTAAAAAAATTATTTTATTGGACTTGAATAAAACAAAATTTTATCCCTTGTAATAACTAGTGCATAATTTGTAGCAAAAAATAACAAATTAAAATCTTAGGTATAGGCAACTCAATGTAAACGACTTTTATACAGGGTGTTGCTTAAATGTTGCGAAAAAAATCAGTAGATAATTCCTTATCGAAAATTAAGGGGGGGAGGCTTTTTTATATTTTTTTTTTCCTTTCGGATTTACAACCCCCTAAAGAGGTGCGGTAAAATTAGGTTTTTATTTTATTTCTCAAATTTGGATATATGTACTTATGTAGGAGAATGATATTTGGTAGATATTTTTTACGTTTCAAAAGATTTCCCATACTTATATCTTTAATCATCTTTCACCGTCACAAGGGGCTGAAAAGTGTAACCCCTGTTGTTTTTTTTATCAAAAAATTTTGGAGACTTAAAGTTTAGCAATTTAAAAATTTTATTTGTAAGCTTGATTTATTTAGAAACTTTTTTATTTTTTAACATTTCTTGCAAAACCTACACTTTTGAGTAAAAAATAAATTAAGTGAACATATTTTAAAATAAAACTACTCATTTTGGTAGTTACCATGGTTTGTTAATTTTTATATTGGTTAGAATTAACAGGTGTTTTCGTGTGGTCATCTCTTCAACCTCAAAATGAATTACACTCGTCAATTGTATCCAATATAAACATTGACAAACCATGGTAACCACCAAAAGGATTCGTTTTATTTAGAATATTAATTTAATGATGCATGTTTACTTTTATTATTTTTTACTTAAAAACGATAGGTTTTACGAGAAAAGTTGAAGTATAAAAAAAGTTTGTAAATAAATCAAGCTTTCAAATTGAATTTTTAAATTGCAAAATTGTAAGCCTCCAAAAAGTTCTGATAAAAAAAAACAAGGGTCGCACTTTTCAACCCCTTGTAAATGTGGGAGATTGAAATATAACTATGGGAAACCTTTTAATAAGCATAAAACATCTGCCAAATATCATTCTTCTACATTTATCCAAATATGAGAAATAAAATAAAAACCTAATTTTACCGCACCCCTTTAGGGGGTTGTAAGTCCAAAAGGAGACGTCTAAGGGAAAAAATTATATAAAAACCCCTTCCTTCATTTTCGATAACGAATTACTCTCCGAATTTTTACGCAATATTTAAAAAACACCCTGTATAATACCTAGGTATTGTATAAACTAACTAAGCAATTAATGGTAACATTAACATATAAACACATATAAGGGACTGCTTTGTTTTATCTCTTAAACATATGTTTCTTTTCTTACCTTAATGATGCACTAATCGGTTATACAGTTAATAACCGTGCTTGGCCGAATATTGTTGTTCTTAACTGGTTTCCTTAATTTAGCGACGTAGCAATGTGGAATAAATATACACTTATAAGGAACAAGTAAATGTATGAAATATAACAGAGTATACAATAATTCGTAACTGCGTGATAGCATAATCTCTTGGCGATAGCGACACCCATTATTGTTTAATCTTAACCAGTGCCGAGCGAAGGAAAATTTTAACGGTTATGTGTTCAAAAATAATTCAAGGATAATTCAGGAAGTCGATTGACTATGAAATCAAACAGTTAAAAGACAAATAAAACACAATAAAAATGTTTTTTGGTTACATAATATTTTATTTTTCCGCTAATGTAGCTTATCAATAAAAAATATAAGAGAACTTGTTTTGGTCACGTTTTAGGTGCATGATCAATAACGTAAACATATGATAAAGTATAGATAAATATTGTAACTTGTTAAGCGTTTTATTAATCAAAATATTAATAAAACATATTCACGTTAATAAAAAGATTGTTTTTATTATTGCAACAAAAGAAATAAAACTATATATACACAAAGGTACAATTAATGCTTCATTGTAAATCAATGGTAACTCCCCGGACTTTAAAGCCACGCATTAACTTGGAATTTCAAGCACTATCTACCAGTAGACGATAAACCAATCCTTTATGTGTTCACGTTCATAAATATCATTGCATTTTAATGTAAAATGTTACAAAATAATTTGCAATTTAAAAGTTTCACGATAAATAAATATACAATACAGTCACGGTTTTAAAATAAGGTTGCTAATCACCGGATTATTCATTCTGGATATATGTTTAGTCAGATCGGGGGACAGAGCTACCATTTAAAGGGTAAACCAAAAGTATGGAAACGCTACTATAACGGCGTAAATACAACTTTTATGAAAAAAAGTTTTATACAGTCTGTTCTAAGTACAAAATGGGCCCAAGACTATAGCGACTTCAATTGTGATTTAACCATCAACAAACCACATATATTATTAAATGGGACAGTCTTAGCTACAACTTGGCGAAAAAAAAATGTCTTAAACACCTTCATTTATTTGTTGTGACGTCACCGACATTTTTTTTTTTTAATAGGTCGGTATAATCTTTTTGTTGTATTCTTATAGAGAATTTTCAGTACTTTTCAACGGTCTAGACTTTTAGTAGGGTGATACCTACTATGAAATGTTTGTAAAAAAATGCAACACACTAGTTTGATCTAGTAGGCCATTTAATCAAAACTTCTGTTTAAAAAATTAATTACTCATAATCAAGCAACCTTAAAAACACTTGCTTAACTGAGGAGACGATGCCAGTTATGCATAGACAACAATGGCTCACAGTTTGAGCAATTTTTTTAGTGCTGTTTTGTTTTCGTTGAGGTATAATATCCAGTAGCAGTGTTCTCATTATTTGATTTATCTGAGTATTATTTGAGTAAATTTAGAGTTACGCCTCCATAACATTAATTATTAACCAATCGCAGTATTTTTAATTATGATAGGCCGGTCTTTAAAACGTCCACGACAATATCAATAAATACTCCATTTATTTGTTTTATTCAGCGAGATATTTCAAGCAAGTTCCATTTCCTTTGTTTTGTTTTTGAGTGCAAATGCACCTTGCACCTTCTTATTGCGCCCATGAATTAGCTATTTAAATAACAAATGTAAAATTTTTGAAAATTTCAAGTCCAAATTTGTAAGACAAGGAACAACGCTTATACGTCTGATGGCAAATTATAAATTCAAAAATAAATACTTTTGTTAAATTTTTTATTTGTAAACATGTTACAAACTAATTTTATATGTTTATCGTCAATAAACAATACAAAACACTTATCAATTAAGTATGTTTAAATATATAATCTCATTTACTAACGAGCTAAGTTATGATAACATCATGGTAACTTACAAATATATATTTTTTAAAACAGTGGTTAAGATGCGAGCGGTGCTCAAGAAGTTTAAAAAGTATAACTGAAACAAGCTTTGTAAACAACAATAGTTTTTAATCTATACAGCATACTACATTGTATATGTTTTTTATTAATAATGTCTATATTTATATCAGCAGTGTTGAAACTTGAATGCAAATTTATTTACGATTTGCACTCTGAAGGTCATGTTTGTGCACAAAGAAACTTAGTACCTTATTTGAAGAGGTAACACTAAAGTCTAATCTTCTTATAATCATTTATACAATTTTTTAATACAGCGTGTTAAAAAAATTACCAGGAATATTCAGGCATAGGTTATGACTCACAATACTTTTTCGCTTATTTTAGTAAGCTTTATATGTACTGAAAATTCTCGACTCTTTTTTTACCCTGTACAAGACACAGTAATTGAATACAGTTAACAAAACTAATCTGATTTCGTCACTTATCCTTTTAGCTATCAACAACGTTTATTTGGGTAGTCAACATGGTGGATGCGCCGGATAGATTTTTTAAAGTAATGTCTTTCTTGTGAGAATTTATATTTTCTGTTTTTGTACAAAGTCTTCTTTCAAATGTATTAATATTTATATTATCCTGAGAGCTCTATAATACTTATTTAAAGTTGTTTTCATTAAGAGAAGAACTAAATCGATCTTCTCCCGCCTGCAAAATGTTTCTTTTGTAATGTATTTTCTCATAAAGATGTTCCTGCAAAGAAGTTAAAGAAAATTATTTGGTAACAATATAATTATAAAAGTTACAGTTACCTCGACACCGAAAGGTACAAGAGGAAACGATTAAGAAGAAGAAGAAGAAGTTACAGTGTGTACACTTTCTATGAAAACTTTCGTTTTGTCTAAAAGACGATTCTTTGAACAAAATCAGGCTTGCTCCCATTTTTTCTTTAGTTTTTAATTTGAACGAACCAAATTTTAGACATAAAATATGTATATAAAACCCGATTATCTGAACATATGCACGCTTTTACATCCTTTGCAGTTTCGCCGGGTACGACCATAACATAGAAATAACCTGTATCTTTCCATTTTTACTAAGGTTTCTGAAAAACCGCATTTTTTAAAAACCGCGGTTTTGGGTTTTTAAAATCAAAAACCGCGGTTTTCGTTTCGTTTTCGGTTTTAAGAATTTTTTTGCAGTGCCAAAATTATTGTTTAAGATACTTATTTTTTTTTTTTATTCAAGAGCGTACTGCAATACACTAATATAAAAAGTAACCCCTTTTTGAATGTAAGCAAGAAAATGTAAATTTTTATTAAAATACATACACTAAAAAATTGAAGCTATACTACAAAAACATTACGTTTCTGCAATACAATGTAGTAATACTTACTTAAGGTTTGCATTTAAATTTAAAAAAAAACACTGAATTTAAGTGTTCATCACTTAAACGCGTGCTCAATTTTGTGCAAAAATTTGCCCTTATCGAAAATGTTCTCTTTGCGTACGTGGATGTAGCTTTAATAGTAGAAAACGCCATACAACAAATTTAGTTTTTTTTTCTCTCACCAGTTTTTTTAAATATGGCGAAGTCTTGCTTAACCCTTGATGTGCTGAGTGGGGTCCTATAGGGACCCCAGAAAGTATTTTTCTTTAATAACTTTGTAAGTAATTTTTTGTAAATTTTCATATTTCATGTATTTGTTCCTTTTTGCATTGCCAAGTATTGTAGATGGTTAGTCTATTCTAAAAACTTCACCGTAATTTTATTTTTACATAAATAACCTACTGGGGTCTCCAGGAGACCCCATACCGTAATTAGTGTGTACTGTGTAGTCATTTCTCGCGCAATAAGTCGGTTGATAACGCCGACCGCACACGAGTTTCATGTTTTTACGGCCGTCCTGTGAGTCAGAAGAATTGCAATACCCCGTCGTACCCCGCTGCTGGGAGTGGACGTACTTTCAGAAAATGTTTATTTTATAATTATATCAATAAATACATATATTTAACATATATATTTTGTTATTTTTAATTTTTTAACTTGGGGTCCCATGAAGACCCCAATTCGTTATTAGTGTTGTCAAAAAGTGTACAGCACATCAAGGGTTAATGGAATGAGAAGAGCGATTTATTTGTTTAGAAATACATTTTATTAATACTCTTGAATTGCTTCTTGAATTTCTTCTTTTAGCAATATTTTATACGTACGTGGCAATTCTTCCAATTCTTCTTCATTGCTCGCAATCGCAAAGCTTTCATCATATTTATTGTTAGGTACAGGCGATTAAAAAGATTTGTAGCCACTGCTAGATCCGATTTTGATTGAGTTTTTAGAGGGTCTTGTAAGCACTTGGACAATTCTGTTAATTCTAGATTTTCATGAGTATTCATACGTTCCTTGATAATTTTTAACAAATCGTTGCTTATGCCTAAATTAATTTTTTTTACCAAGAAATTAATTTCCCCATAAGCAGTGAAAATATTAGAATCACAGCGGTTTAATGCTTCTACTGCTGCACTTACCGGCGATAAAGTTTTGTTTCGGTCTAATTATAATTGAAAATTTACATTTTTGACTATTCTGCGTATAGCTCCTTTAACTTTTAATTTTAAAAATCAACGTAAATGGTAAAGACTAGAGATAATACAAAACTCAAAGAATGAAACTGGAAGAAATAGATCTAGTGGCGTTTTCTGGTGATTTAGTGGTTTCGAGTGAAATCATAACCTAACATTTTAGTTTAGTATTGTGATTTTTATATCACTTTTAATTTTAGCTACATGATTAAGTACACACACAAGTAAAATACATATTCAGCATTCTTTTTCCGAAAAAAAAAACGAAAACCGCGTTTTTTCAAAACGGTTTTGCGGTTTCGGTTTTAGCATGGAAAACCGCGTTTTTGCGGTTCGGATTTATCCGTTTCAGAAACCCTAATTTTTACATAACTGTAAAACATAATTGTTTGACCAAAATTTATTTTTTAATTAAGTGTACCGTGACGCGTGACTTGCCATAATTGAAATTTATCAAGACAACAAGTGTGTAACAAATATATTGTTATTTTAATTTCATTCCAAATTTAGGTTACTTTAATTGGCTTTAATTGTGTTAAAATCCTTTAATCAAATTCCCTTCTACCCGTAGGTGTAGGGAGTAATGGTACAATTCGAAAATGATCTATGGGGGCTAGATACAAAAAGTAAGTCGTAAGAAAGAGTTGCGGGGGGTCCAGGGGAGCAGCCTCCCGGGTAACAGCGCCATAGGCAATTTTTTTTTAAATTTTTTATATCAAACGTACCCAAAAATAGCATTTATGAGTAAAATATACAAAGATAATGTATTTTCTATGTACCTATGGAAAAGCAGTCTGTCGTGCAATTTTGGAATGCGGTAATTATAATTTTAGTTCTTTTCAAACTTTCGGGCGGGATTTGTCCCCCTAATCATCCCTTGCGTACGCCACTGGTGGTGACTAACGAAGCAAAAATAGGTCCTCGACTTGGCGGCTAAATAAAATCAGTAAAACCGGTTTTAACCGTTATTAAATTTCGGTTCACGAAAACGAAATTTTATGGGTGGAAACGTTAAGAACGAAAATGAAATATTTCGTTTTCATTCCGATTAAAAAAAAAAGAAATATTGGTTTTTGCCCTTGTTATAAACGTTTTTTTTTTTTAACATTACGTATTTAAGGTTTACATTTTTTAATCCGTTTATGATAAAATAAAATATGTACCTATAGGTAGTTGTAAATAAAGCTTGTAAAATATTCTATTATTGTGCTTATATGTATAGTTACCACCTACATAAATTGATGGAACCGGTTCACACCAGTCGGTTCGGTTCTATTTGCGATTAGATAAATAATTACATTTAAGGATTTAATTTCGGTTCACGATTTATACAAAATGCAACGGTTCCGGTTTTGCGTCCAGTTCCGGTTCGGTTTCGGTCCCTGGTCCTGATGCGTTTTTTTTTTTTTTAATATAATTGTTATATTATATTACAAAAAAAAACAAAATGTTTGGTTTGATTTTGGCCATGAATTCAATTTGATTAAATGGATTTTGTTATATCGTCCAATTTATTAATCTTTGTTTTACAATAAAAGGCATTGTTAACGAAACGTTTATAAAGTGACACATGTAAAACATTGGTGGTGCCATCATTTGAATGTTGTACTTACCGGAATAGTTGCAGAAGCGCTGGAAGAGGTGGAGTGAACTTGTGCGCAAGTGAAGTTCTAAGGCATACAAAAAGTAAGAATGAGGCATAAGATTAAGAAGAAACATGACTTATTATACTGTTGTTTAAAACATGAATCCTCATGCTCATAAACAAACAGATAAGTCAAATACAACAACAACAAAAAACGGTTGGCTTAGTATGGATCATAAATTGTGTAAGAAAGCGAATTGCTAATACAACAATTTTTATTTTGTTTTGTGGACTCTATACCTATAGAAAGGAAATTTTACTAGACGAAATCTTTGTTTTTCAAGAACTATTTGATTTTTCAAAAGTCACTTATTAACCAACAAGTTTTAAATTCAGCACAAATGATAGTATAAATATAAATCTAAGTTTTTTTTTTTATATATATCATACTTTATGTGACAATTCTGAAAGATGATGGAAAGTATACAACACTAAACTGCTGTATTCGTTATTTTAATAAATTTAATTACTCGGCGACAAATAAAATAGTAAAATACTTTAAATTTAGTAAGCTGACACTGTTGGGTTTTGAAAATCGTTGTGCTTCACTGTGCAAATCATTACTGCATCTTAAAAGTAATCAAGTTATCAATTGATAAGATAAAATAATTAATTTTTCTTCTATTATAAGATTATTACAAAAACATATTATCCTATTAAATATCTTGACGTCGTTTCGAGATAATGCACCAAATTCCCGATGAGCCATTATACGAAGCTCGTTTAGCTGACACTTCTTTTTTGTTCTTCAAAAAATATGTATTTATAAAGAAAAAGACCAAGACACAATGGTCGAAACGTCAACTACTTCTAAATATAGAAGACGCGGTTCCAAACCCGGAAACCAAGATTGTATTAAAATTAAATAAAGTCACCATATGCGTTAAGGCATTGTCACCAAGCGAAAGATGCCTTATTCATAAAATTTCCGTGGCTGCTGTTTAAAGAATTCCTTTACAGCTATCGGTACTTCTGCGTCCAAGAAAAAACAGTGACCCTTTAACTTGAGGGAGAGCATTGCCGTGCAAAGAAATGACCCCACGCAAAAGTTTTTCTGGGCATTTTCGTCTGATGGCCTCATGAAGCTGGTTTAAGGTTTGATTGTACTGTTGTGCGCAATAGTGGCACCAAATTTCGTACGAGCAACAATTAAGAGAGGAAAATCGTTGGCTTTTTTTTTGCTTTATCGTGTGAGATGTTGCAGAGATAGGTCTATGCGAAAATATTGTTGATCCGCACACAAAAGACACGGAATCCATTGCGAACACACCTTGCTGAATCTAATTTTATATACAGGGTAATTGATTGGTACCGGGCATTAAAAATATATGAACAATGAAAATGGGTATCGATCTGACATTTTGGTTATGACCATAATGGCATATCATCTAATGAAAATATTTCAAGATGGCGACACTTCTGGAAATGCCGGAAGTTGACGTCTTGATTCTTATTTCAAATACAATAGTCTATTTTTTATTGCATTTTTGGATTCAACACGTTATTTTAGATGGACTTTTATAGCATTCCCTATACCTAAGTGCAGTCGTTTTTAAGATTTTTAGACTTGCTTAATATTATCTACCGCCGCCATTTTTTAAGGAAAAACGCTTTAATTTAGACTATGCATAGAAGAAACCTTGAAATTAATACTGGAATTTTTGCAATCGATGCATTACTTACAGGGGCTCGAAAATTTAACAGAATTTTAGACTACTAAAACTCGTTTTTTTTTTAAATACAATGCCTACATTTTTTTAAATTTTCTAATGCAAAATTAAATTTTGCATCGATCTGTATTAGCGTTTTCTATACCCATCTGCAATAATAGGAAACGCTAATACAGATTGGTGCAGAATTTAATTTTGGAAGTAGAATTTAAAAAAAAATTATTATTGGACACCCTGTAAGTCAGGGGTGGCCAATGATGCAAGTGCGCCCACAATTCGCCCGCGACACGATTCCTATTTTTTTCTTTTCAATAATGGAGTTATTTTTGCTAGCAATCCCTTTTTTTCATTACAATGAAGTTGGCCACTCTTGCTGTTAATAATGCATCGATGGCAAAAATTCCAAGATGAACTCCAAGGTTTCTTCTATGTATAGTCTAAACTTAAGCGTTTTCTCTTCAAAAATGGCGGCGGTTGATAATATTAAGCATTGCGATGAAAATCAAAAAAATTTCAAAAAAGTCTAATAATCTAAAAAACGACTGCACATAGGTATAGGGAATATGCTATAAAAAGTCCCTCTAAAATAACGTGTTTGAAATAAGAATCAAGACGTCATCTCTGCCACAAAACAATTAAATGACCACACGCTGATCTTGCTTTAACAGATTTTTGAAGACAAATGTCTTTTTTACACCAAAAATTGTAAACGCAAAATGAAATTTAGTAATACAAAACGTCAATTGCATTATTACATTTTTTTCTATGGCTGATTTGATAAAAGATAGGTTTCAGTTAACAGGCCTCGTATATAAATTACAAGCTTTAACTTAAATAAAAACTTAGTTGGGTTAGGTTGCAGAATAATATGTATTTTACTTACGTTGCCTTCTCGATTTGATCGATATAACGAATTTGCTGTGGTGTGTACTGGGACCGATGAGTTGGAAAAATAAGTATGTGCAACGTCACCCAAGACTTGTGTATACTGTGGATGCCTCATTGGCGTAGTAGGACGTAAATAACCGTCGACATAAAAATCGTTGTTATGGGAAACTGTTGAATCTCGCACACCTGCACCATTACAATATGATGTTAATAGTGGAGCATTCGACTCTGGTTTTATAACGATTTCTCTATAAAATGGTTCAACTGTTGTTTTGTTATTTTTCATTACTTTAAGGTGAATACAAAGAATTATAAACAATAAGCTGATCACGAATGTGCCAAATATAAGTCCCGATATAATTATATATTTTGTAATGTCGTTATTGTTGACGCCATTTTCAATCGTCACCACTTTCGTCTTTTGGCCTCCGCCATTCAAATTTCGCATTGTTAGTAGATGATCGCATAAAGTATTATCGTTTCCACAGATTTTTATATTATTGTCAATAAAATAATTCAAATATTCTGTTTCGCTTAGCTCAAAGTTATTGCCATCCAGAAGAAACGTTGTCAGTTTCGTTAGCTTTTTAACAATTGAAATATCGATACTCTTAAGGTCGTTGTTACTTAAGTCTACATATTTTAAATTAAAATTGTTTGCAAATATATGTTTGCTTATTCTTTTTATTGAATTATTTTGTAGTTGTACATCTTCAAGCGATATCAAATTATCAAAAGCGCCGGCTTCGACGTTGGTTATATCATTTCTACTCAAATCCAATTCTCGTAAAGCACTAAATGTTGAGTCAAACGTATCTTTTGGAAGTTCGTTAATATCACTTCTCAATAAAACAAATCTAGCAACGTCTGTTCCGCTAGTTTTTAAGTCGGGAAACTGCGAATACATTATACATCTAAGCTGATTTTCTTTTAAATATATATGAGATCGAATACATTGCTGAGCTGATGTATTTGGCGAGAAATTAATTACTGCATATGTTATCAACAACCAGTTCGAAGATATCAAGTGAAACATTATTTTACTTCTTGTTTTTTTCTTAACTTACGGTATTTATATATTGTTCTTTTTAATGTTGTAACGGTAATAATAAAACACGTAAATCTTGTAACATGGTGTCCACTTTTAACAATCGGGAAATACTGTAGCTTCCAAAGTTCACTTCAAACATTCCTGCAAAAAAAAAAAAACATGAAAAGATATAATAACAAAACCAAGTTTTTATTCTGCTTGTAACTTTTATTAACCAGATTTTTATGATTTTCGCTAAAACTAACAATAATTTATTAAATAAATGTCAAAATTTCTGCTTCTTGATCTTACAAATGTATAGGATTATTTTTTGTATTTAGAAAGGCAATTGGAGCGAGAATAACAATGCAATAAATGTGCAGGGTCCCTATCAAAAATCCCAAGATCAAAAAATTTAATAAGAAGGGCAAAAATTAGGTTATACAGAACTGTAATAAGATCTACTGTAATATAGGCATGTGAAACGTAGACACTAACCAAAAAAGGAAAGGTAGATCAGGAAAGGCGAGAAAGAAAACTGCTGCGCAGGATTTATAAGCGACTAAAAACAGATACTGGTGAATGACAAAGAAGAACCAATGAGGAAGTGATAAACAGCCAACCAACCATTTCGCAAGTAATAAAATCCCAGAGGATACGCTGGCTAGTACACGCACAACGATTACCAAACCAAAGAAGCACGAAGCGCAAGTAATATAGGTACAAGAAAGGGAGATAGACCAAGGAAAAGATGATTATATGCAGTCGAGGAGGATATCTGAAAATTAGGAGTGATAAACTGGACAAAAGAAGCAAAGAATAGAAAGAAGTAAAGGGTGATAACCAGATAACCAATCGAGCCCTAGGCTTAAATGGCCTGTAGAGTTAGATTTAGGTTACAGTAGAATGTTTCTTTTTAGATTTCCGCGGTTACTAACATTTTTAATATGGTTTTCGGAGTTTACCTGCGTAATATTTACATATGCTCGACGTTTCGGCAAGCTCCCCCTTGCCATTATCAAAAACTTTTTTGAAAAAATGTTTAACTATTCGAATAAAGAGTTATTAACATAATGTCACTGACAGGCGCACTTCTAGCTGGGACTCGCTAAGGGATCTACCGACGACTAACACGCAGTCAATGGCAGTCAAGTGAGAGACAAAGCTACAATAGTCAGCCTTTTTTTTTTTTTTAGGAATCCCTGTTTATTTACAATCTGTTGCTTTTGAACAATAAGTAAATGTTGTGTTAGCTTAAACTAAACTAAAACTAAACCTACGCTAAACTTGCTGAGAACAGTCCATTGACGGTTCTCTTCCTTGTACTATTATCTACCTAATTATTTAATTACAATGTGGAACGTATCAAAGCGTATAACTAATCAAACCTGGTAGGTAAGTCCGATGGTTTAAACCGTTTGAGTCTTCTGATTTCATCGTTGTTTTCTAAGAGTTGTGTGGCTAGGATGTTTGGATGCACAATAAGTCTGTCTTGGTATTTCACATAGAACCTTTTAATTTCTTCACGCACTGTTTTAATTTTAAGATCACTTTGAATTATGTGATTAGGCACATACCATGGCGCATCCACAATGCTTCTTAGTACTTTGTTTTGGAATCGCTGGAGGATTTCTATGTTAGAATTGCTGGCAGTACCCCAGAGCTGAATGCCGTATGACCATATAGGTTTTACTATGGTTTTGTAAAGCAGGAGCTTGTTTTCAATTTCCAGTTGTGATTTTCTGCCAGTTAGCCAATATAACTGGCTAAATTTGAGTCCCAGCTGCTTCCTCTTAGTAAAAATGTGTTTTCGCCATGTGAGCCTCCTATCAAGATGTATACCAAGATATTTCACATCTTCAGCTTGTGATATTGGAGTATTGTTTAGTGTCACTGATGGACATGACCCTCTTCTCATGGTGAACGTCACATGTGCAGATTTTAGGTTGTTGACCTGTAGTCTCCATTTTCTCAGCCATTTTTCGACCATGATAAGATTGTTTTGTAGTTTTGCGGATGCATCGGCAGGGTTGGTGTCCGATGCTAGTATGGCTGTATCATCAGCAAATGTGGCTACAGTTGTTAAATTAGTTGTAGGTATGTCGGCTGTAAATAGAGTGTAGAGTACTGGCCCCAACACGCTGCCCTGAGGTACTCCAGATGCAATGGTGTGTAAATCTGATGACTCATCTCGCTGCTTGACTAGGAACCATCTGTCTTTTAAGTAAGATGAAAGGATTTCGTAAAACTGGTGCGGCAGTACTTTTTTAAGTTTGTTGCATAGGCCTACATGCCATACTTTATCAAACGCTTGTTTGACATCTAAAAACACAGCAGAACAATATCTTTTACATTCTAAGTTGTTACTTATTTCTTTCACAATTCTGTGCACTTGTTCTATTGTACTGTGCTGATTACGAAATCCAAACTGATGGCTGGGTATTAATTCTCTTTCTTCCAATATTGGCTTAAGTCGTTTTAACAGTAGTTTTTCGAACAACTTGGATAACACAGGTAATAAGCTAATGGGTCTATACGATGCTGTATCGCTTAAGTTTTTCCCTGGCTTTGGTATCATAATTATCTGCGCTATTTTCCATGGACTGGGGAAATACTTTATTCTTATGATGGCATTGAAGATATCTCGTATGGCTTTCATACATTTAGGTGTTACTTCTTGTAGTACTTTGCCAGTAATTAGATCCAACCTGGTGTTTTTTTTTGATTAATTTGAATTAGAATACCGTGTTTAATCTCGGACAGTGTATAATTTTTGATAGGTAATTCCATTTGGAATGGTGCTTCCAGAAAGTTATAGATTTCTCCTTCTTCATCTGCGTTTAGATGAGTGGGAAAAGGTTGAAACACTTTTTCGAGATGTTTAGCAAAGGCACATGCTTTTTCACTGTCATTTCTCGCCCAGTTTCCTTTTTCGTCTTTCACAGGTGGTGCTGCTTGTTGTGGACGTTTCATTTTGCGGGTGGCTTTCCACAAGGCATAGTCTGTTGCATCTGTCGCAGTGAGATTGCTGAGATATTCTTGTATCGCTTGATTTTTGATACCCACGATTAGTTTCTTGAGGTCTTGTGCAGCCTTGTTAAATTTTCTTTTGTCAATTTCTGAACGCGTTGTTTGCCATCGCTTGCGTAGCTTGCGCTTTTCTGTAATTTTTTCTTTAATTACTATTGGGCAAACTTCTTTGATTTGCGTTTCATGGGCGTCTGGGGTTGCTTGCCAGGCAGCTTCTTGTATGGATTTTGTAATATCATAGACTGCGTCGTCTACATCTTCTTTTGTTTTTAAAGGTATATTCTGGTCAATTAGTTCGTCCAGACGTGTTCTAAATGCGTCCCAGTCCGTATGCCTAGAATATAATGTTGGTTGTTTCTGTTTATGTTGTATTTGTGTGTACATTGTTATCATAATAACAGAATGATCTGAAGAAAGGTCTAATGACGTTGCAGTTTTACATTGTTTGACGTTTATGCCTTTTGTAATTGCAAAGTCGATGGCATCAGGGATCTTACGAAGATCAGTGGGCCAGTAGGTAGGTTCTCCCGTTGCCAAGCATCGTAAGTTATTATTTTTCATAGCAGCCTTGACTAACAAAAAGTGTCACTGATTTATGTCAGTGACATTATGTTAATGGTGCCTGTCCACGTGAGAGTAAACTACTCTCGATAGCAGCGTCGCCAAGGATACAGCCAATCGCGAGTTAATCTCAGGGGCTGTATGCTGTATCCTTGGCGACGCTGCTATCGAGAGTAGTTTACTCTCACGTGGACAGGCACCATTAACATAATGTCACTGACATAAATCAGTGACACTTTTTGTTAGTCAAGGCTGCTATGAAAAATAATAACTTACGATGCTTGGCAACGGGAGAACCTACCTACTGGCCCACTGATCTTCGTAAGATCCCTGATGCACCATTAACTCTTTATTCGAATAGTTAAAAAAAAATAAAAAAAGCTTTTGATAATGGGAAGAGAGAGCTTGCCGAAACGTCGAGCATATGTAAATATTACGCGGGTAAACTACGAAAACTATGTTAAAAAGGTTAGTACAGTAGAAGCGTACACTTACTAGTAAATGTATACACAGTGGAGTAGCAGTCGGGGATGCAGCGGGTGAGGTGCACACGGGCCCACGAGCAAAGGAGGCCCCATACGATGCAAAAAAAAAATATTTATTGCGTAAATTTAAAAAAAAAAAATCTCCTCTGGACCATCAAGTGGTTTCGGAACCGTCGAATATGCCGGTTTATCAAAACTAGCAAAAAAAATTAGAAAATTGCTCTTGGTACGATGTTACGGATTGCATAAGTTCAGTGACGAGTTCAAAGGGGAAGAGGCATTTGCGTCCCTAAAGGATTTTTATCCTGAACAAAAATACCATTAAAATTGTTTTTCTTTAAATTTCCTTGTTCCTTTCCTCGGGCTGGGGGGGTACAAATCCCCCCTCTTCCCCCGTTGTGATATTCAAATATCTGGCAACCCTAGGCATTAAAAAAAAACAACCAACCTTCAAAATAATTTGATATAGGTTATTGCAGATATGTTTTTGTTATTTTTCTACATTATTTAGTTAAATAAGTTGATCAGTTGATATTTAATTCTTTTTACAGTTTTAAGTACAAAGACGCGAGGAGAGACGCCAAAATTCGAAACGATTTTAATTCTAAAATAATAATCCGTTTTATCCAACTAAAAAATTTGAATCACATTAAAATAATTAACTTCTTGTAATATATTATATGTACGTAAAAATAGAAATTTCCGAATTATTTAGAATTTTCATAATTTAACCATTGCTTGTAATTGCAAGTTTATGAATTCGATAGCATTTTGTTTTAAATAAAAGCCAGTTTCTGTTGCATTAATTTTTAAAAAAGATTGTTTTTTGTACAATTCTCACAATTTTGTAAAATATTTATTTACCGTTACTCGACAATTAATATTACTATAAATTGCTAAGGTTGTACCTCATCAAAATTAAGTGTTGTTTCGTTATAAAGATGGATTGGAGTAGATGCACCTTTCTGTCTTTTTCCCCGTTAGAGTATTTTGATTGTTTTTTTATTGGAGTTCGTTACACCGTTACACCCCACTTTTCTTGGCAAGTTTTTAAATTTTTATATTTAAAAAAAAATTTAATACCTAATTAAACATTTTCTAAAGTTTTGTTTGGTGTTTACTTAAGTTGGATGATTTTATTATTTGCAACAGTGTAACTTTTAAGCATTTATGTAGATAATGTATAAACCGATATATTTTATTTTTTAATATTTGTATTAAGGATTGTTTTACAATTTAAGTAATTTAGAGTTAGTTATGAAAGTATTAAGGGTTAATATATCTTATTAGTTTGTTTTTTTCAAGTTGCTATGAGGAAATATAATATTTAATTATTGCAAAATATTGTGAAATATTGTGATAGCGTATTGCGATCTATTTTTTCTTTATCGTTCAGTATTTGTATTATATATCATATTCCATTCCGTAAACAACAGTTTACAAAACTGTCGTACTATAAGGCAGAAATATGGTATATTTCCAGAATTAAGTTGTTTTAAGTTTTAGAACACTGGTTTAACATAAGATTTTTTTTATGAAACACATCTTCAACTGGAGTTATAAAGTTGCTTGTGTTACTATTAGAAAACTATTCAAAATAGTTTGCAATAAATTTTGTCTAAGCTTTTAAAAAATGTTTCTACTAATTATAAAACTTTGTTATTTTTTAAATGTGATGCCTGATGCAATACACAAGAATGTTTTACACAGCTATAGGTACAATGTATTTCACTAATACAGAATTAAACATATGTGTGTTGTCCCTCCTGTCATCGAAAATTTATTATTTAACTATTTTTTGGCATGTTTTATCTATAAAATCTATGATTGTTTTACTTACCTTGTGTATACATGTAATTAAATTGATGGTGCATATGATACAACGCACGCAAAAGTTTGACAAATATTTTTAAGAATTTAAATATACACTTTCACCGTAAACAGAACTCTTATCATTATTATTCACAGTACGTTTGTAAGCAAAAAACTCAGATTAATAAGAACTGTGTTTAATTTTGTATACCTTTAAAGTAGATATGATAACAATATCTGATAATTAATTTGTGATATATCAACTGATGCTCATTTCGATTGATTATTTAAAATTTTTTGGCGTCATAATTTTTTATAAAAATTGTAGCGTTAAAAATATAGAAAAACAGTAAATAAAACTTCAATTAAAACTAAATAGATTTCCGTCAGCTAAAATTTCTATTTGCTGATCTTTCTTGGACAGGAATACTGTAAATTATCCAACTCAACTTCCGAAATTGATGAAAAGGATTTTTTATCCAGTTTTCATTTGTTAAATTTTGTAGTCGTAAAGTATAAATAAATTTTTTAACAAGACCTATGCAATGTTGTCTTATATCTTCAATCATTATTTTATTCATTATTAGTTTAATTTCTTATAACGAATGTACTAAGTGCTTCATAATTTAATTAAATGCACATTGATTAATTATTATGGAGATGGGCCTATTGATATCCAAGTGCAAATAACGTATTTTATAGCAAGAGCAAATTACTGATTTGTAATGCTCTAGATCAGCGTTTTCCAAATGGTAGGTCGCAACAAGAAACAACATCATACTTCTCAGTAAGAAATTATTTGGTTTTAGTTTAATTTCTTTACATTTTTGTCAGCGTGAATGCTTATTTATTAGGAGTATAATATATGAAAACTGTATGTACATATAAATCTGTTTTATTTTACCTATAGGCCAGTAAAGGCAATAAAAATTTTAGTGGGTAACGAGGAAGAAGAACAAACATAACCGGGTCCCGGGTCACAAAAAAAAGTTTGGGAAACGCTTCACTAGATCAGTATTTCTTAAACTGTGGGTCGCAAACCGTATTGAAACTAACAATAAAGTTTTTGTTTATTTAACCCAGCAGGAAGTTAATATTTTATTCACTTTAAAGGTAATTTTCGTGTAACGAGATTTTGAGCTTTAGTCGATTTTAGTTTAATAGCAAATTCAATATGTCAATATGTGTTTTTTTTTATTATAAAAATAATAACGGTTACAAACAGGCATCCGAACTGCAAAAAATAACGGTTTAGTTTCGGTTACCGGTTCGATAAATTTTAACTTTTCGGTTTAAGTTCCGAACATCCGAACTACCGGTTTTTATTTTATAATGATTCGGCAACCGGTTCGGCGGCAACGGTTCAGTTATAGTTCCGGTTTAATGCCTTTTTGTTTTTAATAGGAAATTTTAAAAAGTATCCATTATGCAAAAATGTTTATGATGACGATGCATATGTCTCAATAATTAAACTGTCCAAAATTTTTCTATTTTTAGTCAAATATAATCAAAATTACGAAAATAAATAATATGCAGTGTCATTAAGAAATATAATTGATCCGAATTAAACCGGTTGTTGCGGTTTCAACCGGTTCACAGCAGTCGTTCCGGTTCGATTCTGCGATTTTGTTGTTTTTTAACTAAAAGGTTCGGTTCCGGTTCACGGTTCATGAAAAATGTACCAGTTCGTTATGGTTTTTGTTCCAGTTTCGATTCGGTTCGGTTCGGGTCCATGGTTATAAATGGTTAATATTATCATTTTGAAGTGTCAAAATTTTATTGGGTCGCGACGATTTTTTGGATTGCAAAGTGGGTCGCGAAGAAAAAAGTTTAAGAAACACTGCACTAGATAGATAGATATCTGTATGGTGTATAATTGTAAATTATATGCATTGTTGTTGTGTGTACCACCTGGAGCAACTTATGTACCACTACCACTTGTGCTACATGTACCGTACCACAGGATGGAAATCAATCCTAAACCGCACAGTTATGTGATGATTCATTCACTTTTTCATATTTATAATTTGCATACGTATACCCAAAATCTTGTACATGTTCTTTGTAAAATTGAAACTTTGGTTTTTGATTCACCGAACAACACTATTTCATTTTTATTTATTTTTTGTAAAAGTCAATGTAGAAAGACGTTCGAATCAAAGATATTTTGGAACGGTGCGTTGTCAGGAAGATAAATCATTCGACCTGTTGCAAGTCAGTGACAATGATTTATTTTAGATTTTTTATAACCTATTGTCCAAAAATATTAATTTTTATTTGGATTCAAAAAACTTAAAATTTTTGTGCACTATTGGAGTTATTACAACGAATGTATTCTGCATTGATACATTTTACTTGTGACAAAAACTATATCTATAGATATTACTCACGTAATAAAGATTAAAAAAACAAAGCGTAGAAGACTGTCTGTCTTCATGCGAACGTTCAAAAAAGTTGAAAATACCTACGTTATAGCGTCAAGGGTCTGCTGAATATTTACAACAAAAGTGTTTTATTTTAAGAATATTAAAATACATTTTAAGAAAACTGTTTTAGTCAATAGTCAATACCTATATTTTAATGGATTACGTTGAAGAAGAACTTTTTTATCGCCAATACCGGGTGTAAAAAGTAAAAGTATACGTAAAAGTACAGAGGCAGCACTTAGATCATTGGGGTTCGTATTGCGGAACACTATTCACTTTAAACATGTTAGTTCTTTTTATTTTCTGTACAATTGTTTTGTGAGAAGCAAATTGGAATATGCTTCTGTCATATGGAATCCTTTTTATGAAATCTATATAAAACAAATAGAAGCCGTTCAAAAACAGTTCGTACGTTATATAATTTTTAAACAGACTGGTCTTTATCCATATTTAATTAACATCTTATAAAACTATGTTGAGTGAATTGCAGCTTATATCCCTTGAGCGAAGACGGTGTTTGCTGGATCACGTGTATATTTTCAAAATCGTTAATCACAAAGTCTATGTCACTATAGATCTATTAAATAAAATTTCCTTTTTAGTGCCTCGATCAAACAGCCGTTGGGCTAGTACATTTTATTTGAACCAACCTCGTACTAATTTGCTTCAGGTGTCACCTTTGTACAGAATGTGTAAGGTGGCAAATATTTTTTCAGACGTTGATATTTTTTATAATTGTAGTGTTTCAACTTTCAAAAACAAAGCTTTACTGATTTTACGTGCACTGGTTCAATATGATTTATTTTTGTATTAATTAATGCACATATATTTATTTGTAATATTTTTTTATGTTTTGGCTGGTTAATAAAAGCAAAGGTATATTATGTATTATGTATATGTCTGAGGATAGATTTGTATGATAAAACTAATTAATAGATTTTTCTTAATGCACACATTTATAGTACCTATAATGTTACATATATCATTACGTATGTTATATTACTGTATATCGCCCTATGATTGGGGTTTACCCCTGTTGGGTGTGATTTAATTAATAAATAAATAAATAAATAAATAAATGAAGTGTGGTACACTCCCTTTTATTCTTTAATTTTGATTTTAGATAAAGGAAATTTTAAGCATATGATATGTGCAAAAAACCGGGCTTTTTGAGCACATGCACACATTTGTTTCACTTCCGGTTTCGCCGGAAACTTTGTTATTTTAAATGGAACACCCTGTATATTTTTACATTTTTGGAAAGAGGAAGCGATTTTGGATACAACTACACTATTTTGGTTAATTTTTATAACCTCAAAATTTTTTTGGAACAAAATTTAGTTTTTTATTAAGGGTGCCGTGACCTGCATAAATTGAATTTTGTTATGTCAACAATTGTCCAAAAATCGTTTTTGTAAATTTCAAATGACATTTAGGTTACTTTAATCGGCTTTGAAGGTTGCGGAATCGGTTTTTTGACAAAAAGTGAAAAAGTCATTTTTTTTAAATGGAACTATGGTGGTATAAGCAATTAATTTAATGGAGCATCTTCTAACGAATCCATCGATACCAATAAGTTGCATTTTAATTAAGAGTCTGCTTCAAAAACTTCAAATTATTGTGAAGATTTATTAAGAGATCCTGTTAATCGCAGTACACTGTGCATAACTATAACAAAACAAATGATCGTTGTTTTATGTTTAACTACTATAGACTATAGACTATAGTCATTTAATTAAAAAGTCTAAACATTTTGGTGTAATCATTTTTACATAATTAGATTACTGCGATTAAAAGGAACTCTTAATAAATCTTCACAATAATTTGAAGTTTTTGAAGCACTCTTCATAAAAATACAAGGTATTGGTATCGATGGATTCGTTAGAAGATGCTCCATTAAAATAACTGCTTATACCACCATAGTTCCATTTAAAAAAATTGACTTTTTGTCAAAAAACCGATTCCGCTACCTTCAAAGCCGATTAAAGTAACCTAAATGTCATTTAAAATTTACAAAAACGATTTTTGGACAATTGTTGACATAATAAAAATTAATTTATGCAGGTCACGACACCCTTAATAAAAAACTAAATTTTGTTCCAAAAAAATTTTGAGGTTATAAAAAGTAACCAAAATAGTGCAGTTGTATCCAAAATCGCTTCCTCTTTCCAAAAATGTAAAAATATACATTTAAAATAACAAAGTTGGGGTCGTTTCCGGCAAAACTAGAAGTGAAACAAATGTGTGCATGTGCTCAAAGAGCCCGGTTTTTTGCACATATCATATGCCTAAAATTTTATTTACCTAAAATCAAAACTAAAGAAAAAAAGGGGGGTGTACCACACTTCATTTACACCCGGTATATTCAGGCCAATTTGTTGCTCTGGGCTCCATCTCGTTTGGCAGAACCTCAGTAGCAATGAGAACTGAAGTTTTTTCAAATTTTACATCGGTAATATAAGCTATTTCAAACTAAAATACTGTTGTAATAGTAAGACAGTAATAAATATCTTTGAATGAACTTATATATACACAATAAACAAAACAAAAATGAAAATAAATTTCAACTTTTCAATAATTATTATTATTATGGTATCAACATTATGATTAAAATATTTGTTTTATTTTAATGTAAAACTTAACTACGGGGCATGCCAATATTTATAAAACTAATTAGCACTTTTGCATATAATAATACTCTATATAATATTGTAGATTACATAAATACGTTACATAATTTCAAACATTTTGTTCATTATCTAATTGCGACTTGACTGGCATGTACATCCAGTAATTTTAATAATCAAATAATTCACACGCTGACAACACCTTTTTAAAACAATTTTGATATCAATGTTAATGAGCAACATAATCGTACTATTTAATAATCGTATTAGCGATAAATGCGCGATAAAAATAATTGTCACTTCCATATCAATTAATAAGGTGTGTGTAACAAGCTCATTATGATAGTTAAATGGCCTGTTTTTTTAAACTGTTGTGATAACAATATGTAATATATGTTTTGTTGAAATTTTGTAGTGAAAAAGTTTATTTTATTATTTATAAACGATTAACAAATTTAATTATTAAATATTAGTTTGGGTGTGATAATTAGTAATTAATAACTACTGCAATGCATAACAAGAACATCTTAAAACAGAGTCCAATTTGAAAATAAATTTTGTAGTTTGGGTTGTCTAATGCACAGGCGCCAAAATCGACCATAATATATCTGATTGCCAACTTATCAAAAGTGATGGTTATTTAAACAACCTAAAAATGTATCCTTGACTATTGTTACATGTGCAGTTTCACGGATACAATCAGAACATATTAAACATCACTTAAATGTTGTAGCAGTTATAAATCATAACATAATAATGAGGCATAAACGTTTTGTGTAACAACTTAACCTACATTATTTAATCAACAAAGTTATATGAAAATGAGTGTGATTTTAAGACAAATAAATGCTTTAGGATGGAATCGAATATTAGCTTGTGTACTTGTTATTTGGTTAATGGTATTATTTTTTACCGTTTTTCCTATCATAACCACCCATACATCTTCAGCAGATACAAAAGTTTCAGAACGATTAACTAGAGCCATCGCTGATTTAGACTCTCTTAGACAGCAAAATATTGAATTACAAAACATTTTGAGAGATATTAATATATCGTAAGTACAAAATCAAACTAAACTTGCAACTGTTTAAATGATTGAATATGAATTCAATTGTTTCCTGTTTGTAGTGACTTAAAATCCGATCAAAAAGAAGCACTAGAAAATTTCCAATACCGTTTAACAAAAGCCGAACATACTATTTACAATCAAGATGCTGGGTTTGTAACACAAAAAGAGGAGCCCAATTCACAGTATGAAATTTTGCGTCGTAGAATAACATCAAATATACAAGAATTATGGTATTTTATTAATGCAGAAGTAGTAAAGTTACAAAAACAAGCAAATGATATTGCACCAGAATTAGTAAAACCTTTACATCACATTTTAAATGTAGGAATTGAGCACAAAAGGTAAAACAGTTTATGTAGATGTCACCATTTTTAACAATTTTCTTTTAGATCACTTTTACATGATTTTGACAAATTAGCTGATAGTGATGGTTATTCGACATGGAGGGAAAAGGAATCAAACGACTTAAGTAATTTAGTGCAAGAAAGGTTTAAATATCTTCAAAATCCTCCAGATTGCAATAAGGCTAAAAAAATAGTTTGTAATCTAAATAAAGTAAGTACATTTTTTTAATATTGAACATTTTTGCTTGGTTTAAAAAAACTGAAAATTTAACCTTTGATTCAATTGTTTTATTATGTGATAAAATATAGGACAATTTTAAATTGTTATTTTTACTTTTTAATATTTTTTACAGCATAATCATTTGATAAATGCATTTTTTTTTAGGGTTGTGGGTATGGTTGCCAATTGCACCATGTCGTTTATTGTTTTATGGTAGCATATGGTACACAAAGAACATTAGTATTAAAATCTAAGGGATGGCGCTACCACAAAGAAGGATGGGAAGAGATTTTTAAACCTCTAAGTGAAACTTGTTTAGATCCTTCAGGCGAAAGTGTTAGCAATTGGCCAGGTAATAAAAAAATGGATGTGTTGTAGCTATAGTAATTGGTACCAATTTTTTTTTCATCTTGTAGGAAATGCTGATACGCAAGTATTAACCTTGCCAATTATTGATTCGCTGTCCCCACGACCTCCATATTTACCTCTAGCAATTCCTGAAGACTTAGCTCCACGACTTACTCGTTTACATGGGGATCCAATTGTTTGGTGGGTAGGACAATTTTTAAAATATTTGGTACGACCACAGGATAAAACAACAAGTTTAATACAAAATGCTATTACAAATTTGGGTTTTAAAAGGCCTATAGTTGGGTAAGTGAATTCCTTATTATATTCTTTGTATAGATAATGATTTGGATGTGAATCAGGGGCGCGCCGACACAGTGTGCAAAGTGTGCGGTGCACACAGGCGCCAGGATAGTAAAGGCGCCAAAAAAATGTCAGCTCACGGACAAAAATTTAAAAAAAAAAAAAATTCATTAAGTTAAATGTGCAATATAAAAATGAATTACATTTTTATTAAATTTTATTTTATTCAGAGCCTAGTTTATAACGGTAAAATTTTCGCAATAGGTCTGTTTTCGCCAGTAGTCGGCTTACGATCGTAAACACACGATTGATGTCATCCAATCGGTTATAAGGGCGAGTATAATGCAAACCTAACCTAAATTGTACAAAGCTCAAAATTAATTGCAGCAACATTTGACGCACAATCTGTATTTTTTTGTAGTAGACCACGGAGGCGACGTAAAAAGGCAACACAATTTGATTACGAACATGAAGATGAAAGTATAGTAGATCCTGAAATTTCATTTAAAGTAAATTTTTTTCTCTGCATAATAGATCAAGCAGCAACATCTTTGCAGGAAAGATTTACGTTATTAAAAGAGCATATGAATTCATTTCAGTTTTTGTATTTGTTAAGTACTTCACAAAAAAAAGAACATTTATTATCATGTTGTAAAAAGTTACAACTAAAATTAACACATCATAATAATTCAGACATTGACGGAGACGATTTATGTGAAGAAATTTTACACTGTCAACCATTTATTGCTAATTTTAAAAACGATGTATATCAAATAATGCAGTTTATATATTCAAACGACTTAATCACAGTTTATCCAAACTTTACAATTGCTCTTCGGATTTTTTTGTCATTGCCGGTATCTGTAGCATCTGCGGAACGTTCTTTTTCTAAACTAAGAATTATTAAAAACTACTTGCGCTCCACAATGGTGCAAGACAGACTTTCAAATCTTGCCATCATATCAATAGAGTCAGATATTTTGAATAAACTTGATATACACGATATTATTCAAAAATTTTCACTAATGAAGGCTAGAAAAGTTCAATTTATTTAATGATTTTTCTTTCTGTTATCTATTATTTGTTAATTTATGCAAAACTATAAGATGCAATTTATTTTCTTCCAAGTGATATTTGATGTTTTTGTACCCTTCTTGTTTGTTTATTGTTTTTTATATATTTTATTGTGTTCCTAGTGCTTGTGCAATATATTTATAATTTATATATTTCGTATTTCATTTGTACTCACTGATACGTTTTTATAAAGTGATTTTGTATTTTGGGCGAGAGGTAGACGCAGGCAGTGGCGCAGACCAAATTGCATAGTTTTTTTTGGCTTAACTTTTGGGCAGCAAAACACCAAGTGGCGACGTTTTTTTTTTTTTTTTTGCGTTAACTTTTTGGTACAAAAATCTGGAAATAGGCGCCAACCAAAGTTCTGCACACAGGCGCCGGACACTGCTGGCGCGCCACTGATGTGAATGTCCGATTTTTGTTTTAATGAAAGGATGTTTTTAATGTTAAATATCAATGAAATCACTGAACAATGTAAAGTTTACCTCGATTATTATCTTTTTGTATCATCACTGAATTGTATGTTGGTTTTTTATAAGTGCTTTTATCTAAAAGTTATCAGATAATCTCTATTTTTTCCACAGTAGTGACTGAGCAAGGACAAAAACTATTCAGCTTTGTTTTTTTATGTTATAAAATGCAATTTAACTATAATACATATTGTTTTTAACCAAAAAGTTTTGTTTGCTAAACATAAACATACACTATAACAAAGTTAGCATTGAAAATTGGTTTTGTTGAAAAAGTTTTTTTATTTTTTTATTTATAATCATTTTGTCAAAATTTAGCAAAAACCAATCAACTGTTAAAATTTGTAAAAATAAATTTTAAACTAAAACATAATTATTGTTTTAGTTTTGAATTGAAACCAAATTAGAAAATTGTACAGGGTGGACCAAATTTGATTGATTTACGACGTTCTTGGTTACCATAATAATTAGTGAAACTCTGATATGATTATTTTTTTGAGATAAACATGCCTGTGTTATCAGCTTTTTAAATCAATTTCCATTTTGGCACTACATTCAAATAATGAAACTTCACTGAAAATTTAATTGAACTTTTTTATGTATAAAAATAGAACTAAATATCATATATGTTTTTTATAATGTATCGTTTCCTTAAGATGATGTATTTTATAAATATTTTGTGCTTAATTTTTTTAAAAATTTAATTTGTTTTAACTACCTTAACTTTCAAGTAAGGTAAACTTATATTTGTTTAAATAGAAACTCTTAAAAGGATATGACTTTACATAAAAGAACATTTTTTTAGCATCCAAAAATTTATACTTTTATACAGGGTGGTGCTTTTTTCGATGCTCACCATTGCTATCTTGGAAACGGTAAGAGATACAAGATCAGTTAAATTAGAGAAAAGTTGCACATTTTTATGGCGATTAAGAAACTGAAAAGAAATCCTGGATATTTTGATTCGTTTTTGATTTATTACAAAAAAACTGAAAAATGTGATTTTAGAAAAATATGATTATCTTCCCTACCATTGACGCTATTTCATTTAAACTTCGTAACTTTATGTTTTTGATCGTCCTGGGTTTGATGACGTCAACAGAAATTTTCTAAGCCTTCTAGATTTCAAGTTGCGATAGTTAACTTTTTTATTTCTTATGGCCGCCATATTGGATTTTTACACCATCAGACAGACAAAAAAATTAGCTTTTTAGATTGATAACCAACATACTGTTGGCAATCTTTTTAATAAAATGCAATGTTGATTTTAACTATTTAATGATTAAATACTACAAACACAATTCGTCGTACCATGCGGCCGTCACTCCTACGTCACACACACTCTAGCACCCTCTACTGCCCTCTAGATAAAATTTATCTAACAATACCTTTTTTCTTTCAAAAAACTTGTTGAAATTTTAAAATTTGTGTAAATAATTCATAAAATCGAGAATGCTCTGAAAAACAATTGAAACTATGATACAAATAAAAACTACAGAACATTTTATAGGTCTAATAAAATAACGAAATAACAGTAAATTTAAAACACCAGATAAACAATTATTTAAATTGTTTAAAGTGCGGGCCGTTATGTATGATGTAGTGGTTAGTCCTCAAATTCATTTCGTCCACTGCCTTTGGGATAGTTTGTCTCAAAATAGAGTCGAAAGCATATTTGATTTTACGGCGAAGAAGTTCAATATTTTCCGTTAGGGTTGCATAAACAACATCAATGTAAAAGTAATCCGTAGGCGTTAAACATGGCGATCGCGGAAGCCAATGAACAGGACCAAACGTAATAAGTCATGAATTTTGAAAGCATACATCTAAATTAATATTCTTTTACAATGCGGGCGTTGTGAGGACCAGCTCCTTCTTGCTGAAACTACTGATG
Organism: Elmis aenea; assembly: GCA_947652605.1. NCBI lineage: Eukaryota > Metazoa > Arthropoda > Insecta > Coleoptera > Elmidae > Elmis > Elmis aenea. Next base: position 35,759,139 of record OX393581.1, read on the forward strand.
ATTTTGAATTGTTAATAATGGCAATTCGCCTAACATATCTTCTAAATATGTTTCCAACAATCTTAATTTCGTTATCATTACACCAATAAAATGTTCTGTAGCTTTTATTTATATCATAGTTTCAATTGTTTTTCAGAGCATTCTCGATTTTATGAATTATTTACACAAATTTTAAAATTTCAACAAGTTTTTGAAAGAAAAAAGGTATGTTGGTTACCAATCTGAAAAGTTAATTTTTTTGTCTGTCTGATGGTGTAAAAATCCAATAAGGCGGCCATAAGAAATAAAAAAGTTGACTATTGCAACTTGAAATCTAGAAGACTTAAAAAATTTCTGTTGACGTTATCAAACCCAGGACGGTCAAAAACATAATAATCGTCATAAATATGTGCAACTTTTCTCTAATTTAACTGATCTTGTATCTCTTACCGTTTCCAAGATAGCAATGATGAGCATCGAAAAAAGCACCACCCTGTATATGTGCTGCATAAAATAACCAAGATATAGCTTATTTTGTGAAAATTTTATTATCACAGTTTGCCATGATTTCGTTAACAATTAAAAAACAACATAATTTCCAAGTAAATTTTGCAGCATGTAATGTAAACTTCTTACACAATAAACAAATATAAAATAACTCGAAATACAAGCATACATACACAGATTTGCTTAAGAGTTTGAAGATTTACTTGGACATGACGATAAGTTGTTTATTAATTGTAAACATCAATTTTTTATGAAGTCATGGCAAAATGTGATAATAAAATGTTAACAAAATTTGCGATATCTCGGATATTTTTTGCAACATAATTATATAGAAGTACATACATACATATTTTTAAAATGCTTAAAAAAAAGGCCCTTTTATACAAAGTCATGGCCTACTAAAGTTTTCATTTAAAAAAATACATTTACCTCATCTCAAAAGTCAAGATCGTAATATTTTTTTTTTTAATCAAGTTTATAAATGTTTATTAAAAACCCGCATGATATATACTTCTATTTATAATTTATATAAATAAAAAATTTAAAGTAAATTTTCAAAATTGATGAAATATCATTTTTCGCCTGTAGTGCCAAAATGGAAAGTGATATAAAAAAAACAGACATGTTGATCTCAAAAAAGTGACATAGGAGACCAATATCAGATTATCGCTAAATATTATGGTAACCGAAATAACCTGTAAAACATTTGAATTTGGTCCACCCTATACAGGCAGAACTTTTACAGTAATATTTTTAGGGTACATGTTCGCCGAACAGACAAGGTTGGTACTGAAGCATCATATCATGGAATAGAAGAATACATGAACGTGGTAGAAGAATATTATAATCAGCTCGAGTTAAAAGAACATATTGATAAAAGACGGATTTATTTAGCTACAGATGATCCTAAAGTTATAGCAGATGCTAGAAATAAATATCAACATTATGAAATATTAGGAGATCCGACTATATCCAAGACTGCCGCCGTATCAACAAGATATTCTGACACTTCTTTGCAGGGAATAATACTTGACATCCATATGTTGTCCATGAGCGACTATTTAGTTTGTACTTTTTCATCACAGGTAAGTTGATGTTAATTTAAAGTTACGCAAAACACACATGAATAACACAATAACTATAGGTTTAACCCCTTAAACGTTACATTAAATTCCTGGGTTTATGCATGCGACAATGTCGCGGCGGTAGAGGCTAACCTTTTTTTATGTGGCTTTTGTAATGAAGTTGTGAGTTGAAAAATACAACAATTAGGCTGTTCTCTATCAGCTCCTCAAAAAAAATTAATTTTTTGTTACAAAAATCACACGCAAAAACCGCGCGAACCCAACTTACCCAAATCTACCTGTATAAGATTTTTGGGTCAAGAAAAAAAAAGACTTTTGGCGTCGGTGACAAAGACCAACCTAATTTTTGTCTTTTTCCAACTTATAGCTTCAACACAGAATGCACGTTAAAAAAATAATCTGCCTACGCCGCCTTGATACTGTCGCGTGCAAACAAGCGGCTCTAACGCACGATCACCTGAAGTTATCCGCTTTGCGTGTACAAGGCCTCAAATCGTACAGTACGGCACAAACGCGATGAAACCGCTCGAACCCAGTTCGTAGAACAAGGTCAACCGTGCAAAAGCGGTAAAAATGGCCAAATTTAAATCGTAGTCTCTGTATTCGCGCGAAAAGAACGCCCGACTCAGTTCGTAGAGACCAGTCAAGGGGTTAAGGCTAATTCGTTTTAGTATTTGGTTTTGTTTTAATGGTCGGAATTACTTCTATTTAAAAAAAAAAAAGTTTTGTCTTTAAATTGTATTAGTAATTGCCATGTGATTATTTTTTAAAATTATTATTATTTGTGATTTATTTTTGTGAAACCGTGATATTTTATTTTGTTGTTAAAAAATTATAATAATCTTTTATTTTTACTTTATTTGAAACAAATAGTAGATGGTTGTAGTTTCTGTCTGTCTGAAAGTTTCTTATCTTTGCATGATATCATGTGTAACATGTTTATTTTTAAAATTAACTACATATTGTATCAGATTAGATACATTTAATATAAAACAATGTTAGACTAAGTGATACACTGAATTTATACAATTGCGCCACCTATGTTGATCTATAAAAAAAAAACATAAATTTAAAAATTTCGAAGAGCTTAAATCTTTCACCATTTGTGCACATTAGGAAGTTTATCTTACTGTATTTTATTTATTTACATTATAAATTCAGTAGTTTTTTTTTTTATAATACTGTCTAAAGAATATGGTCCTTCTAGTCGGTTTTGCTTTTGAATGATATTTAGTAGACTATAATAGCTATTTCATGCTTAAAGAAAAGTTATTTAGAATACAAAAATATGATTGTGAAGATGTTGAATTTTAAACAACTTTTTCGTATGATTTTTTTTGCAACTCTTGCAATACGGGCACCTTAATTGGTAATCTATACTTTGATCGGACTACATGACTGCTATATTTACATGTTAGGCTTGGAATAAAACAACAAATTTTTGGTAGTTTTTAACAAAAGACATTTGAAATTATCCACAAACATACAAAGGATTTAATAAGTAAATGGTTTAGTGAGTGGGTTACAAACCTTTTATGGTAGTTGAACTCAAATGCTGCACACTAACAGGCAGCCATAATGGTGCCTTTCCATGTGAGAGTAAACTACTCTCGATAGCAGCGTCGCCAAAGATACAGCCCCTGAGAGTAACTCGCGATTGACTGTATTCTTGGTGATGCTGCTATCGAGAGTAGTTTACTCTCACGTGGAAAGGCACCATTACAGACTGAGCAAAGCATAAATTGCCCTTTACTCGTGCGAATATTTTTAAAATCGCTAAAATCTAGTGTCATGAATTTATATTGAACTTTTTTCCACATAAAATTAGTTTTAGGTCATGCACAGACTTTTTTGAGAAATCGATAAAAAACTGTTTCATTGAGAAATTGATAAAAAACTATTCCATTTGTTGCAGACTTTTTGATTGACCCTGTATAATGTAAAATGTAAAGTTGCCTTATCTTAACATAAAAATAAGAACTATTTCAGATTGTTCTATTGCGCATTACTTGCTTTAAAATTCTAGTTTTATTTCATATCAATAAAATTTACTTATGTAAATAATCATGCCGGTAAATAAGCATTAGATACAAACCCACAAAACTCAAAAATCCATTAAAGTGATCTAAAAAAATTTAAAAGCATTGTTTTAGCATTCTACAGGGTGAGTCACAACGGACGCGTCGGAGTTTTATGGCGAAACCGTATATTTTTTCCAATTTCTGTCGCTGTTAGATTATGTAACTCAATAAGGGCTACATTTTAAAAATATTTTTAAATATACAGGGTGCTCCAAAAAAGAGTGCTATATCAAAGTTATACTTTTTCTTATGGAACACCCTGTATATTTTTACATTTTTGAATTCCTCTTTAAATTTACTTCAAAAAATGTAAAAGGTTATATGGGTCTAAAGTCAACCGTTCTCGTGAAAATTGCATTTTCATGAAAATACAGTATTTTCAAAAATTTTCAACATTTAAAAACTTTGACAAGTCTGAATAAATTTGCTTGGAGATAAAATTGACAATAGATTATGTAACACTTTGCACCACCTACATTTTTAAAATATTATACAGGGCGTTTTTTACGCTTGGTTAAACTTGTGAAACTTTAAACATCGATAACTCATTTTTTTTAAATACAACACCCTATATTTTTTTACACCGTCTTATAGAAAATTTTATTCTCTTTCGAAAACATTAAGGCTGTTTTTTACCTAAAATTGATATTTTCGGAGATATCGCGATTTTTTTGTTAATTATTAGGGCAAAGTAATATTTTCAAGTAGGCTATGAAGGTAGACAGCGATAAATTTGAAACAATTGAAAGAAAAAACAAGAAACTTATAATTTTGTCGTTTGCCTACACATTTTTGACATTTTTTTATAAGAAAGTTGTAGATTTACCATATTTACGTTGAAATATAGGTTTCTCATCAGGGCCACAATATTTTTCATATAATTGAGTTTGATCGTTTGCCAAGTCCTGAAAACCGATTGATAATGTATTAGGTACGAGAACGGAACGCTGATTTAAAAAAAAAGTAATGCTGACTTGTCTAATTTTACATTTAAAAAAAAAAACATGGTTGGTACTGTTTTCAGTAGAGTGACGTAGTATCGTATCGTAAACAGACAAAAAATGGTTTATAGGACTTGGTAATTATCTTATAACACTGGTTCAATAAATAAATGCATAAATAATTTAAAAAAATCTCTATTTAAACGTAAGTATGGTAAAACTACAACTTTTCTATAAAAATATGTCAAAAGTGTGTAGGCAAACGACAAAATTATAAGTTTCTTGTTTTTTCTTTGTCTACCTTCATAGCCTACTTGAAAATATTTCTTTGCCCTAATAATTAACAATAAAATCGCGATATCTCGGAAAATATTAATTTTAGGTGAAAAACAGCCTTAATATTTTCGAAAGAGAATTAAATTTTCTATAAGACGCTGTAAAAAAATATAGGGTGTTGTATTTAAAAAAAAAGAGTTATCGATGTTTAAAGTTTCACAAGTTTGACCAAGCATAAAAAACGCCCTGTATAATATTTTAAAAATGTAGGTGGTGCAAAGTGTTACATAATCTATTGTCAATCTTATCTCCAAGCGAATTTCTTCAGACTTGTCAAAGTTTTCAAACGTTGAAAATTTTTGAAAATGGTGTATTTTCATGAAAATGCAATTTTCACGAGAACGGTTGACTTTAGACACATATAACCTTATACATTTTTTGAAGTAAATTTAAAGAGGAATTCAAAAATGTAAAAATATACAGGGTGTTCCATAAGAAAAAGTATAACTTTGATATGGCACTCTTTTTTGGAGCACCCTGTATATTTAAAAATATTTTTAAAATGTAGCCCTTATTGACTTACATAATCTAACAGCGACAGAAATTGGAAAATATAAACAGTTTTGCCATAAAACTCCGACGCGTCCGTCGTGACTCACCCTGTATAATATAATTGTACGTATTTATGATTTTTTTATTTCAAAATTTAAAAGTCATGCGGTAAGGGGTTTATGGTTTCAATATTGACAAAATATCTGTAGCCATGAAAAATATAAGATAGTCGGTTAAAAAATTTTCTTTTAACTGGCCTCATTATTATAATTTTATTTTAATTTGAACATTCAGAATATGAACTTTAAAAAAATTCATAAGCTATACTCATTGTGTTTGAACTTCTATGTTTATCACTCACAATTTTTACTAGTTTACTTAAATGAGACAATGCTTTTACTTTTTGAAGAAGTTTCATGACTCTTAACATAGTTAAAAATACAAATTACTTAATATTTTAGATCTTGAATGCCCAAGTCTATAAAAGAAAGTAATTTTTGTCCCATTCAACAAAGCTTATATTCGTTAAAGTTTAGAAGTTTTCCATGGTGAGCATCAAGTTTCAAAAACTTTCCATGAAAATTCACATTATCGTTTCTGAGTACCACTACATTTTTTTGATTGATGATAATTTAATTATTTATCGATATTGAGATACTGCATAATTTGTTACTGAATTTTCTTATGTAGAATTTCATGGTGCTTGCTAAAAAAAATTAACGCTCGGCGTTACGAATTTATTACACAAACGTACCTTTTATTAAATAGAACTATAGTTGACTATGACCTATTTAAATTTCATATTTTTTTCTCATTTTAAATATATAAAGGTTGACATAGTTATTTTTAATGATACAAATGTTACAAGGGTTTTTAAAAACTATTCTAGATTTTTATTTTAGAAACAAAAAGTAGGCTGTGAAAACAAAAAACTAAGTACAAAACCATAAAAAACTGATGTGGTAAAACATCTTAACCCCAACGAGTATCCAAGAGTCATTTCTTTCTACAAAAATGTGCTTACAATAATCAGTTTTGCCTAAATATTATATGAATAGATGAATGTGGTACCTATATTAAGCAATCGAGATTTTAATTAAAAAAGATCATAACAGGTCATATCAAAATCCAGGCGTCAATATGTGAAAAACAAAACCAAAGCAGATTTGGCCTAAATATATGTCATTACTTGCTAGATGATAAGCTCTTGGCATATCAGTTATTTTATGAAAATCTAACACCAAACAATTATGTGCATATATATGAACCTCTTTTAGATAATATTCCTCCTGCATAAAGGAAATTAAATTTGCATTCCCATAAAAATTTAGTAAAGTTTCAATACATTTTAGCTTAAGAATAGATTATCTTAACTAAAACACATATATTAAAATTTCTTTACAAAACTGCTCTTTTTGATTATTGTTTATGTTTTGTTTACATCTTGTGTTTTTGTTTTTATAGTCTACTCTTTGTTTCTAGAATGGTTATCTTGACAAATTTTTAAAAACTTTTAACATTCATATTATTCAAAATAAATAATTATGTTAACCCTTATATATTTTAAATGCGAAAAAATAAGGAATTTAAATTGTACATAGCCAACTAAAGCTTCTTTTTAAAAAAAGGTAAGTTTATATCATAACTTTTGCAGCTTTACGCCAATTTAACTTAACTTTGTTTCTTTTAAGATAAGTGAGATTCCCATGTTAGCCTTGACTTTGGGACACCCTGTATACTGTCATTTATTTATTCAACATCTTGTATATGTTTCTTAAATTTTAATTTTCATAATGCATTATCGTCATGAATTCGAGGCATGATTTTAGTTGCTTTTGTGTTGCTGGTGGGCAAAAAAATGTGAAAGTCAAATAATAAAAGTTTTAGCAACGCTGTTCTAAATGCCTCCAAAAAAATCTTTAATTATTAATTATGTTCTAATTTTTCAGGTATGTAGGTTAGCATATGAAATTATGCAAAATTATTTTCCTGATGCATCATCTAAGTTTCGGTCACTGGACGATGTTTATTATTATGGTGGTCAAAATGCTCACAATCGAGTTGCAGTATTACCTCACGAAAGTCAAAAATCGGGTGAAATAAATATTTTACCTGGGGATTTAATTGGCATTGCAGGAAACCATTGGAATGGTTACAGTAAAGGTAGAAATCGTAGAACAAATCAAGAAGGACTGTTTCCCGGTTTTAAAGTGAATGATAAAGTTGAAATAGTGAAATTTCCTACGTACTCAGAAATGGACAATAACAATAAAGAAAATGATGAAAGCTAGTATGCAAATGTTTATTTTTCTGTTACTTAGTTACCTCCAGATGCTATTAAATGTTGAAAAGATTTAAAAAATGACAGGTTCTTTAATTACAGTCCTTGATAAAGTTGTGTTATTTTGTGTGATGTATTTTGGCTGGTCACTTTTTTGTGTAAACATTCTTATTTTAATTTATAAAAGCTTATTTAAGGTGAATTTTTTACAGTGACAGTTGCATCTATCTATTAATTTTATATAAAAATAATCATCTTAAACGAACAAAATGATTTGGACTAAATAATTTATTTTATTTATATATTTATAGTTTTAATTATTGTAAAGTACAAAAAATTAAGAGTTTCTTGGAAATAATATTTAATAGTTACTTTTAATAACTGGAACAAAATAAATCGCTACATCTATTTTTACATTCTAATACATTTAAGAACTATTAATTTATAGTGTGTCTAGAAAAGTGCCAATGTTACTGTTAGCTTAGAGCGTAACATACGTCGTTATACATTTTTACTACAATTCTTTATTGTTCTGGGTTTCAAGTAATATTTAAAATAATTTCTATTTTAAAAGCTTTTTAAATTTATTTTGAAATTAATATGCTTGTTTAAAGAATTAATTCATTTTTAAATGAAATTCATAGCTGGGTAAAGTCTAAACTTCGTTTGCAGTTGTATGTGTCGTAGATTTTTAAAACCCTATGTAATCTATTGTGCAGCTTGTTGATGATAACTTCAAACCACTAATTTTTCTCTCTAAAAACTGCTGCAGTTGAACCTTGTAGACTTCCAGAAAATCTATATTATTCCCTTTAAGTCAATTTTATAGATACCAGATGTCAGTTGGGCCCCAATAATTATCTCAAAAAGAAGCTAAGAATATATTTGTAGTTTAATTTTTATTAATATTCTCCATTAAAATCGGAACTCCACCTTGTGTTACATTAATATAACTTGACATTAAATGATGACAAATGACAACACATACCTATGTATACAAAATAAATCGACATCAGTTCAAAAATATATTGCTACAATAAATTAAGTTTTTCATGTCAATGCAGGACACTCACTACATTGAAAAATAATTGTTCTTAATCATCAAAAACGTTGAAGAATACAAAAATGGCCATTAAAAACTTAAAGAAAATTTTATATTAAATTGCAATGCATCAAGAATTTCATTTTTTAGAACTTATTGAGTGGTGATTGTTAACACAGTATAGTAAGAAAATAGTTGACTATTGAAACAATAAGAAATATTTATGCTCACAATACATAGGTAGGTGATCTGACTTTCAAAATAATTAATTATTTAAGGTAACTAACTGAAAATGACATTAAATTTAAAAAATAAAAATATTGATTATAGTCAACTTGTGCCATTGTTTGTTTCTATTTCGAACACAGTAAATTAATGAAATATAACGACTGCTCCCCATTTATGGTGCAATAAATTTTATATTTTCATCATGATAATATGATAATTTTAATTTTTAAGTGGGACCAATAATGATTTATTTTAATTAACACTGGTTGAACTCCAGTTTAGAAAGGGGATTATGTTTTCTTGAAAGAAATGTTACTAATTTTTGTAAGTGGTCTCGATAATTTACATAAATATTGTTTGGCTGGGTCAGCTGTAATTTGTTCATTATATAAAGAAAACACTATCCGTACATAAAAACTAATCATACTATAAAATGTTATGAAGTAAGGATTATATTTCTTAGCAACACTAGTTGTGCTATTTGGTTTTTAATATGTTGTATTTGCAATCAACTACAAAAGAATACTAAATAAATTTGTTGATATACGTAGAATGTATTTGACATACCGTGATAAGATGCCTATTACAGATATGAAGTAAGGATTATATTTCTTGGCAACACTAGTTGTGCTATTTGGTTTTTAATATGTTGTATTTGCAATCAACTACAAAAGAATACTAAATAAATTTGTTGATATACGTAGAATGTATTTGACATACCGTGATAAGATGCCTATTACAGATGTATTTCTGAGCTTGAAATATAGTCATTATGAAAGTGCAAAATATGTGTACAATTATTATGAGTATCACATTTATTTTGTTTTAAGATTGAACTGTTTATCACTTTAATTACTGGAAACATTACAGGTCAACAATATGCTAACAAATTATTTTTCAGTATGTACATCAATTCAAAAGCAAAAAACCATTTTCTTTGATTTATTTTTGACCTCGAACCACATAGTACAGGGTGGTCCAAATTCGATGGGATTGCATGGGTATCTCGGTTAATATTTAAGATAGAGAAACGGTTAAATTACCAAAAATGTGCAGTTTTTTGGGACAAACTCAGAACCGTTTTCAAAAATATTTTATCATTTTCGGTTTTCGAGTTATTGAATAAAAAGTGTTTTTTTGTCATATTAATAATGTGTCATATCTCCGTTATTGTTGTAAATATCGAAAACATTTATAAAGATTATTTTTAGATATTTTTATGTTTAATTTGATTATACTAAAAAAAAAAAACTTGTTCGCCGTTAAAAAGTGATGACACAAACTTACCTTTTTTAAAATGGGAGCGATAGTTGGCTATGACCTATTTAAATTCGTTATTTTTTACTCATTCCAAATATATAAGGGTCGATGTATTTATTTTTAATAATACGCAAGTTATGAAGGTTTTTTAGTTTTTTTTCTAAGAAAATCATACAAAAAAAAAATAAAAAAAAGCGTAAAACCTTATAAAACTCATGTGGTACAAGTAACCAAGGTTTTTAAATTTGTTGTTGAGATAAACATCAAAAATTTTTGAACTTAAGATAAACAGCAATATACTGCATTACTGCTGATTCCGACTATGTTGTTGTTATCTTATGTTCAAATATTTACAATGTTTATCTAAACAACAAATTAAATAACCTTGGTAACTTGTACCACATGAGTTTTATAAGGTTTTACACCTTGTTTTTTTTTGTTTTCACAGCCTATGATTTTCTTAGAAAAAAAAACTAAAAAACCTTCATAACTTGCGTATTATTAAAAATAAATACATCGACCCCTATATATTTGGAATGAGTAAAAAATAAGGAATTTAAATAGATCATAGCCAACTATCGTTCCCATTTAAAAAAATGTAAGTTTGTGTCATAACTTTTTAACGGCGAGTGTAAAAATATTTTTTTTAGTATAATCATTTTAAACATAAAAATATCTAAAAATAATGTTCCTAAATATTTTCGATATTTACAACAATAACGGAGATATGACACATTATTAATATGACAAAAAAACACTTTTTATTCAATAACTCGAAAACCGGAAATGATAAAATATTTTTGAAAACGGTTCTGAGTTTGTCCCAAAAAAACTGCACATTTTTGGTAATTTAACCGTTTCCCTATCTTAAATATTAACCGAGATACCCATGCAATCCCATCGAATTTGGACCACCCTGTACTTGGGCATCTGCTAAGTTTTTGGTGTACTTCTATGGTTATTTGCATCACAATACCGTCATCCGCAAGTTAGTGATGTACACAGCTATGCCTTTTTCAGCTTAACCAGTTTAAAGCTGCGTTGTTTTAATGATTATTATTATTTTATTTATCGTAATGAACCCAAAACTTTTTTTTTAAATTGTTCTTGAATTATAAGATTTAAACAAATATTTAAATAATTTCGAAGACAACGTGGTAAAACATATTTTTTTAGACAGAGAAGAACAAATTTTATCAAAAACAAGCCAATTGATGTTTTAAAAAATAATAATCTTTTGCATAAAGTTTAAGCAAAAACAAAAAATCAGTGATAAGTTAAAATTTATTATTTTGTACCACCACACTGTGTTTGTGAATTATATTATGTTAAACTTGTTTTTTGCTTCAATTAGTTATTAAGTGTTCTTAAGGTTTTTTATTTAACACAAAGAGACAGTCTTTTAGCTAAAACTTCTTAATAATTTGAGGAAAAGCAACTGTTACTGATAAAAAATTCACAAACTGTATATGAGGTAAAAAGTTGCAATATAATTTATAAATAATCTTAGGTAATATATTAAATTTGTAATAGCTTTATTAATTATGTATTTTATTTAATTATTTGTAAACTATTAGGTAATTGATATCGGTTAGTCTATATAGTTTATTCAATTTTATTATTAAGCCAGTGACTGCCGAATTTTAAGTGTCAGTGGACAAGATGCCCGGCACTATAAACGCAATGACACTAAAATAGTCATTCGGATTTTATCTGTGTTGACCCCAATGTACCTATAAAAAAACCTTTTTATATTAAATGTACAGTTATTTAAGTCATCTTTGTTTCCTTTAGATGGTACAAAATGTATTTGTAATATATGACTTGGTATAATAAATAATTTGGAAACATATTTGACTTTTTATTCAAATATCAAGAAAGCTCTAAAACCTTGTTTTATAATGGTGTCAGTCGTTTTTTAAATTGTTGGACTTTTTTGAAAATTTTTTGATTTTCATCTACCACCTCCATTACACTTAAATTTAGATTATGCATAGAAGAAATCTTGGAGTTCAACCTGGAATTTTTGCAATCGATACATTACTTACAGGGTGTCCAAAATTTAATTTTTTTTAATTACAACTTCAGACCACTAAAACTCTTTTTTTCAAATACAATGCCTACATTTTTTTTTCCCTCTATTTACAGAAGTTTTTTTTTTTTAATTATTTGTAACAGAATTAGATTTGTATCTATAAATATATATCATTCCTGTTTAACATTTTTATAACTTGCTTTTGCATTTATTTTTTATAAATATTTAACCAGAATTATACACAAGGGCATAGGGAGATGCTCCGGGTCTGGTTGAAAAACGTACATGGCCCCAGGTAAATATATTGTGGGATGATGCCGGACTAGCCATCTGGCAGTTCTGGCGAATGCCAGAAGGGCCGGTGCCCGAATGGGCTGGTCAGGGCCAGCCTGAGCTATAGGCTTAGTAAGTCCAACGCTGTATAATGAGTGCAAAAAGTATTATAAAATGTTCCATTATAACATTTGCCTGTGAACAATCTTGATGTTTTTCTGGGGCTCTGCAATATGCAATAGCATCGTATGTTTGATCGCGCCACTCGCCCTTCAGGAATAGTCCTGATAATATCCAAAACCTGACACCTAACTATAGATGGCATGTGGATGAGTAAATAGTAGTTTCATAATCTGCTTATTTTATAAAACACATTGTTTAATAAATGGATTCATAAGAAATGTATTGATGCGAGTTTATTAAGTCTCTGTAAATGGTTACCATATAAAGCTATTAGTGGGTCCTACAAGTTGATGCATGGTCTAAAACTAATTTTAAGATAGAAAAATATCAATAACAATTCATATAATACTAGATATTAGCGATTTTTGAAATATTCGCAAGAGTAAAGTGCCCCTATTTTAAGTTTTAAAAAAGTTCAAGGGAAAACCATGTTTTATATTTAGTATTATTTTTGAATTCTAAACAACTTTTTTTTGGAACTATTTAAAATTTTTTAAATAAGGGCACTTTACTCTTGCGAATATTTTTAAAATCGTTAAAATCTAATGTTACATGATTTTTTTTTAAACTAAAAATTAGTTTTAGACCATGCACCAAGTTTAGTAAAATAAAAAAAATTGAGAAACCGATTATCAAAACCTTTTTCATTTATAGCAGACTTTTAGAATGTTAAAGTTACTTCAAAAATAAAATTGGAATTTTAACTTCAAATTTTACATTTAGTTTTATTTTTCATTCTAAATAATCTTTCCCTATGAGTTTTTTTGTTACTCTTCAAATAAGGGCACTTTACTCTAGTGAATATTTCTGAAATCGCTAAAATCTAGTGTCGTATGAATTTTTATGAAATTCGTTTTGAGGTAAGGCACCAACTATTATCAAGAATTTAAAAAAATGTATAATAAAAACTTTTCCATTTGTTGCATTCTTTTTGAATGACGCTGTATGGAGAATATAATGTAGCGTGAAAAATAAATAAATAAATTGTGAAAAGGGGAAATAGTCAAGTGTCTTATAAAAAAATCAAAAACATCAAAAATTTGTGATTTTTTAAATTTAAATAGATTTTTGATTTTTTAAATAAAAATCAAATTTTGCCCAACCCTGGCTGTGGGCCCCTATAATCTGAATACCAGGGCTGGTTTTTCTTCTGTCCGTCACTGATGCCCGGGCACCTGTACATCCCAGACCTGGGGAATTTTAACCTATGTCCCCCCCTCTCGCCAACCCTAATTATACAAGTTAGGAATGTGTTAGTTACATTATCTTTTCCATCTTCTCATCTATTTTTGTCAAATGTGGGGTCCACTGACAACATCCATACCTCAAAAGGTCTATGTGCATATTGTAAGTTTGAAAAACTCTAACCTAAAGCATTTTTACATTTGCGCTTTGATGAAGATGTAATTAAACAATTTTTTAATTTACTGATGCTTTGCACATGCACTGTTTTTTATAACTAAAACAGTCGGAGTATCGTTTGCTGTATTATTAATTAATTAATTACTAATTAATTTTATTAATTGAAATATATAATATAAAAGACACGTTTATTTATAAGCTCAATTTATTAGTTTTTCTATTATTATAGTGGTAACTTAACTATCAACACATTATACATACATAGGTATATAAGTTTTCATTTTCAAATCCGTTAAAAACTACAGTCATAATGTTACAGCACCCATCATTTATGCAAATCTTTTTACACCAAAGTTCAGTATTAATCAAAGTTTTGGTTTCCATGGACAACTTTCCATCAACCAGTTTAATGGAAATTCTTACAAATCCAGATTTTTAAATAGAACACTATTTTGTATTGAAATATGTGTATTTCTTTAAAATCATAGGAGTAGTATTTTTGTATATCCGTAAGTGATGTTTGTGGTCTTTCTCATATGCAGTGGCGTGAGCAGGATGTTTTAAGGGGGACCTTTTTTTTTAGTCACCAGTCTTTTTTTCAACTTCTTAGTACAAAATTCACAGCCAACAACTTTTTGTTTTGTTTTGTTTTTGGAGGGGGTTTTGACCAACCCCTAAACCCCCTGCCTACGCCACTGCACATATACAGGGTGTCCCAGTTAACTTGAACAGCATGGGGATCTCGTAAACGGTAAGAGATACAGAGTTGGCTAAATGGGTCAAAATGATCTATGATTCAAGAGCAACTATTCTATGAAAAAAAAACTTGAAAAAAATTTACAGTTTTTGGGCTATTCGTAAAAAACAAAAAAATGACGTTTTCGATTTTTGCTTATAACTTGCTTATTTAAAATCATACCCAAAATATTTTTCGACATTATTAGGACACTTTTTTGCGTAGAATTGAAATTAGTTAATAAATTTTACCTATCTTCATTTGTTTTTGTTATTTTAACATCAACTTTCTTATTTTAAATACGGGTCGTAGTTGGCTATGACACCATTAAAAAGAGATTTTTTTTCTCGTTTCATTGATGTATGGGTTGTTAGGTTTATTTTTAAAAATAAGCAAGTTATAGCAATATTATTGTATTTGTTAAGTTTAATCAAAGCCGCCATTGGAAAACAAAACAAAACATCACATAAATAAACTAGCTGAACTTAATTAAACACAAATAAACCTAAATAATTTAAGAATTTTTCAAATTACATAATAATTTATGTTTTTCCAATTACTGTCACTATTGAATCTAAATTATAACATGCGTTCAAAGTGTAGCTCACTCTCCATGTGCAATACAAATTTGAGATCTGCACATTGTAGGTAATAATGTTTTTCTAACGATATTTCTTTTTATTTGATAAACTTTTGTTAAACTATCCAATCTTAATTTTGTAATTGTGTTCAGCTGTCTTTTTATGATTAGCTGTTTTAAGAACATTTTATCAAGCAGAAAGTAATATGCATAAGAAATAATTGTTATCTACAAAGTGCAGATCTCAAATTTGCATTGCTCATGGAGAGTGGGCTGCACTTTGAACGCATGTTATAATTTAGATTCAATAGTAATAGTAATTGGAAAAACATAAATTATTATGTAATTTGAAAAATATCTTAAATTATTTAGGTTTATTTGTGTTTAATTAAGTACAGCTAGTTTATTTACGTGATGTTTTGTTTTGTTTTCCAATGGCCACTTTGATTAAACTTAACAAATACAATAATATTGCTATAACTTGCTTATTTTTAAAAATAAACCTAACAACCCATACATCAATGAAACGAGAAAAAAAATCTCTTTTTAATGGTGTCATAGCCAACTACGACCCGTATTTAAAATAAGAAAGTTGATGTTAAAATAACAAAAACAAATGAAGATAGGTAAAATTTATTAACTAATTTCAATTCTACGCAAAAAAGTGTCCTAATAATGTCGAAAAATATTTTGGTTATGATTTTAAATAAGCAAGTTATAAGCAAAAATCGAAAACGTCATTTTTTTGTTTTTTACGAATAGCCCAAAAACTGTAAATTTTTTTCAAGTTTTTTTTTCATAGAATAGTTGCTCTTAAATCATAGATCATTTTGACCCATTTAACCAACTCTGTATCTCTTACCGTTTACGAGATCCCCATGCTGTTCAAGCTAACTGGGACACCCTGTATATGTACAGGATGTTGAATATAAGTGTATAATACAAACGGGTCTTGTTACCGTAAAGAGATAAGCATTTGGTTAAATACAAGAAAATCCATAGCACCTTGAGAACTTCTAATAACATGATCAAACTTACCATATTTTGCTTAATATTCATGTAATGATGTTAAAATAAATGTTCATGTTTTATGTACACGTTACTTCTTAGGAAAGTCAGATGAAAAATGGTTTCATATTATCAAACCACAGATTTATAAAAATTTTAAATCTTTCATTACACGTCTTAATTCGCTTTTATTATTTCTAATATATTACACGATTTTTCAAGAACACATTGGCAGAAATGGCCTCAATTTGAACAAAACAAGCTTCTGGTAGTAGACTGACTGGTAAATAAAAAATTTATAAATACACTGTTTTGCAAACAATTGTTGCATGTGTCTACCAAGTCTTAAATTTACAACTGTCCGACTAATTTGTTAAACCTTGGAAAAATTATTTATGACATTTTTTATTTTCTTTCAGAACAATTAGGAAAATTTTGGAAAGTTTAACGGTTTAGTTTTATTTCTTAACATTTTGCATATTGTCTCCAATTTAATCAAATCTCTATCTCTCACACTTAACGAAACAACTTTAACGGAATTTCTCTGACCATTCACGAAATGTTTCAATTTTTTGTGTAACAATTACTTTTTAAAAGAGGTTGTGATGTTTCAAGTTTCAAAAATTAGTTTTAAGTAACTGCTTCAGCTCCGAGACCACAATTCAAAATAATATGCCAGTTCAGTTCGCTTTTGGTTCAAGTTCAGCCCCGATTAAACTATTGTACTTTAACATTTTTTTAACAAACTGCCTGTAGAATTTTTAATAAAGTATAATCGCAATATTCATTTTTAAATTTTTATAATAGATAACACTATTATTTTATTCTTATTAGTCATAAGGTGATCAATTTGAAGTGCAAAAAGATTATAAATGTTGAATACATTTGACATTTTCTAATTAAATTAGTATCACAATAAAATATACATAGAAATCATAATACCACTGTAAAACTTACTTACTCATCCATACTAAACATTAAACTTCTAAACCTACAAAAATATTACAAAAAGCATACCATACAACAGTGGTTCTTAAACTATGGGTCGAAACAAATATTAAATTTGATTTAATTTTTTTTTAAATTCAATATATTTGTTTTTTGTTATAATTATGAAATTAATAAAGGTTATGGATTGTTAACATTATAATTTTGAAGTAATAATACTGTGATGGTTCGCAACAGTTTGTTGAAATGGAAAAAAGGCTTGCGAAGAAAACAGTTTAAGAACCACTGCCATAGAATACTCTTGCTCTAGAATTGGGACAAAGATTTCTGCTAAGAACACCAAAAATTATCAGCCAGTTAGCTTTTTGATTTTTCCAAAATATATCAAATTGTCAGTAACTTGAATGTTTTTGTAATCATTAATAGTTTAAATTAATAAAAATTACTCATATAATTTCAATTAAAACAGTTTAAAATGATGCTGGAACTTATTTCACTGATTCATCTATCGATATAAGTAAGTTTAATTAATAATCACTGATGAACAAACGAGTCTTTAAATTGGTCTAGCATTTGACAAGAAATACTTCGAAAAAAGGTAAGCGACTTTTAATTAAATTTACTAAAGTTTTTTTTTTAAATCATTAAGACTGCAGACTCAATAAAATTATCAAATATTTTTTTATTTCTTCCAAAGTGTTCTCACTTCATGGATGAGAAAGCCAAAACCTACTTTTCTAAAATATAAATAATAGCAGTTTTACTGCTTCAAACACCACAACAAAAATAATTTATTATTTTATTGTTAAGATACTTTTAGTCAGTAAAAAATGTAACAAATTGCATTGTACAAAAATTACTTTAAGAAATGCATATTTCATATAATGTTAAGAAGTTAGAACCATTTGCTGCTTAATAAATAGTTTCCTGTTGATTATATTACTATGCGTACATTGTTATTTAATATTGAAGCTACTGGTTGCTTTGTTATTTAAGCTGGATTAGGCAATAGTCCGGATACGATATCAGTATAGTAAATGCTAAAAACGGTGCTGTTATGTGAAACAATTCTTAAGAACTGTCCGGCAACTCCTGCTAATTCTTTCTGTAGAGCTGTTAAGCCGGAAGGCACTTTCTGTGGAGCTGCTGTTGCAGAATCAATTATTTGTAACAGGAACTCTTTTAGCCTTTGACCTTTTAGTAAAATAATAATTTAAAAAAGATTGCAAAACATTTCTGTGTGCTTCAAGGCTCAACATTACCATTCTTGTCATCATTTGACATAATAACCATATTGTTTTAAACTGTATCTAATCAATACAATTATTATTACATAGAGTTATTGCAT
This sequence comes from Elmis aenea, assembly GCA_947652605.1. Taxonomy (NCBI): domain Eukaryota; kingdom Metazoa; phylum Arthropoda; class Insecta; order Coleoptera; family Elmidae; genus Elmis; species Elmis aenea. The sequence goes on from OX393581.1 coordinate 35,777,844, forward strand.
TACAAAACATTTAAAAATAAAACTGACCATTACTTTTTTAAGTTTATCACATTTACTTTTTAAACTAATCGTAGCTGCGATTTGCATTAATTACTTTATGTACTGTAAAACTATTGGTAATAGCCGTACAACATTCCATAACTGTAAAATAAATTCTTTAACACAGATGTACAGGGCGGACAAATTTCGATGTTTTTTATAGGGAATCTCGGTAACTATAAGAGATGTGGAAAAACGAACCCCCGTTCCTCGATATTTTTTTTCGAGAAAAAGTTAATGGTGAAAACTAAAATTGGTTATCGTCTTTTGTTTTTGAGTTATTGCTGATATTAACTTTTTCTCGAAAAATGAGATCGAGGAACCGGGGTCAGTTTTTCCACAATTCTTATAGATACCGAGATTCCCTATGAAAATATCGAAATTTGCCCACCCTGAATATCCTATCATCAAAAACAGTTCTACATTATTATCAGCAGATTCGTCAAAGTACACTACATAAGATAGCTAATGTTCTCTCAAAGCTTAAAAACTTAAACTTCCACCCAAAACAGATGAAAGGTCTGATACTGAATCTAATTAAATTAGCACATTAAAAAGTTGCTTCATGAAAGTGGTTTTGGTTTTTTAATGTCTAAAAATATGTGATAAACCTAAATAAATGTTCTTAGTTGTTCCCGAAAAACTTGTGAACTAAAATGTTCTATGACAATAATTTTTATCTCTGATTCCTACTCACAAGGGAGGGTCACGATACGTTGTCGCTAGAATTTGATTCAGGCTGTGTTTATTGCATCAAAGACATCAAAACTAAATGTTTTCCAGAGTTATACGTGCCACTGGCCATTTACTTCGGAAAAATAGGGGAAAAACTGAAAAATGGGTATAAAAAGGTCATTTTTGCGTTCGCGTTGGCCATGAATCCGTCAGAGAAAAAATCGAATTTCTTCTATTTACCAATTCGCGCATCCTTTGCAAGTAAAATGGTGCAAAGTTTTTGAAAAAATCTTAAACGGTTCCGGAGAAAATCGTCAAAAACGAACCCCTGCATAAGCGCTATGATTTGAGAAGTTTTGTGTGTATCTGTATAACTATATCTATGCGACTTGCATAGGCGTTTAACATAGGGAAAACCGTTTTTACAAAGGCCTCGTTTTTCGCGTTTTTCTCTGGAACCGTTTAAGATTTTTTCAAAAACTTTGCACCATTTTATTTGCAAAGGTTGCGCGCATTGGTAAATAGAAAAATTTTGATTTTTTCTTTTACGGTTTCAGGGCCAACGCGATCGCAAAAATTACTTTTATTATTCAACTTTTCAGTTTTTCCCCTATTTTTCCGAAGAAAATGGTCAGTGGCACGTATAACTCTGCAAAACATTTAGTTTTGATGTCTTTGATGCAATAAACACAGCCTTAATCAAATTCTAGCGACAACGTATCGTGACCTTCCCTGGTCAGCATCAAATCACGCAATATTCTCCCAATTTAATTAACCATGGCTCTTAAGTTACGCGAGATTCCTATGTTGAACCTTGAATTTAAAGGTCTGTATATTACAATTGAAATGAATTACTTACGGACAAGTTGGCGAACTCGATGTTCAGGATTGGCAATATCTGCAATTTGCTCTTTCAACAGTTTTTCTGAATCTTCACTTAACTCCGAAAAACCATGGGCTTTTTTAGTTTCTTTAATATCATTAACAACCTGCTCTGCTACATTCGGCAATACAGTCTGTAAGTCTCTACAGAAAAAAATTAATTAATTAAAAATTAAAGCTGTGCATCAAACAATTTTCAGTTTTAAATTCAACTAATCAAATTATTATTACTGAATATGTTGACAGATATTATTTCTTTACACTCCACGGCATGCCTAGGTATTAATAAAAAATTAATTTAATTGAAATTAAGACAAACGAGATCTCGAATATAAATAAATTTGACTACGACGTGTTTTCAAAACGGGTGTACCTAGAAAACTAAACAAAACTTGTCATAGAAATATTAACATTCAACTTTTTTTTAAGTAATTACAATTTTCATAAAACAAATTTTTGTTTCTAACGGTAATGTTTATAAGCAATGAAACCTAGTATTACAGTGTTTTATTTACATTTACCAATCTGTATAGAGGGTGGTCCAAATTCGATGGGATTGCATGGGTATCTCGCTTAATATTCAAGATAGAGAAACCGTTAAATTACCAAAAATTTGCAGTTTTTTAAGACAAACTCAGAACCGTTTTCAAAAATATTCTATCATTTCCGGTTTCGAGTTATGGAATAAAGTGTTTTTTTGTCATATTAATAATGTGTCATATCTCCGTTATTGTTGTAAATATCGAAAATATTTACATAGATTATTTTTAGATATTTTTATGTTTAATTTGATTATGCTAAAAAAAAAAAATACGCTCGCCGTTAAAAAGTTATGACACAAACTTACCTTTTTTTAAATGGGAAGGATAGTTGGCTATGACCAATTTAAATTCCTTATTTTTTTCTCATTCTAAATATATAAGGGTCGATGTATTTATTTTTAATAATACACAAGTTATGAAGGTTTTTTAGTTTTTTTTTTTTTAAGAAAACCATAATAGGCTGTGAAAACAAAAAAAAAACAAGGTGTAAAACCTTATAAAAGTCATGTGGTACAAGTTACCAAGGTTTTCTAATTTGTTGTTGAGATAGACATTGTAAATATTTGAACATAAGATAACAACAACATAGTCGGAATTGGTCGGAATCAGCAGTAATGTAGTAAGTATATTGTTTATCTTAAGTTCAAAAATTTTTGATGTATATCTCAACAACAAATTTAAAAACCTTGGTAACTTGTACCACATGAGTTTTAAAAGGTTTTACACCTTGTTTTTTTTTGTTTTCACAGCCTGCTATGATTTTCTTAGAAAAAAAAAAACTAAAAACCCTCCATAACTTGCGTATTATTAAAAATAAATACATCGACCCTTATACCGGGTGATTCAGTTTGACTGTCGCACCCCTATAACTTTGTAAGTATTGAAAATAACCCCAACAAACCTTATACCGGGTGTTAACCACCAGCCGTGAACATAGGGAATTAACATTGGTTTTAACTTTTTTTCGGATTCCTGCTCCCCAATTGAATTTATATTAAAATTAATGGTAAAAATAGAAAGATAAATTTATTACGCATCATTTGAGACCATTAATAAGCTTAAATGTTTAATATTTAGTTTATAATTAATATTTTAAAATTGGATTAATTTTACAAATATAAGTAGCCATGACTGTCAATCTGACATTTGTCTTCATTCATTTTTGTTATTATCTGTCAATTTTTAAATCAGCGAGTTATTTCTTTAACGATTTTGATTAAAATGAAAAAAAAAACTATAATAGAGGAAGAGTTTTAATGGTGAAAAAAGAAATAACTCGCTGATTTAAAAATTGACAGATAACAAAAATTAATGAATTTGTCAGATTAACAAATTAATCCAATTTTAAAATATTAATTATAAACTAAATATTAAACATTTAAGCTTATTAATGGTCTCAAATGATGCGTAATAATTTTATCTTTCTATTGTTACCATTAATTTTAATATAAATTCAATTGGGGAGCAGGAATCCGAAAAAAAGTTAAAACCAATGTTAATTCCCTATGTTCACGGCTGTTGGTTAACACCCGGTATATTTGAAATCGGCGAGAAATTCTCTATTAAGTGATGTGTTTTTGTTACCTCTACGATGACGTATGTCAAATCCGCGATAGACGACTGTTTTTTTTAAAATTACATAGTATACATTTTTTGGTTGATTCGGATAGAGAATTTAATTCTGAATCCGACCATGTACTTAAAAAGTATGCATACATAAAAAAATTTTCGAGAAAAATCAGTTCAAAGTTTATTCAAATCATAGCAAACAGTCTATTTAACATAACAAAAAACGATCAAATCTTAAAAATTATACGGTAATGTATGTAATGGAAATGTATTAAAAATTAATTTTTAATAAAAATAAAAACAAGTAATAAACGCCGACATAAAAAATTAGATTTTAATGTATTCAAACCGCCACTGCTGATTTTTCTCGAATTTTTTTTAATGTATGCCTACTTTTTGAGCACATCGTCGGATTCAAAATTAAATTCTCTATCCGAATCAACAAAAAAATGTATACTATGTAATTTAAAAAAAAACAGTTGCCTATCGCGGATTTGACATACGTCATCATAGAGGTAACAAAAACACATCACTTAATAGAGAATTTCTCGCCGATTTCAAATATATAAGGTTTGTTGGGGTTATTTTCAATACTTACAAAGTTATAGGGGTGCGACAGTCAAACTGAATCACCCTTATATATTTGGAATGAGAAAAAAATAAGGAATTTAAATTGATCATAACCAACTATCGTTCCCATTTAAAAAAAGGTAATTTTGTGTTATCACTTTTTAACGGTGAGCGTAAATGTTTTTTTTTGGTACAATCAAATTAAACATAAAAATATCTAAAAATAATCTCCATAAATATTTTTGATATTTACAACAATAACGGAGATATGACATTATTAATATGACAAAAAAACACTTTTTATTCAATAACTCGAAAACCAGAAATGATAGAATATTTTTGAAAACGATTCTGAGTTTGTCTCAAAAACTACACATTTTTGGTAATTTAACCGTTTCTCTATCTTAAATATTAACCGAGATACCCATGCAATCCTATCGAATTTGGACCACCCTGTACTCTTTTTAACTTCATTCAAGGACTTAAAGAAAAGCCGTGTAAAAAGCGTTTTTGTTGTAACTATGCATGAAAACTAAGTGAACTACGAAAAAAACTAATATCACCACTTTATATTAGGGTGACTATTCGTCCCCAATTTTCGGGGAAAGTCCCTGAAACACGACTTATGTCCCGGATTATTCTTGTCCCAAATTTTCATAATTTTCCTATACACATTTAAAATAACAAATGTATGGTACTTTCACTGTTGCCAAATTATGCAAATCTGTAAATCTGGCAACATTGTAACCGCTTATTGGCCACAAACCCTAGCTTAGTGTCTCCGAAACTTTGGGGAAAAAAATGGTCACCTTACTTTACATGGCATATTAAATAAGCTCATTGCCCAAACATTCAAAAGTTTGATTTTATAACTAAAAGTATATTAAATAAACAAATCGTAAAATAGAAGTTTTTCAAAACATTTGAATATCGCTACAGATTAAGCTTTATTATTATGGCGAGATTCCCATGGTGGCCTGAATTAAATGGTGCACCTTGTAAAAACAGATGTAGTTATAACCAAATGTTCATACCTTTCTGATTTAATTGACTGAATCAAAATAGAAGCATGATTTTTGACAGTTTCTTTAAAGGAAGCGATTGATTGTAGGTCTGGACCTGCATAACTACCCGTTACTAATAGCACCGTCCCGATAATAATAAGTCTTTTTGTTTGCAGTTCCAAATTGGACAGTCTTGCTTCGTCTAACATAAAAGTCTGAAAAATAAAATGCGTACTACTACTTATAGCATCTACAAGGGTGACTTTTTAATTACCTCCGGATATGGACCTTTCCCATCCCATTCCAATAAATCAAGACAAGCAACTGTAAAAGCCCGTTTAGCTAAATTACGAGCATGTGCAATACGATCAACATTTGGAGGTGTTTCTTCATCTGCATTAACATACTTTAAAAGCCAATTGCGAGTATGTTCCAGTCCGTCTGTTAACAAAAAAAAAAGCTAACTATTTTAGTATAAATATTTTAATAAATACCATTTTGGACAGCCAAAAAGTCAGCAAATTTCTTTCTTTCCAGCTCAACACTATGTGCTATAATGTCGGGTTTAACCATTTCAATTGTGAAATTAGCCATATCCAAAGCCATCACATCCAAGGTCTAAAACAAAAGCAGTGAGACAATCGATAGGGGGGGGATCTGTCTTGTCCCGGTTATGATAATCACAAATTTGGCAACCCTAAGCATATACCCACATATTATGCAGATGATTTTCACACTAAATACTATACTAAAAAATATTATTTTTAATTTACTTATTGGAAACACTGACAAAGAAATTTAATGAATTATTTTAGGAATTAAATGTAACAAAAAATAATGTGAAACTGAAATTAAATATAAGTTAAAAAATATTTATAAAACCTCAAAATGTATTCGAACCTCATCACAAAATTTTTAATTTCATCAATCCCAGATCAGAACCTTTCCAAACATTTAATATGTTTAATGTCCTATAACAAACTTTGTTTAAATACTTACTGTTAAGATTCCCTTAAAAGTTTCAATCACATCGGTAGTTTCGGTAAGGCTTTTAATTTGTTCATCCCTGACAGGAGCACATAATTTTGCCATCACAGAAATAACATACTGGGCATAGTTCTAAAAAAAAAATACCATGTTTTGTACATTTAAATATAATAAAAATAAATAAAAAATTGTAGTGTGTTAATCTAAAATTTAAAAAAAAATCAAAAATTATGAACTGCAGTCAACTCTAAAAACATTTTTTAAAAAAACTATGGCTTGAGAAAATTTTTTGAAACTTGAAATAAATTTAAATAGTGCTTATAAAAGTAATAAAAATTAGTATCTAGTTTTCAATACTTAAAATGACCTTAATATTGTGATTATGATCGACAATATACAGGGTTCTCGTTTTTCGCGGGCCACTATGGGGATCTCGTAAACGGTAAGAGTTACGACTTCGGTTAAATTGGGGCAAAGTTGTATATTCAGGTGCTTAATAATTTGACGCAAACAGAACTTATCTAGCTCTTTTAGTTTTTGAGATATAGGGAAAAAAGTAAAAAAGTGGATTTTTGTTTTTTGCCCGTAACTTTTTCATTTGATGTCACATTTAATTTTTGTAAAAACATTTTCATGGCCATTTTTTGCAAGGAATCAAATTCCCCAATTATATTTTCCGTGCGACGTTTCGTTTTTTTTAAACCATCATCAGGTCAATTTTTTCTTATGGACGCTATATCTGATTTTAACGCCAATTTGTAGAGCATTTTATTCTGAATTCGACAATGTACAACTCTGGTACTTTTTTGAGACAATTGTTGTTAAAAATGGCAAAAACAAATATTTTATTTAAAACAAATCCTAATCGGCATGATAAATAATTGTCTTTGTCCCTTTTTCCTTGGAAAAAGGTGAGTAAACCGTATGAAATTACTATTAAAGGGATTTAATTAAAAAATCGGTATTAATAAATATGTTAGGAATGCATTAACATTGTTCACTTATTAGCAAATATTTTTAGAATATTTTCTTCAGTTAAGTAATAAATGTCTCTAAAATGTGTATTTAATCCCTTATTTGACATACAATTATTTGTAACAAAATGTTCGTAATCAAATAATATGTGTTCATAGTTTACAAAAAACTTCCAGACAATTATTTATCATGCCGATTAGGATTTGTTTTAAATAAAATATTTGTTTTTGCCATTTTTAACAACAATTGTTTCAAAAAAGTACCAAGTGTTATACATTGTCGAATTCAGAATAAAATGCTCTACAAATTGGCGTTAAAATCAGATATAGCGTCCATAAGAAAAAATTTACCTGATGGTTTTAAAAAAACGAAACGTCGCACGGAAAATATAATTGGGGAATTTGATTCCTTGCAAAAAGTGGCCTTGAAAATGTTTTTACAAAAATGAAATTTGACATCAAATGAAAAAGTTACGGGCAAAAAACAAAAATCCACTTTTTTACTTTTTTCCCTATATCTCAAAAACTAAAAGAGCTAGATAAGTTCTGTTTGCGTCAAATTATTAAGCACCTGAATATACAACTTTGCCCCAATTTAACCGAAGTCGTAACTCTTACCGTTTACGAGATCCCCATAGTGGCCCGCGAAAAACGAGAACCCTGTATAGTAATAACGAGCTCATTGACATTAAATACACTTTAATTGAAATGTTTGCATACATTTTTAAAAAAAATTTCCTCTAGTATTCAATATGTGTGGTAAAAAAATGTGGAAATAAACTAAAAAACGTTCAAAAAAACAACACATTATTAAACCAAAGTACATTATATGTCACTTGGATGTTTATTAAATTTGTGAAAAAATATTTTCATTTTAATTGAATTGTAAATTCGATATACTGAACACAAAACCTGCGACTGTACAACGTGGTCCAAATTCGATGGGATTAACATAGGTATCTCGCTTAATATTTAAGACAGCGAAAAAGATACATTACCAAAATGTGCAGTTTTTTAAGACAAACTCAGAACCGTCTTCAAAAATATTATAGAAAAACTGTTTCTTTTGGCCATAAACTTTTATGTCATATCTCTGTTATTGTTGTAAATATTAAAAAAACGTATGAAGATTATTTTTAGATATTTTTATGTAAAATTAGTTGGTACAAAAAAAATATTTACGCTTGCCATTATAAAGTTTTTACACAAACTTACCTTTTTTTAAATGAAACCTTTAGTTGGCTATGATCTCTTTAAACACCTTATTTTTCCTCATTCTAAATATGTAAGGGTTATTTTCAATAATATGCAAGTAAAGAGGTTTTTAACCTCTTAAGCGCCGCGCTTGGTAAAGCAAAGTGCGCTCCTAGGCGGGGACTGATTTTTAACGCGTGCGTATATATACGTTATGTCCATAATCTAAACAGATACATACGTCATGGCCATTGCATAGAAGAAATAATAAAATCCGGATCATATTATCAATTATTATGAATTATTTGAAGCAAACTTATTACAGTAATAATAATAAAATATTCTTTTGTTATTAAAAATAAACGTAATACAGTAGTAAAAAATATTAAAATAAAAAAATTTTTGGTTTTATAAAATAAACACATTACAAACAATCTCATTGCAGTAATAATAATAAAAAATCAAAAAATCCTCCTGTTGTTTAAAATAAACGCGTAAAATGTATATCACAGCAAACAGGTTGAAACAAGTTTACAAACACGGCGTCTTATAGTACAGATAAACTAATGAAAACGTGCAGGCGAATATAATCGACAAGTTCATAGAGATACACACGAATTTGTACAACGCGAATATATCCGTCATACGCGCAGACTAACGAAAATTCAGATGACGAATATATACGTCATAGGCGCTTAATGGTGCCTGTCCACGTGAGAGTAAACTAATCTAGATAGCAGCGTCGCCAAGGATACAGCCCCTGAGAGTAACTCGCGATTGGCTGTATCCTTGGCGACGCTGCTATCGAAAGTAGTTTACTCTCACGTGGACAGGCACCATAAGAGGTTAATATTTATTTTTCAAGATAAACAAAAACAAAAAGTAGGCTAGAAAAACAAAAAAACAAAAACAAAAACAAGGTGTAAAACCTTATAAAACTTATGTGGTACAACATCCCAACGATTATTTAAAAGGGATTATGTTTTGTCGTTTCTTTCTACAAAAAGTGCTGACAATAATCAGTTTCCCCTAAATACTATTCACAAAATCAAGTCAAATTTGATCTAAATGTATGGTGTTGTTTGCCAGGTGATAAGGTCCTGGCATATCAATTATTTTATGAAAATCTAAAAGCAAACAATTCTGAGCTTATATTTGAACCTCTTTTAGACAATATTTCTCTTGCGAAAAGGAGATTTAATTTACTTTCCCATAAAAACTTAATTCTTATAGTTAGTTAGGTTTCAATACATTTTAAACTTCAAAGTCGATTGTCACAATTACATCATACATACTTATTTACAAAAACTGTTGATTCTGACTAAATTGTTGTCTATCTTTTGTTCAAATCTTGTTTATTTTTTTGTTTTCAAAGCCTATTTTCTGTTTTTGTTTATCTTTAAAAAAATTAAAAACCTTTGTAACCTGCACATTATTGAAAATAAGTACATCAACTTTTAAATATTTGCAACGAGCAAAAATACGGTATTTAAATAATAGAGCACATTCAACCATAGCTTCCATTTACAAAAAAAAGTAAGTTTGTCATAGCTTATTATAGGCAAGCAAAAAAAAATTTTTTTATACCATCAAATTCTACATAAAAATATCTAAAAATAATCTTTACAAATTTTTTCGATATTTACAACAGTGATATGACACATTACAAATATGGCAAAAAAACAGTTTTTTAAAAATAACTTTAAAACAGGAAATGATAGAATATTTTTGCAGAAAGCGGTTCGGAGTTTGTCTCAACAAACTGCACATTTTTGGTATTTCAACTGTTTCTCTATCTTGAATATTAAGCAAGATACCTATGTAAACCCATAAAATTTGGACCTCCCTGTATATTGTAATTACCTGAAAATCCAAAGCCCCATTTTGTGCCTGCTGTCTAATGAGTTCACTGTCCAGAACTTCAGCAATTTGCTGTTTTAATTTTGTATGCTGAGGAAGGAGCACCGAAAACAAGCCTTCTTTGATATTTTCCAGCAATTTGAAGGCCTGAGATTACACATTTAATTATTTCAAAACTATTTTCACATAAATACCAAAAGTACACACAAAATTTACTTTTGCAATAAACATTTTTTAACCTCTTAAGCGCCGCGCTTGGCAAAGCAAAGTGCGCTCCTAGGCGGGGACTGATTTTTAACGCGGGCGTATATATACGTCACGTCCATAATCTGAACAGATACATACGTCATGGCCATTGCATAGAAGAAATAATAAAATCCGGTTCATATTATGAATTATTATTTATTATTTGAAGCAAACTTATTACAGTAATAATAATAAAAAAATTATTTTGTTATTAAAAATTAACGTAATACAGTAGTAAAAAATATTAAAATAAAAAATTTTTTGGTTTTATAAAATAAACACATTACGGACGTATAAAAACAATATTATAAAATATTTTTTTATTATACCGGGTGTTTTAACCACCAGCCGTGAACATAGGGAATTAACATTGGTTTTAACTTTTTTTCGGATTCCTGCTCCCCAATTGAATTTATATTAAAATTAATGGTAACAATAGAAAGATAAATTTATTACGCATCATTTGAGACCATTAATAAGCTTAAATGTTTAATATTTAGTTTATAATTAATATTTTAAAATTGGATTAATTTTACAAATATAAGTAGCCATGACTGTTAATGTTAATCTGACATTTGTCTTCATTAATTTTTATCTGTCAATTTTTAAATCAGCGAGTTATTTCTTTTTTCACCATTAAAACTCTTCCTCTATTATTGTTTTTTTTTCATTTTAATCAAAATCGTTAAAGAAATAACTCGCTGATTTAAAAATTGACAGATAATAACAAAAATGAATGAAGACAAATGTCAGATTGACAGTCATGGCTACTTATATTTGTAAAATTAATCCAATTTTAAAATATTAATTATAAACTAAATATTAAACATTTAAGCTTATTAATGGTCTCAAATGATGCGTAATAAATTTATCTTTCTATTTTTACCATTAATTTTAATATAAATTCAATTGGGGAGCAGGAATCCGAAAAAAAGTTAAAACCAATGTTAATTCCCTATGTTCACGGCTGGTGGTTAACACCCGGTATAAAACAATCTCATTGCAGTAATAATAATAAAAAAATTAAAAAATTCTATTGTTGTTTAAAATAAACGCGTAAAATGTATATCACATCAAACAGGTCGAAACAAGTTTACAAACACGACGTCTTATAGTACAGATAAACTAATGAAAACGTGCAGGCGAAAATATTCGACAAGTTCATAGAGATACACACGAATTTGTACAACGCGAATATATCCGTCATACGCGCAAACTAACCAAAATTCAGATGACGAATATATACGTCATAAGCGCTTAAGAGGTTAATACCTGTGAATAATTTGGAGGATCTTCGGCCAATTCCATTGTAAGCAAGTCCCAAAATGCTCGATGCATTGTCTCTTTAACCGCCTTATGCACACTATTTGGGGGTGGCTGTGCACGTTCCAGTTTAAAATCTTTGTCGACCGCAATATGGTGTACCAATGCCATATCTCTTATTCCATTAGCTGCCTTCATAATTTCTTCCAGAGACACAAATTTTGGTGGTGAAGCTGCTGTTAACCCACTGGCCACCATGTACTGTTGAGATGTTGTTCGTTGCCTAAATGAGATAAAAAAAAGTTATTTTGTCAAAACGAATCGATTAAAACCTTACCGTTTACCCGTCTCTGAAGTGCCATCATCACTTGTTACAGAGCATTCACTCTGAGATCTTATTCTTAAAGCTGTATTATCTTGGGAATAAATGCTATTATCATTAGAGTTTTCATTGTTGTCCTTGTTCATAGTATCTTCAGAAAATACAAGTAATTTAGCTATATAAGAAAATTTAACATGGGAGATACACTTAATACTGATACACAGCAGAGCTGTATACTGAAATACAATCTATTGAGGTCACCTAACTATAAAAAGCCACATTTAGTTAATTGTGCAACCAGGAAGTTCCCATACCTAAGGTTACATTTTCATTTATTATCTCACTTGTATATTTTTTAAAATAAATCTATACCATTATTTAACTAAAGTATATTAATCGAGACAATACACTACCTTAACGAGAAGAAAATCACAGAAATTTTTACTCAAAATAACGTCAAAAATGTAAATAAACGTCAATTTATCAGCTGATTTTGTTGTTTACCAACAAGACCTTCGCAAGGCCTCAAACTAAATAAGACAAAATTGCTGTCTGGCTAGAGACCTTCATTTTTCCAGATATGGTAACAACCACTTGTCAACCTTAAAATGAATCATCTCTTGTTTACATTGTGATCTGTCATTGTTTGACCTTTAATAAGTTTAAATAGATTATAATGGAAAATAACATCCAGGTATTGCAGCATATAAGGCAAGATATTGCTCAAAAATTGGAAAAGGATATTAATAGAATTATAGCGTCCTTGGAACAACAGGGTATTGAAGACTATTCAACCACTAATGTTCTGGAAAACTTGGATTTAAAACAAGTAGAAAAAGACATTTTGGAAAAATATAATTTATCTAATGAACGAAACGACCCAAAGTTTTCTTATGAAAGTGAAATTTGGTCGCCAATTAGCACAGAAGAATGTAGTGATCTCGAAACTGTTACACAATTTTTCAAAAAAGATAGGTCCACCACATCACAATTAAATGCAGTTAATGCACTTTTATCGATGCACTATATTGATACAAAGCACAAATATTGGTTAGACACCTCCAATAATCTTCAACAATGTTTATTGAGCTTGAGTGATGACGTGTTTAATAACACATTGAAAACTTTTTATAAAATTATATCAGTTCCCAGTACAAGTTGTGAAGGTTATATGAGTCTTTTAGAAGGTGTAATTTTAATGTTTAGCAATAATCCTGCCTTAAAGACGAAAAAGATAGACTTAAAAAACAAAATTCATATTCGCACCTTTAAAATATTCCGATTTATTGCACAATCACTGAAGTTTATGAGTAAAATCTGGATGCATACTAAAGAAAAAGTTACAATAGAAATTTTATCCACTTTCATTTATTTATTAATTAATAATACAAATTACAATGAGAAAAGTGAAAGTTTAAGTGCTCTAGATTTTTTGAGTGTAATTGATCCGGAAAGTAAATGGTTTGTAAATTTAATTTACGGTTACCAAACACGTCATATAGTTTTAAACCACGTGAGGAATTTTAATACACTAGTGACACATGAAATTACTGCACTATGTTTATACATGAATAGCTTTGTTAACACTACTCAAGAGACAATTATTCAAAATCAGTTTGTTTTTAAACAATTTTCTCATTGCGTACATTTTCTTTCCGAGTATTTTAAATATGGTCAACTTTCAAGCGTGTTCCCTTTATCACTAAAAATATTTTCCGAGCCGATTAATATAGATAATTTAATAATGTTGCTAGTTGATTACATAAATCGTTGTACTTATAAAATAATTAGGCCTTTATTAGTTCAATTATTAATGAATATAATCACAAAACATACCGACTTACTTTGTTTCCCAGAAATATTTAGCAAATTATTTCAGCAACTAATTATAAAAGTTAGCGATAAAAAACGTATTTACGACGTAGTTCAACATAATAAACATGCTTTAGAAATTTTAAATTTTGTATCAAAAACTCAATTTGGACATTTGTATATATTCCAACATTTGCAAAAGTCTCACGAACAAAAATCGAGCGGTAGAAATAAATCAGATAAAGCTGGAAGTTCTAAGTCACGTTCAACATATTCATCGATGGAAAAGTCTCTTAATCCGATGCAAATAATAATTAATCTAACAATATCCTCGATGCGATTCTACATCAATCAGAGCGAAAATGAACATCGTGTAAATGAAACCGTATTTGACCTCATGAGTATGTGCGAAAATTTGTACAATTCACATTCAAAAACGTTTTATGTTTTCAATCCTTCAAAACTTTTAACATGCACAAACGATTTTTATCAGACTGTTACAAATCATGATTCACAAAGCACTTTTTACAAAATTAAAATTGTTGATTTCTTGTTATTCTTTTTGAAAAATTGGCCCAACAGTATTCAAGTATACGATTCGGATGTTGAACTTTTACAAGATGTTGTGACATACAGTTTTAAACATTTAAATGGCTTTAAAAACCGTCTTGTATCTCCAAAATTAATTATAAATGTTAGTAGGTGTAAAGAGGGTTGCACGATTCTTGCAGCCCACTATGACTTCATAATAAAACCATTCTTACAAAATATTTGGAATGAAGTTGATGATGAAGAAACATTATTGGAACAAAACATTTCGTTTGATAATTATATTAACAAATTTCTGTACTTTATTCATGCCTTAAGCTATAATTTTAAAGCCATAGAAACCTTTTTATCATATGAAAACGAAGGAACGATTGTTCTGAATGACCATAAAGCCTTAACTCTATCTGAACTTATAGAAAACTGTTTAGATATTGAGACATCATATTTAGGAACTATTGATGTTTACTTAGGACTGTTACTAGCAAAAGTACTTCTTACAAACTTGGATGTTATGATATATTTGCAAAGTAGTTATCAATTGCAAGTAAGTTTGTTTAAAAATATATTTAAAAGCAATCATACCACATGTAGTTTTGAGCATTTTTTAAATTAGTTTATTATCTTTGCACCTATTGTCAATTTTTTTTACACTGCACTATACATATATTACACCAGCGAAGCACATTTGTAAGCTACAAACAGCCAGTAAATATTTTATAAGGTCTTTTCTGTAATTCAGATGTATATTTACATATTTACAATAATATAAAAAATATTCTTATCACTACATTTTTGAAGAACTTTAATTACTTTTTTAAAATTCAGTAGGTAAATTTTAATTTTTGTACTTATTTAAAGTATTTGAGCAACTATAGGTACACAACTGCATATACATAAAATAAATGTTTTTTTATGTATATTTTGTAGTTTCCGTGATCTACGCCAGGGCTGTCTAACTGGAGGCCCGCGGGCTACATCCGACCCCCGAAAGGACTTTTGTGGTCCTCAAACTAATTATTCTTAATTCGATATATACAAAAACATTTCACTTTGCTTATTAGAATTATGCCCAATAGTGGCACGCTAAAACTTTGAAGAAGAAAAAATTACCCGCTTTCATGTAGAAGTTGGACAACCCTAGTCTATCCTATATATTTATTTTGTAAATGCTATTCTTTAAAATATCTGTATCAATCATTATACCGGGTGATTCAGTTTGACTGTCGCACGGTTGCACCCCTATAACTCGCAAGAAATCCTCTATTAAATGAGGTTAAAATGTTTTTTTCTACAATGAAATATATCAGACTGGCGATAGATAGTCTTTTTTTTTTAAATTACATAGTATACTTTTTTTACTGAGTCTAATAAAGGATTTAATTTTAAATCTGATTGTGCGTTAAAAAAATTAAACATAAAAAGGAAAATTTTTGAGAAAAATGAGTTTATAAACGATTTATTTTTTTCACAAAATTTTAGATATTTTTGTATTTAACAATGCACTAAAAAGAGTTTTTAGTAAAAATGAGAATTTAAAAAAAAACTAATTTATTAATTAATAATTTTAGTGTTTAAGATGTTTTTAGTGTCCACTATCTGCTTACTAATACAGTTGTACTCTGTATGTAACGCTTTGAATACACACTCACAAGCAATTCGGCAAAAGGTCCACTTTCAATTTAATGCTCTTAAAATAATGATTTTTTGACAAAAAATAATAAAATACAAATTTAAACAAGTTATAAACTGTTAATTATTTCAGCAATTGTGTTTTGTTTCTTTGTTTTGTCAAGTACGATTGTTTTGAAAAATAAATTATTTTTAAACAGTTTTCTCAAAATGTTTTTATGTCCCGTCCAGTCAGTATAAAAAAAAGTATACTATGTAATTTCAAAATGAAAAATTGACTTGCCAGTTTAATATAATTTACTGCAGAAAAATCTTTTCAACTTCATTTTATAGAGAATTTTCTGTGATTTATAAAAACATAAAAATTATATTGGTTTCCTCTTAAAATAACAAAGTTATAGGGGTGCGACAGTCAAACTGAATCACCCGGTATATTTGATATAAGAAAAAAGTAAGTTTAAACTATATATTCTCAATTAAAAAAAAAAAACTGATAAATAAAATAATTTTCCAACTCTGTCATTAGATTGTACATAAAATATAATAACCAACAAAATCACTTTTTTAAAATGACCAAAAAATACTGTAAATTGTTCTGTATTTTTTTTTTAAACTGCATGTTTTTAGTAATTTAATTATTTCTTTATAATTAAGAATAAGAGAGATAGCCATGGAATGCCATCTAATTTTGACAATCCATTATTTCCCATTTTTTTCCTTTTGCCATAGCAATAAATTATGGTACTTAAATTTACAAATAATTTTTTAGTGTAAAGTAGGGATGTCTGAAAGAAAATATGTTTGTTGGTTGTAGTTCAGTTTAGTTTGAATAAATAAGTAAGAGCCAAAATGTAAAACATGTAGACAGTGTACTTTTTCCACTTATATCCTTAACAACGTACCTTATTTTTGCATTATTATCAGTTTTTTCGTATTCAGAATTGCCAATGAAAGTTTTGTTGTAAAATTTGCACACATATTTTGATGTATTATACAACTTCAAAACCACTATTGATTGTTTGCATAGTAATAAACAATTACAACAATGTGTATAAAAAAATATTTTAAAATCCAATATCTCAAAAACAACTGAATAAATGCTATAAAATCTAATAACATAATAAAAAAAACTGTGACTTCGTAAATATTTTGTAGTAAACACAACAGCTCCATTTTTTAAAATAATGAAGTTACAGGGTTGGAAAATTCTAACTGAAAACTATGTATATTAGTAAATTTTTCTTAAAACTCTTAGAAGTCTTCATTTTCTTTTTTAGTGTTCCCATTATTTTTTTGCACTTAATTTGTTTGAGCATGTGCAAACATTTATTTTAATAAAAATTTTAATGGATAATCTCATATTTGCAGGAAAATATGATAGAAATTCAAGTGAATAGTCGAATATCATGTTGTGAAGATTTAAAAAATTCACCTCAAAATAATTCTGCAGCTATAGTTATTGATCAATATAGTTCATTGCGTCACAATATATTATTATCAATAAAATACGCAGGATTTGTGGATTCAATGATGAACGAAAACATTCTGAAACAAACACAATTGTCATTTGTTTCATCACGGTCAAGGTAAAACAAATACTTAACTGTATAGTTTAAATTTTGTTTTGCCTAAATTGCCAATAGGCAAAAATTGTTGTTTAAAGAGCTTAAGAAATGTTAATTTGCAATTTTTTCTACATTAGGAATAATTATAAGTATATATTTTCTAGTTCTACTGTAAAGAAGCATCATAAGGCACAAAATGAGCTACAAAAGTTTCTTCATGTTGTCAAAAGTGGATTACACGATCATAGTTGGTCTATACAAGCCAGAAGAGCATTTAAAATAAGTTGTAACGAACCAATGAAGGTGTTTAATAATTTTTTATACTGATTTAGTAGTTCAATAAATTCTGATCAACTATCATTTATTATTTGTGGTCAAATCTCAGCAAAATGAAAAATTATTGCTGTTTTAAAATCTTCAAATTTTTAGATGTCCGTTGTAATCGATGTTTTTGACCAAATACCAAAAACAATAGTGTATCACAAAAATCATTTGACGTGGCCCCTTGCAGACAGTGTCTTATTAGGACTCTTTCCTGAAGATTATTTTGGAGTTTCTATTGTGGTGCGGTACGTACAAATAAATATTTTTAATTGGATTTAATCTGTCAATGACCAACTAGTTTAAAATTAAATAACCAGTTTTAAAATTTGAAGTATTGTATCGTAGCTTCTTTATTTTGTAGTTTTGGTGTACAGAATGGCTTTTTGCCATCTATGACCTGTGAAGAAAATTTGGTTTTGCTTTTGCGACAGTCTCGTACGTTTTTAAACAATAGACCAGAAACATTTATCCATTTTGATTGGTTTGTGGCAGTGATTTTTGTAATTTGTGGTGGAAATTTGGACAAGTATTTTGGTGTGGCAATATTTGTGTAATATTTTTTAAATTTCTTATTTATAGGTGCAAAAATATATTAACGGTTGCTGTTAACACACACAATGCATCAATTTTGTGGCACAGCTATGGAGAAATGACCAATTTACAAACAAGTCACCTTCATGATAATTTTTATCAGTATTTAGATATGATTTTAGAAGATACTACAAGGATTAATAGTGCTTTAAAGGTAAATATTTTATTAATACCATGATTTTTGTGTCATTAGTATAAACAATTACAGATTTCCCTATGATATTTTGTTCAAAAGATGTGTTTGCATTTTCAATACTTTATTATCACATAGTAAATTATGATGACTAATATGCAGTTTCATTGCATAAAATCATGTAAATTTTCTTGTTTTGATGTTTTTAATTTAAAGTCTTGTGTTATTTAGGTAGTTTTATAATAACTTTACAATAAAGAATTTTTCTTGAGGTGAGATCAAGAAAATTGTACGACTTTAAATTGGGAAGCTGAAACGATCTCGTTTAATTTAAGAGACAGAGATTTGATTAAATTAGCAAAAAGTTACATACAACAAAGGTCAGTTTGTAGCGTATGTAGCTGTTTTGTATATTGCTTGACAAAAGCAACAAAATAAAGTTTTGCAATTTTTGTGTCATATTTTTCCAAATTTTTTAAATAACATTGTTTGATCATACATTTATATAGGGTGGACCAAATTCAATTGTTTTACAGGGTATCTCGGTTACCATAAAAGTTAGCAAAAATCTGATATCAGTCTCTTGGTTTATCTTTTTGAGATACACTCGCTGTGTTATCAGATTTATTGCTCACTTTCCATTTTGGCACTACAAATTTTTGAAAATTAACTATAACTTCTTTATTCATAAATTAAGAACAAAATGTTATTTAGGTTTTTTTTATAAAAATGTTTATGCTTAATTTAAAAAAAAAAATCTTTTTAAGGTATGAAGTAAATTTCAACTTTTTTAAATGAAAACCCTAGTGGATCTTGTCTTTCAAAGTCAGTCTTTGTATGAAAAAGCATTTTTTTAGCCTTTCAAAAATATACCGTATTATATATTTGTTACAAAAAATAACCGAGATTATCATGGTATGCCATGGTTTTGGAAAAAACTGATGTTTATAATAATTAGTAAACTACAAAACGTCATTTGCAAGTGAATTTTTAAACTTTTAAGCAAATTTTGAAACAATCATCACTTGTTTATAAAATCATGGCAAACTTTGATAATAACTTTTTTACAAAAATGGCCATATCACGGTTATTTTTTGCAACAATTATACAAATCTATATACTCGTACTATTGAAAAGCTAAAAAAAAATGCTCTTTCATATAAAGTCATGGCTTACTAGGATTTCCATTAAAAAACATAAGTTTACTTCAATCTCAAAAATCAAGGTTGTTAAAAGAAAAATTAAAGTTTTTAAATTAAGCATAAAAATGTTTATAAAAAACTTTTATAACTTAAGTTTTATTTTTATAAATAAAAAAGTTACAGTAGATTTTCAAATATGATAAAATTTTATTTTTCGTCTGTGGTGCTAAAATGGAAAGTGATGTGAAAAATTCGATAAGAGGCGTTTTTAAAAGAAGAGATAGTGGCACATGCGGTTATTTAAGTACAGCATCTTTTAACGAACTCAACTGCCAATAACTTGCATTTTTGATGAGAGACTTACAAAAACTTAAAACTGTTATAATATGATGCTCAAAATAGTATGGATTACTGTAATTTTTTCAATTTTTTAAATTAAAAGTGATGTACTATTGGAAAGGTAAAAACAAATATCATCTATTTATGTAAAAAAGGAATATGGAGTTGATCAAATAATCAAAAGGTGACTGTTCTATCTTTGTAGCTGAATGTGCTGCTAGAAACTGATGTCATCAGTTTATTTGACATGTGAAATTATCCTAATGTAAAACTTGTCAGTATTGCTACAAATGGATCTCTATTACATGTAACTTTTGGTGAATATAACCAAATCTCTATCTCTCACATTAAATGAGATTTCGATAGCGGTCCCATTACATCCTGTGGAGATAACTTGCATTTTATAATTTTTTTAGATTCTTGAATTGACCCCGTCTTGTTTAGTGAAAAAATGGTTAAATCAGTGTTTTTTCAACATTCTGGAATTTAATGAAGTATGCAACTTTATTATATTGTGCATTTTGTATCCTCCTGAGCATATTTTATTTTTCATTCTTGCTGTATTCGAGCATCTAAAGGAACACATTTTTTCTGCTACTCATAGTCCTAGCCTTCAAGCGATATTGAGTGTAAGTATTTTAAAAGTAGCTGGTAAATTTTGAGTTTTGAACGGAATAAATGTTTTTAGATTACCCAGGTGTATGGATTCCGAGTCCGTGATTATTTTGATTTTATGGAAAAATTGTCGAAATTGTATAAAAACATTTTAAAATCATAAAGGTTTTGAAAAAAAAAACAAACCATTTTTAATTAAATCGTTTTATTTTATTGATGTATCTATAAAAATTTGTTATATGCGACCTTATAATTCTATGTACAAGTTCATGATGTGCAAATAGGAATTAATGTATGCCTAAACCACATTGTAGCATGCTTAATATTAACAAAAACATGCAAATAACAGGATCATGACTAATATTTTAAAAAAATTTATTGTAACAAACAAAGTAAATGACGTTTTGATGATAATGGTGAGGTAGATGGGACAAAACGATACACTGCATCAGGCCAACTTAATTGACCTTCTACTTTGTGAACTTTTAACTTAGTGTATGCCTGCACCAGTGCTTTAAGCACTATAGACAATATGAAGGAATGTTATTCTTCGTGGATGCTAAACAGTTTAGCCACCTCATTTAGGTCGTCATATTTACACTCATCTTTTAAAACTTGTCTCGCAACTGACATACGATTAAACACATTCCATAGCACAATGCCAACTACAATGTCATCTCGAAGATAAAATATCACACCTTTACCAAAGTCTTCTCCGTCCTTAGGCATACTGGAATCTTTTCGTGCTTCTCTTGCAAGCTTCTCCATTTCAGGGTCCTTTGCGATGAACTTTTTGCACTCTTTTGGAATCTAGAAATAAGAAAAGTAAACACACTAAATTAAACAATAGATGAAAATAAAACAATTAAAAAATGTAAACTTTTTAATATTACATTTAACTTCTAGTAACTTTTGTCTGAAAGTGTCAAAATTTGACTAATATTCAGCTAAAAATACTCATTAATTTTTGTAAAAAAAAATAATTATTAGTTTTTTTTACAAGATGTAAAAAAATATTTAACGGATTAAATAAATGTTGATAGTTTTAATTCATGAGACATGATAAAATTGAACAAAAAATAAGTTAAAAATAGACACCAAAAGTGTCCTTATCCTTATCAGAAATTTCATATACTAAAATGATAATGTTGTAAAAGGTGGTCCAAATTCGATGGTATTACATGGGTATCTCGCTTAATAGTCAAGATAGAGAAACAGTTAAATTACCAAAAATGTGCAGATTTTTTGGGACAAACTTAGAACTGTTTTCAAAAATATTCTATTATTTCTGGTTTTTGAGTTATTAGAAAAAACTGTATTTATAATGTGTCATGTCTCCGTTATTGTTGTAAATATCGAAAAAATGTATGAAGATTATTTTTAGATATTTTTACGTAGACTTTATTGGTACTTAAACAAATTTTTTTACGCTCACCCTTAAAACGTTATGATACAAACTAACCTTTTTTTAAATGCAAGCTACAGTTGGCTATGACCTATTTAAATTCCGTATTTTGTTTCCATTCCAAATACACGGGGGTCGATGCAGTTATTTTGAATAATGCACAAGTTACGAGGGTTTTTAGTTTTATTTTTAAAGATAAACGTAGTAGGCTGTGTTAACAAAAAAAAACAATGTGTAAAACCTTTTAAAACTCATTTGGTACAAGTTACGAAGGTTATTTTAACTTGTTGAGATTAACATTAAAAATATTTAAAAATACTACATACTACATCTGCTAATTCTGACTATATTGTTGTCAAATACTTATTAAAACAACAAATTAAAAAACCTTCGTAATTTGTGGGTTTTACACCTTGTTTTTTTTTTTGTTTTCATAGCCTACTGTTTATCTAAAAAGAAAAAAAAACAACTAAAAAACCCTCGTAACTTGTGCATTATTGAAAATGACTACATTAACCCTTATATGTTTGAAATGAGAAAAAAATAGGAATTGAAACAGGTCATAGCCACTTATGGCTTCAATTAAAAAAAAAGGTAGGTTTGTGTCATAACTTTTTAACGGCAAGCGTATTTTTTTCCATATTTACAACAATAACGGAGAGATGACAAATTATAAATATGACAAAAAAGCAGTTTTTTCTAATAACTCAAAAACCAGAAATGATGGAATATTTTTGAAAACGGTTCTGAGTTTGTATCAAAAAACTGCACATTTTTTGTAATTTAACTGTTTCTCTATCTTGACTATCAAGCGAGATACCCATGTAATCCCATAGAATTTGGACCACCCTGTACACAAAGAGGCATAATTTTTTTTTATCCAACTACACCTTTTTTATGTGGGTAGGTTGCTACTGAAATTTTGCGATTGACAGTGAAAACAGATTTATTTATTTTTGTTTTTGAAAATATTCGCTTTTTTGTTTTATGCCTTTTTGTATATGGTCGAACTAGTCTTGAAAGTACTGGGCCCATTGTTTTGAAGTCCCCTTAAAAATGAGATTTTCGTAGGCTTCGACTGTCGCTTCAGAACTGTTATACCTTATGTCTATTTGTGCTTTTTATCCTTGATAAATTAAATGAGAAAGAAGTCAGAAGGTGCCAAGTCAAGACTGTAAGGTGGATTGGTGATTTCTTTCACTCTTGAAGCAGTCAGGAACTCGATAGTCCTAGCTGAGGTGTGTGATAATGCATTGTCTTGGTGCAGCAGGATTCACCTTCTTGGTCGTTGTTCACGCACTTTTTGAGAAAACATCTGGCAATTAAATGGTAGTATACCATTCGGCATTGACCGTACGCTGATCTTCAGGTGGAATACTAGCAACACGACCCGTGCGTACGAGGAACGAAGCCACCATTTTCTTGCCAGTGCTCCAAACATGCTTTACTTTGGTTGGGTTTTCCTTGCCTGGGAAGATCTATTAAGCCGTTTTTCGCTTGCTTTTTGGTTTATAGCAGTAGATCCATGTTTTATCTTCTATTACTATGTCAAGCGCTGCTTTTGACTGGCCTCTGTTAAATTTATTGAGCATTTTTTTGCACCAATCCACAACGACCTTCTTTTGGGTTTCAGTCAAATTGTGCGGTATCCATCGTCCACAAAGCTTCTTGACGGCCATATGATCGTGCAGGATTGTGTTGATACAAGTCATGGGTATGTCAAAGGATGACTCAATATCCCTGTAGGTACAGTGATTGTCCTCCTCTAACATATTTCGGACAGCATTGATGGTTTCTGTAGCGACAACAGTGACAGGATGCCCTTCACGATGCTCGTCCTCAAGTGAAACCCTCCCACAATGGAACTCGTTAAACCAGAGGCAGTGGCCAAAGATGGTGCCTTATCTCCTAACAATCGTTTGATTGTTTGTGAGCATTGTTGTCGAGTTAGCCCCTCTTTAAAATTGTTAAAAATTGCTCGAAAATGTTCACGTTGGTTCCACTTTTTATTGAAATGATTTTTTTGACCGCATATAACCAAACAAAAATTATTCATGTGATCTGTCAAAACATGAAAACACAAAAATGTCAAAGAATCCAAAAAACAACTATGGCCATCATTCAAAGTTGGCCATAAAACAACCTGCCGATAGCAAAATTTTTTAATTAATAACCGAACTGCAAAACTTAAGTAGCAGCCTATGTACATACTAAATGTTCAAACTTACTGCTTCCGTTGTTGATCGAATGCCTTCATCTGTGGCAGTAACTACAGCTTTGGGATTATCTTTTTCGGTTGCCTTTGCAAATACTCCGACAGTTGGTAATGCTGAATCAACGATGCCTATGGCTTCGTATCCAACATCTGGTCCAAGATCAGACCAAAACATGCTCTGATGTAGATAAGGTTGGCCAGCGCCAGTCATGTTTTCACCCGCCAAACGACCCGATACAACTGCATGATCGTGATGTTCAACTCGCCGCCTACCTAACTTTGTATCGTAGAAACAGGAACAATCGCCAGCCTGCAATGTACGAAACAAAAAATGCAATATTGTTTTAAATACATACAGGATAAGGCAGAACTGCATGAAATGTTATGGCTATTTTTTTATTGTTAATGTTACAAAACTGGTTTAATGAGGATAGTTATACAGTTCTAAAAGCTTATTTTTTAAGCATCATCTCTAGTTTAGACTTAATATCATCGTCGTCGTCTCTTTTTTGTGGTCTACGCCATGACGCCTGTTCCGGGTCTACACTCCATCACTTTCTTGGTCTGCCAACATCACGTCTTCCACATAGTCTATAGAAGAGTGCTTGTTTTGGAAGGCGTGTGTCATTCATCCTACTCATGTGGCGTTTCCATTTATTTCTGCACTTATACAGGGTGTCCCAAATTCGAGTAAATGCATGGGGATCTTGCTTATTTTAAGAGCTACGAGGTCGGTTAAATAAGGGCAAAGTTGCGAAATTTGATGCTCATCAAATATCTGCAAAGAAAAATTTCATAGCTGTCTTAGTTCAAAAGTTATTCAAGAAAAAGTGAAAAAATTGATTTTCGTTTTATGCCCTATTTCCCACATTTTTTAAGATATCGACAATCTGAAAGCACTTCTTCATGGCAACTTCTTTATATTTTGAGATAACATAAAATTTCCAACAACGTTTCGTCTCTTCAGAAACATCAACTTCATTTTTTTTTAAATACGGCGAAAAAATTTTATTCTTATAGTCGGATAGCATTTTGTCTTCTGATTTCAATGATATATGACACTTTATATCTAAAATGATATTTTACCACAAAAATTTGAGAAAAACTCATTTTGTCCAATTTTTAAATCAAATGATCTTGTACAAAAAAAAGCAAAATAAAAAAAAACAATTTTTTTGTTGTCTGTTAAAACTGTCACTTTGACATTAATATGATCTCGATTAATTGTATAACTTGCAACCAGCTTTTTTAAATAACTTTTGAACTAAGACAGCTATGAAAATTTTCTTTGCAGATATTTGTTGAGCATCTAATTTCGCAACTTTGCCCTAATTTAACTGACCTCATAGCTCTTATGATAAGCGAGATCCCCATGCATTTACTCGAATTTGGGACACCCTGTATATCTTAGCCTCTAGTGCCTCCAATCCTAGTTCTTCTCTTATATCCTGGTTCGGTATTACGTCCATCCTTGTGCAAACTTTAACGGCTCTCAGTAATTTCATTTTAGCGGTTTGACTTAATACAGAAAATAATAAAATATGCCATTTTTTAATCGACTGCTACTCCCTTATTTTAAAAAACATTAGAATCATTTGGAAATGACATTAACATAAAAAATGTTAGAAAATGAAACCAAAATTTGTACGAATCCCTTTAATTTTTTGAATTGACTTGAAATTCCAAATAAAAAATAAGTAAAAATATTCCTACAGTCTTTTACTATCTGGGTGTAATTTGCAAAATTATTATATAAATATTTTTTAATAGTTTGTAAAAAAATGTAATGACATCAAATAAATTACAGGAAATATAATGGGAGTAAATGTAATTTCTCTCACAACTGTAAAGAAAGACGTACCAATTTGAATTTGTTTTACTGAATTTAGTTTTATATTGAGGGTAAATGTCGTTTGTTAAGCTATGTTCACACGGCACAACTTTTGTGTCGGCACTTGGTCTATAGATCAAGTGTTGCTGTTTGAACAGCATGCTAGATCAGTGAACACTCTTGCAACTAGTTGCAGGTAGAGCTGAGATGAACGGTGATAGAGCATCGATATAGACCCAAAATTTGCTCAACATCTGAATACCCCCTAGTTCAGTCTAGACATTTGTGTCGACACTTTGTTTTAAGCATGTGTACGTAGTTTTAGAAAAAAAAAAGGAAAAGTACAAAATTTTTTGTAATTTCCACGGTTAAATATGAAAATGACAAATCATGATACGCAAAACAAATGCTATCTAAAAACAAATGAGTTACCATTTAAAAAAATTAAGTCATTTGTTATGAAAATAATAATATTTAGAAAACTTTTGGCATTACCATAAAGATTAAAAAAAAAGGGCCCAGATGAAAAGCAAATTTTAATTAAGTATATCTCCAAATAAAGAAGTATGATATGATTTAAGAAATTTTTAGTTTTAAGAGTAGTTCACACAGTGACACTAGGTGCTGTGGCATCAAATGTCGTCGTCTTAACAGCCTGATGTCGAGATGCCACGATGTCATGATGCTAGTGCCGTGACACTCATGATGTCGTGACACTGGTAATAAAAATGCGGTACTTGAGCATACTTTTATATTTTGACAGCACGTATTTTCATAACAGAAACAGACAAATAATATACATTTGTTTGTCATCGATTTCCAATTTATCATGTCCTCAATAGATGTTCCAACGATTTTAGGGCATTTTCAACATTATCCTTGTTTATGGGACACATCTATTCCCGAATATAGCGACTTCAAAATAATTAGTTGCTCTACAACACTCGTTGCTGCAATTATACAAGAGCGGCCATTTTTATTTTGATGTCGCGAAGCTCAAATATATCATTTTACGTGTGGAAACCCAGTGCCGTGACACCGAATGTCAAGCGATGTCGTGACATTTAATGTAACGACGCCAGTGTCACCGTGTGAACTACCCATATTATGCTTGTAAAATAAATCTAAATTAATCACAACATAATTTAAAAAAACATCACATTATCAACCAGCTCTTAAAATAGTACAGCTTTTTTCATTCAATTAATTCATTAGCACCTATAATAAAAATAGCCATCAAACCCCCATGCAAATTAAGACATCTTAAATATAAAATCAAAGTAAAACTTACAATGAACAAATGTGATCGTGCTTGGAGCTCGGTGTTGACCAAATATCCGCCCAGTTCAGGATCAACTTCCAAATCTGATTTCTCCGCCATTTCAGTATCTGGTTCAACACCTACTGAAACAATCGCATGATTCGCTGTAATTGTTTTTCCAGTGCTCAGAGTAATAATTAATTCATCTCTCCCTAATTTTACGGCAGTTACTTCTGCATTCGCTACTACCTGAAAAATTTGAAAGTATCGAAAACAATTTCCCATGTTATCGTTCAAACATACCTCTACTCCTTCTGCTTTAACTTTATCAGTAGTCCAATAACTTAAATATTCCGGCAAGATTTTTCCCATATTTCCAGCTTCGCGAAATATCTGATAAACTTGTAATCTGTTGCGTTTACCTAGCAAGCAATAGTCAGTTATATTTCAAATTGAATTTTAGCACATTCATACCTTTTCTAGCAAGAGCACAGGCTAATTCACTGCCTAGAAAGCCTCCTCCGATAATAGCAATCGATCGAGATTCCTTAACAATGTCGTTGAGCTCTTCGAAATCAAATATATTTCGATATAGCGTTATTTTTTCTTGAATTTCCGGGGCAGCATGTTCAAATATGTCCAGATTTCTTGGTAAAGCTCCTAACAAGACAAAAATTTTTAACAACAAACTGCTCTGATTACGAATTATGTTGTGTAATTACTTACCCGTGGCTATAAGACATTTGTCATAGCTAATTTGAGTACCATCATCAAGATATGCTTTTCGTGCAACTACATCTAAATGTGTAACAGTCCAACCACGGGCAACAGCTACACCACCATTAGCACTTCTTAATAAACCATTACATGGCGTATAGAAATCGTCTGGTTCATAAAACAAACTAAAAACAACAAAACATATAAAAAAAATTTCGAAATTTGGACAACTATTATCAAGCATTGTCAAGGTACTAATTATATTCTTTGTAATAAAATGCGATATTAACTTAAATATATTTTTTTTTTACATTTTATGCAATAAAAATATATAAATTACTGCACAAAAACTTAAAACACATCAATCTCTCATGGCAAATAAATAGTCAACTTCTAAACTTATTGGGTATTTTTGAACGCTAGAAAAAGAAAAATGTAAGTGAGATTATACTGTTTGAAACAATATCTGAAGATGCAGTGTATCAATTTCAAAAACTTACAAAAATATTGCAATATTGAACACAAAAGCAGAGGTATTGAAAAACATTGATTATTTTATTAGTAAAGCAAACTATTCCCATAATTTTGTTTTAGGACGTGACAGACAGAAGCAATAATGTTTCTGAATGTTTTGTATTTTTTTATTTAACATAATTTATTACTAAAAATTTCATTGAGTATAATATATCTCCATTAGTTTTAAAACACGGTATTCCAGTAAGAACTTTCCAGTTGTCGGGCACCTTGTTTATTTTATGGGACAAACATTTAGTGTTTATTACAAACTATTTAGAAGGTTGCAAGTAAATTTTAAGTATTTTTAGATTTTTTCATACATGGACATTCGATTTTTTAATTCCTAATTATATTGAAATTCGTTATTGCGTGATATAAAATATACTATACAGGGTGTTTCTTAAGTATTGCAAAAAACTTCAGGAGGCGACTACTTATCAAAAATTAAGGGGGGTCTTTCATACAAATTTTTTTCCTTAGACGTCTCCTTTCGGAGTTACACCCCCCTAAAGGGGAGCAGTAAAATTAGGTTTTTATTTTATTTCTCAAATTTGGATTAATGTAGGAGAATGATATTAGGTAGATGTTTTATACTTATTAAAAGGTTTCCCATAGTAATATTTTTAATCATCTCCCACCTTCACAGGGGACTGAAAAGTGCGACCCCTATTGTTTTTTTTATCAGAACTTTTTGGAAGCTTAAAAATTTTAATTTAAAAATTTGTTTTTTGAAAGCTTGATTTATTTAGAAACTTTTTTTATTTTATAGTTTTTCTCGTAAAACCTACCGTTTTTGAGTAAAAAATTATATAAGTAAATATGAACCATCAAATATTCTAACATAAAACGATTCATTTTGGTGGTTGCCATGGTTTGTTTATGTTCATATTGGGTAGAATTGACGGGCGTTATAGCGTTGTCGCCGCGTAAACGTCAAAAATGAATAACATCTGTCAATTCTACCCAATATGACCATAAACAAACTATGGCAACCACCAAAATGAATCATTTTATATTGGAATATTAATTTGATATTTCATGTTTACTAATTTTATTTTTTACTTAAAAACGGTAAGTTAAACGAGAAAAACTAAATAAAAAAAGTTTCTAAATAAATCAAGCTTTCAAAAAACCAATTTCTAGTTGCAAAATTTTAACCAACCAAAAAGTTCTGATCAAAAAACCAACAGGGGTCGCACTTTTCAAACCCTGTGAAGGTGGGTGATAATTAACAATATTACTATGGGAAACCTTTAAATACGTAAGTATAAAACATCTATACAGGCTGTCACACAAAAAACGCCGCAAGCTGTTACTCCGTTATTTGTGGTCCGATTTTGGTGAACAAAAAACTAAATGAAATGTCTCCTCAAATACTATAAACTGAATTGGATTTCAATTTTTTTCAAAGTCAACTTAAATGTCAAACGATAGTCAATTTTTTTTTCCAAATGGCACCATCTATTTTTTTTTACTAAATCTGGTAGACATTATTTTTCTGAATTCAATGATGTAATCATAAGTTAATTTTAATGCAAAACTAATAAGAAATAAAAAATAAAAGTTTAACTACAACAGGTTAGGTTTCACAAAATTTTCAAGCGTGCCGTGGAAAACAAAAAAAATCTTAATCAACAAATATCATTTAAATACCGCACGCTTGAAAATTTTGTGAAACCTAACCTATTTTAGTTAAACTTTTATTTTTTATTTCTTATTAGTTTTGCATTAAAATTAACTTATGATTACATCATTGAATTCAGAAAAATAATGTCTACAAGATTTAGTAAAAAAAATAGATGGTGCCATTTGGGAAAAAAAATTGACTATCGTTTGACATTTAAGTTAACTTTGAAAAAAATTGAAATCCAATTCAGTTTATAGTATTTGAGGAGACATTTCATTTAGTTTTTTGTTCACCAAAATCGGACCACAAATAACGGAGTTACAGCTTGCGGCGTTTTTTGTGTGACAGCCTGTATACCAAATATTATTCTCCTACATTTATCCAAATTTAAGAAATAAAATAAAAACTTAATTTTTCCGCTTTAGGGGGGTGTAATAAATTTCGAAAGGAGACGTCTAATGGTGCCTGTCCACGTGAGAGTAAACTACTCTCGATAGCAGCGTCGCCAAGGATACAGCCAATCGCGAGTTACTCTCAGGGGCTGTATCCTTGGCGACGCTGCTATCGAGAGTAGTTTACTCTCACGTGGAAAGGCACCACAAGGAAAAATTTTTATATGAAAGACCCCTCTTAATTTTCGATCGGGAATCACCTACAGATTTTTTTTGCAATACTTAAGAAACACCCTGTACATGTGAATTTTTTTTCCAGAAAATAAGCAACCTTTAGATCAAAAAAAGTAGTCTAAAAAATTGTGTTTGTTATTTTCAACCTTCCGCGTTTAAATTGAGGTTATGTGCTATGCTACGAACAAGTCGGTTGCTAACCGTGTCCAAGTAAACATTTCGTTACGGACTTTTTACGTCTTACGCACTAACCATTATCTGCTATCTACTACGTTCATTGTGAACGCGGACTATTATGTAAAAAGTCCGTAATGTTAACTTGGATACGGTTAGACAGCAGCCGACTTGTTTGTAGCATAGCAGTGTTCTGTGGCATAGCACATAACCTCAATTTAAACGCGGAAGGTTGTTTATCAAATTGACACTTTATGTATTCTACGTATTTATTTTTACATGATTTGTGGAGGATAATAAGGGTATAAGTAGTATTAAACATCGCTCAAAATTGTAGTTTTAATTAATTTGAAACATTAAAAACATAGATACTTCACATTAGTTACCATAGTTACCACGTAAATCTTACGTCCATTGTGGACACTAGCATTTGATTCTATGCATTTCAACTTAAGCTATACTAACCACTATCCACTATTTACTACGTTAATTGAGAACGCGGACTAAGGTACAAGAGGAATCGATTAGAAAGAAGATGATTGGGAATCACAAGGCCTTTCAAATGATATATTGAAAAAAATTATCTTTTTAACTTATAGAAAATAAAATATAAAATTTTAAATATTTAGCAATAAACATCATCTGTTGCATTCGACTGTCTTTTTAAGATTAGCTATTTTAAGGAAAATTCATCAAATAAAAAGAAATATGGTTAGGAAAACATTATTATCAACAAAAAACAATCTCAAATTAGTATAGCCCATGGAGAGGCTACACCTTCAACACGTTATAATAAAGATATATTTTTTTAACATCCTAGATAGTGTACTAAATTGCACTATCATCATTGGGACAGGTCCAGCACATCAAACCGCTTTAGTCTCCTGATGCGAGGGACTGTGAGCAAGTCAGTTGCTAGTGTGTTGGGGTGCTCTCTGAGTCGAACTTGGTAACGTGTGCTTCTGGCTCTAATTTTCTCGTTGACGGTTGGTATATCAAGATCACAATGTATAGAGTTGTTGGGAACATGAACATACCAAGGAGCATCGCAAATGGTTCGTAATGTTTTAGATTAAAAACATTGGATTTTTATACAGGCTTGATGGATGAAAGAAGTTTCGTTTCTGTTTTTGATGCGAGATTTTGTTTAACAGCTAGTACATTTTGCGGTAGATAATTCCGAGTTGCGAGTTGTAGCCGTTTTTGCCAGATGTGATTCAAAGCATTTGAAAAAGTTTAAGGTGTAGGTCCAACGTGAAAATGGCATTAAATTCATCTTGAAATTCTGCCCAACTTTGCTAATTTAACCGACTATGTAACTCTTATAACAAAGTTACCCCATACAGCGCATGTAGATTGTCACCCTGCATACATACACCTATTACATTAGGTATTAAAAAAAGTTCTTTCGAATTACATCACAACGGTCTGTCTATTTAAAAACCAATGTTAAATATGATAAAAATTTAACAGACAAATGAAACTATTTTTGTCATCCTTATCTTTTATCATTTATGAAATTTCCACGCATTGTATGCTCGTTTTGAAAGAATTATTATAAAGTGGAACAAATAAAATATTGACTTGCCTCCTTTCAGATCCATTCCATTGTTTAAAAATTAGATTTTTGACCAGTTCTTCATCTTCATTGAACCACATTTCTTTAGACAAAGGTGGCCTCATGTAAGGAAAGTTACCTTCACTCGAAATAACCAATACCTGCAAAGAACAATTTTAAAACTACTTTTATTCAATCAGTTTTGGCAAAATAATACTTTAGCAAGTGGATCAGTAGATTTAATAGCCCGAAATGCAGAAAACGATGCAGTGCCACCACCAATCAATAAATAAGGAACTGACTTCGGTATATCACTTGAATTTAATGGATTTTTAATAATCTTCTGAGGTCTTTTTTCTATTTAAAAAGTATATATATAGTCAGAAATTTATATTACATTAGAAAATAAATACTCACTTTGCTTAGCTTTTACAACTTTAGATTCTTCTTTCTTTTCGCTACCAAAAATTCCCATACCATAAAGCTAAAACGCACACTATATTAAAACCTGAACTTTTTCGGATAACCTGATGAAACTCACAATTCCTAAAGTTGTCAGAGCTAATGCAGCCATTAATAAACGGTATTTAAGTATTTCCTTTCTACGTTCATCTTCGTCGTCATACGGACAGTCTGGTTGTGGGCAAGCACTCAAATCACCTGGCTGAGTGCATTTGTCAAGATATGTTGCGGACTGTAAAGGTAAGCAATTGGTTATGTATAACTTCATTGTTTTTTTTTATATTACTCACATGCTTCCCCGTAGGACATCCAGGTGGAGTACATGGTTGACTATCCAAAGGTTTACATTCTCTACCAACAGGTTTCGATGTACAAGGTTTAACTCTTTTTTTTTTCTCTCCTGGTCTACACCCTTCATCATCACTATAACTTTTCTTACTATAAAATCTCTGAACGTGAATAGATGTAAGAACCTGCCATCCTAAAACGACAAAAAATGTGTACATTAGTCATTATCGAAGTGTAATGAATAAATCCACATGGATAATTGAGGTTAAAAATGATAAAAAATTTATATTTGACAAAAGAGAAGTAACAATTTTCAACGTTAACTTACCAGATTGTTTATTAGGTTGAGCTATTTTTGGTGAACAAAGTGTTTTTGTGGCGAAACATGCTAATTTACAAATCCTAAACATCTTCGCCGGTTCTTACGTAATGGGTTAAAAAGGTTATATGGTAGGTGTTTCTCTTGGAGCTGCGTAAAACGACACGCAAAACATTGCAATGCGATTATCTTAATTGTAGTACTATGGCTAATGTAAATTTTGAAATTAATTAATTTTCAATTTTTGTTTCGTTTTGACATAAACAGTCCGTCCTTTGTTTTAGTACAACATAGGCTGCTTCGTTACACTTACCCCTTTGTAACAAAAATTAAATATTTTGAAATTAACAGGAAATGGTTAATAAAAATCGTCCCCTAAATTAATCTTAACATTTCACCGCCTATTTATTCCTTTAGTTCGCTATCCTAAATGATAAATAACACGTCACAAACCGACGTGGTGGTTCCACCACCGTCGCTGTTAACTATTTCTTAAGCCAGCGGTGGGCAAACTTTTTTTGAAGCGGGCCACTTTTCGCAAAAACTGTGACTAAAAGGCCCGCACTAAGAAAAAAATTATAATAATAACAACTTATTAATTATGTGTAAGTTTGAAGCGACAAATATTTAGGTATAGAAAAGCTTAACATACATATGTTTACTAATATAGTAATTCATGGAGGGCCGCACGTAAGACTATCAAGGGCCGCATGCGGCCCGCGGGCCGCGGTTTGCCCACCGCTGTCTTAAGCAATAGTTCAAACGCACATATTGGTAAATTGGTATTGGTACATTTCAGTTGTATTTTTTCTAGTTTTACTTTATTGCACCACTTTAAGCTATTTGTTAATTTTCTTCCAAGTTAAGCAAATTCAATTTAAAGTCTATTTTCACTTCAGTAACAAAAATAAAATGTAGTATTTCTTTTCATACACAACACTAATAATTTTAAATATTTAATTAATATACAGGGTGCGTCACGACGGACGCCACGGAGTTTTATGGCGAAACGGTATGTATTATCAAACTTCTGTCGCAGTTAGAATATGTAAGTCAATAAGGGCTACATTTTAAAAATATTTTCAAACATACAGGGTGCTCAAAAAAAAGTGGCATATCAAAGTTATACTTTTTCTTACGGAACACCATGTATATTTTTACATTTTTGGATTCCTCTTTAAATTTACTTCAAAAAATGTAAAAGGTTATATGGGTCTAAAGTCAACCGTTTTCGTGAAAATTGCATTTTCATGAAAATGCAGTACTTCCAAACATTTTCAATATTTTGAAATTTTAAAAAGTCTGAAGAAATTCGCTTGGAGATTAGATTGACAATAGATTATGTAACACTTTGCACCACACATTTTTAAAATATTATATAGGGTGTGTTTCACGCTTGGCCAAACTTGTGAAACTTTAAACATTGATAACTCATTTTTTTTAAATACAACACCCTATATTTTGTTACACAGTCTTATAGAAAATTTAATTGTCTTTCTACACAGTCTTATAGAAAATTTAATTGTCTTTCTAAAACATAAAGACTGTTTTTCACCTAAAATTGATATTTTCCGAGATATCGCGATTTTATTGTTAATTTTTAAAACAACGTAGGGTAAGTGGAGGAGAGATGGACTACATTTTGGAAAAACGTAAATAACACTTTATTAAATTTCTCTACATTTATTTAAAAATATAGATAACGAAGAACATACTTTGGTAAACACTATTACATATAAAAAACAAAAAATAGTCATAACTGGGATAAAATTTTAAAAAAAGAGTTAAACACTGCAAAAGTCCATCTCTCCTGCATACTATAGGAGAGACGGACCAAACATAAAAGGAAAGAAAGAAACATACATTTTTTTATTTTTTTTTGTGGAGTGTTTTCCGCACAACTGGCACAAATTTAGGTAGGATGTGCATCCTTCATGCAACCAACGGCCACATATAAGGCACTTAATCCAATCGTCTGTCCTCTTTGTTGATCTATAATCTTCACTGCAACCAGCACATTCGTTTTCATAATCTTCTAAATTTTCATCTGTTGTTTCGTCGTCGTTTAAATCGAGTTTTATTTCATTTTCTGATTCTTCCGAAGAAGATAAGCATTGGCGTTTCGCGTTCTTATTCTGCACTACACTTTTCTTGGAAATTCTTTCTTTTCCCTTCTTCTCCTGTTTGTTTTCGTCTGTCTGCCGTTGCCCTTTTTTCTGCTTATTATCATTAATTTGTTTTCTCTTTTCAATGTTCTCAACTGAATTTAAGATGGCCGCTACTTCTTTTCCACGTTTTCTTACATTTAAAACTGTTTCCTTTACAGGTGATATATCATCCAACATTTTGCCAGGTGTATCCTCGATAGTTATTTCTTTTTCTAAATTAGTGTTAGTTATACCTCCGTCATTTGAGGAAGTCCCTGCTGCTTGTTCTGAGGGAAGCTGATCAATTTTGTCACTTACGTTTTGTATCTGTGCAGTCTGTTGAAAGTCTGATGCATCACTTAAGATATTGTTTTGTATATAAGCGTAATCTGGAAGCATGTCGGGGTTGAAAGGAACTATTTCAGTGCTACGAAATGCTGCTACTGCGTTCTCAACTGTGGCTGCCTTATTCCACGATTCGCCTAATAAATTCCCAAACTGAAGCCTACTGAGTTTACGAGTGGGATTCGACTTTACGAAACGGCTGCAAGCATTATAATAGTGTGATTTTAAAGACTTGAAAAATGCACGATCGAGCGGTTGTAGATAATGTGTGGTATGTGGGGGCAAGCACAGTAGTAT
The DNA here is from genome assembly GCA_947652605.1 of Elmis aenea. Lineage (NCBI taxonomy): Eukaryota > Metazoa > Arthropoda > Insecta > Coleoptera > Elmidae > Elmis > Elmis aenea. Next base: position 35,814,458 of record OX393581.1, read on the forward strand.
AATATCATTTTGACCAGCGTATTCCAGCATTTCTACATTAGTGGTATGTGATGTGTGCCCATCCAATATTAAAATGACTTTTCCAGGAAATTTTCTTGGGACAAAGTGCGTTTTCAACCAATGGAAAAAGATGTCGGCGTTTATATAAGCCGATTTCTTGGACATACAAATGGCCGAGCCAGGCGGCATTCCATCTGAAAATTCCTGCTTTTTGTTTGTACCTTTAAAAATAGAAAAAGGCGGAAGAAACACCCCTTCCCCGTTACAGCAAGCCAGTACGCTTATTGTTTCACCCTTTTCGCCGGGACTAATCAAGGGAACACTTTTCGAACCTTTTTCAGCCATAACGTTGCTAGCTCTAGTATTTAGGTGTAGGCCCGTTTCATCAGCGTTATAGATGTTTCCCGGTTTTCCGTGTAGGTTATTTTCTGTCAACAGTCCATCTAGTAGGGTAAAATAACTAGCAACTGCTTCTTTAGTCAGTGCCATAGACCGTGCAACAGACACATTTTCTCCTTTGCGAACTGCTATGTCGGGTTGCCGTCGCAAAAAAGACTGCAACCATTTGTAACCAGCCTTTCCTTCGTCGTCATTAAATTTATGATCAATTTGCATTTTTTCGGCCAATCTGTAAGCCATTATGCGTACTTCGTCTCTAGTAGGGGCAAATCCACATTTTTGCAATTTTTTTATATGCACAGCTATTTTTTTCTCTGCCTCTTGACCGAGGCACGAGTCTAGCCCTAAACGTTCTTTTTTCTGAAAATCATTGTTTTTAATCCTTCTCAACAAGGTAGTTTTTGGAATATCGAAGCTACGGGATGCCTCACAAATTCCCATTTCACCAGAATTTATTGCATCAATTGCTTGTTGCAAGTTTTCTTCCGTCCATTCGCCTCTAGGGGCAACATTTTGTTTTCTTTTATACACGTTAGGCATCTCTGTAACGTTTTTAAAAAATTTAAATATAGGTCCATCTGTCCTCCACAAATGTGGTCCGTCTATCCTCATGTAAGAGGATAGATGGACCATCGTATTTATGTTAAACCCAATATTTTTTCAACCGGTATTTTAAGGTTATGTACATGTTTTACAATGTGCCTTGTCCAGAAACTCACAAAAAACTAGTTAAAACTTACCTGAAGTACTAAAATTGACAAATTATGTTTTCACTTTATAATTTTAAGCTCTGAAATTGTTAATTAAATCTTGTATTTTAGTTAATACGTTAACAATCGCGCTAATATGGATCTCACGTATGTATTACTGTACCATTTACCTAAACATCACATACAAACCCCTATATGTGAACACAGTCGAAAACTATTAAGAGTGGTCCGTCTCTCCTACCGGTCCAACTCTCCTCCACTTACCCTAATAAAGAATGGGAAGTCATACACACAACCGTTTAATACAACAAAGGGTTTAAGACAGGGATGGGGAACCTGCGGCCTTAAGGCCACATGCGGCCTTTTTAGATGTTCGATGCGGCCTTTTTTTGCAGACGATTGTACCATAAATCGGCACTATAGCCGATATATTTGTGTATTTTTATGCGTGAAAAATATTTACAACAGAAGTTTGCGGCCTTATGAAAAATCTATGATGTGACATGCGGCCTTCCAAAGTCAAAAGGTTCCCCACCCCTGGTTTAAGACAAGGGTGTAGTCTTCCCCCTACACTTTTTAAAATATATTTAGACAAAGCCCTAACAAAGTGGACGAGTAAAATTAGAGAAATGGGGTTGCAGATTGGGGACGAAAAACTGTTTAGCCTATACTTCGCGGATGATCAGATGGTGATAGTGGAGGACCAAGATGATTTGAACTATATGATCAGAAAGCTCCAAGAAGAATACGAAGCAGCAGGACTTACAATCAATATGGAGAAATCGGAATATATGATAGTGGGAAATGAATATCATGAAGATCTGGTACTAGATAGCACGAGAAGGATAAAAGGTGTGACTACATGTAAATACCTAGGAATAATCCTCAACAACCAGGGAAGTAGTAACGATGAAATAAAGGAAAGGATAAATAAAGGAAGAAAGACAATAAGGACGCTAAACTCGATCTTGTGGGACAAAACAATCGCAAAGGAAAACAAAAAACGAATATATATAAGCATAGTACAAAGTATAATCACATACGGAGCCGAAACATGGGATATGACAAAAAAGAATAGAAACAAACTCATGACGACGGAAATAGATTACCTTAGGAGAAGTTGTAGAACATCAAGAATAGAAAGAGTCAGAAACGACACGATCAGAGAAAATATGAACATGGACACCAACATAATAGAGGTTGTCGAAAAGAAGCAACTAAAGTGGTTCGGACATACGAAAAGGATGAAAAATACAAGATGGCCAAGGAGAATTCTGGAATGGATACCGGCCGAAAGAAGAAAAAGAGGACGCCCTAGAAGAAGCTGGCGGGACGATATAGATGAGGCCATGAAAACAAGACAATTAGAGGAGGACATGTGATATGACAGAAGAGAATGGAGACTGGGGACGGAGAAGCGGCGCAGACCGTAAAGAAATCCGTTATACATATATATATATATAAACTTTAAATAAACTTTAAACTATATATATATATATATGTTGTTACAAAGGTTTTCGCGGTTGTACTTTGTTGAACTTGGTTCTAGGGTGCTGAACCGCGTCTGTTTCTGGTCTCTAGAGAGACCGAGTTTTCGACGTTTCGACGAGGTCACACACGTCATCTTCAGGAGTCTGGGTTGACTGGCGATCTGTGTCGTGTCTGTGTTTATATACCCGTTTCTGTCATGCGGACGCTTATTCTTCGGTTTGTTTGTCCGACGTAGACGTATTCGCAATTGCCACATGGTATTTCATACACACCCTGGGACTCTAGTGGTATTCGGTCTTTTGGGTTGTTCAGGAACGTGTGTGGTTTTCGGTCGGTTTTGAATATGGCTTTTGTTTCATGTTTTTTAAGGATTCTGCCAATTCTGTCTGTTGTACCTCTGATGAATGGTAGACACACTATTCCAGTCGGTTTTTCTTCTTCGTTGTCCTTCTTTCTTTCTTCCTTTTTCGACTGTTGTATTGCTCTGTTGATGTTATTTGTGAAGTAGCCGTTTTGCAGTAAGGCGTTTTTGACAATCTTCATTTCCTCGTTTACATTTTGTTTGTCAGCTAGTTTTTGTGAGCGAGTGACCAGAGTTTTTATCACTGAGTTTAGTTGTGCTGGATGATGGTGTGAGCTGGCATTAAGATACCGATTTGTATGGGTTTTCTTACGGTATACTGTGTGGCTGAGGCTGCCGTCGGTTCTCTTTTTGACCAGGATGTCCAAGAACGGTAGTTGGTTGTTTTCTTCGACTTCCATAGTGAATTGTATGCGTTCATGGATGTTGTTAATGTGTTTTAGGAAATCCTCTAGGTGGCTTCTCCCGTGCGGCCAGATAACGAAGGTATCGTCGACCTATCTGAGCCACAGACTTGGTTTCATTGTAGCGGTTTCCAATGCTCGTACTTCAAGCTCTTCCATAAATAAGTTTGCGATAACCGGAGACAGTGGTGAAGCCATCGGTGCGCCATCAATTTGTTTGTAGTTTTTGTTGTCGTAAGTGAAGTAGGTGTTGTTAAGACAGTGCTCGGATAGTGTGAGTATGTCTTGTTTTTTCTTTCAATTGTTTCAAATTACCGCTGTCTACCTTCATAGCCTACTCGAAAATATTACTTTGCCCTAATAATTAACAATAAAACCACGATATCTCGGAAAATATCAATTTTAGGTGAAAAACAGCCTTAATATTTTCGAAAGAGAATTAAATTTTCTATAAGACGGTGTAAAAAAATATAGGGTGTTGTATTTAAAAAAATGAGTTATCGATGTTTAAAGTTTTACAAGTTTGACCAAGCGTAAAAAACGCCCTGTATAATATTTTAAAAATGTAGGTGGTGCAAAGTGTTACATAATCTATTGTCAATCTTATCTCCAAGCGAATTTCTTCAGACTTGTCAAAGTTTTCAAATGTTGAAAATTTTTGAAAATACTGTATTTTCATGAAAATGCAATTTTCACGAGAACGGTTGACTTTAGACCCATATAACCTTTTACATTTTTTGAACTAAATTTAAAGAGGAATCCAAAAATGTAAAAATATACAGGGTGTTCCATAAGAAAAAGTATAACTCTGATATGGCACTCTTTTTTGGAGCACCCTGTATATTTGAAAATATTTTTAAAATGTAGCCTTTATTGACCTACATAATCTAACAGCGACAGAAATTGGAAAATATAAACAGTTTCGCCATAAAACTCCGACGCGTCCGTCGTGACTCACCCTGTATACAATTAATCTTAACATTTTGAAGTTTTTAGCTTTTTCCCTTAATTTTATAAATTTCACATGCGATAGCTAACCAAATTCATACTCGATTTGAAAAACGAATAAAATAAATTCGCCCTAGAAATTTTCTTTTGCCTTTTTATTATTTTTCCTTCACGTACATAACCTTTTTTAACAACCTTACTTTAATTTATTCACCTCCACTTTTTTTTCTTAGCTTTTAAAATCAAGTAGTTATTTTCAAAATGTTACTAAGAATGGCAACAGTATTGTAATAATAGAGTTTAGCACTATCTTCCAGCCAGGGGCGTCGAGAGACGTCACCGCGCCCGGGGACAAAATTCATAGCTTCAAGTAAATAAATTAGCGCATAAAAAACAAATTTTGGGACGATGTTCAGGCTCCTGTGAATCGGGGCCCGAGAAATTTTGCTCAATCACCCCCCTTTCGATGGCCCTGCATTCAGGAACTAAAAATGAAAAATAATTCGTTCGTTTCTGATTGGAACGACAATGAAAAATTTTGTTTTCGTCCTACTTTATGTTCCCACCCAAAAAATTTCGTTTTCGTTTTCGTTTTCGTGAGCCAGAATTAAAAATCGGTTAATACCGGCGTTATAATAACATTAACATTAATACGATAGATTCTCAAACTTTTTTGTCTGGCGGCACACTAAAATAATTAAACCAAATTCACGGCACCCTTATTATTATTGTAATTTTAAAACATTTTTTTTTTGCTTTTACAGTTGGTTAGGATATGAAGCATAAGACGTATTTGAAAAAAAAAGTTATTAGAAAAGTGTTTGGTGTTAAAATGTGAACAAGGTGAAATATGTGCTTAATTATGTTTGCATATTTCTCTGATATTAGGTTGACTTTTTGAGAGACATACTCTTATCTCATTTTTAAGGGATTTTAGACTCTCTCTTCTTTGTTTTAATATTTACGAGTGCAGAAAATCCCAGTACAAATTAACTCATATATTTGGGAAATAATGGTTAATTTGTTCTTCTAAAGATGTTAAATGACTGTAAATAAGCTTATGCAAATCTTTATTATTATATTTCCATTCGACAACTTTAAGAAACATTTCTACATTATTTGTGTTTACTTTTATCTTCCACATGTTTATTTTATCTTTAAAGGCCTAAACATTATCTGCAGAAGTCAAAATATTTTCATTTTTTCCTTGAATACTGGGGTGCAACTTGTTCAGGTGATCAAATATGTCTGTTAAATGAGCTAATTTGAAACACCAAAAACCATGTTGTAATAATTTACAAAATTCTGGTTTGTCTTCATGTTGAATTTCGCGGCACCCTTGTGGCGCACTAACGGCACCCTAGGGTGCCGCGGCACCCAGTTTGAGAACCACTGCGGATAGAACATCGATTATTCGAATATTCGATTAATTGGATTGAAAATACTTCATGTGTAATAATACCTTATCTGTATAAATTCACACAGTTCACCTTTAAATAAGACGAATTTGGCGTGGTAATTTTTTTTTTGGCAATCCGGTGATGATTTTTTAAGTCCATATACATTCTTATTCCTCTTTTAAAACAATCGTTGCAATTCCGCATTTACACTTTTGGGGGCCCTAGGTGTAACACCATTGTGAGGGCCCAAAAAATCAGATCAAGTCAGTACATAGTAAAAAAATTGCTTCAAACGCTTATATCCGCTAATCACATTTATGAATATTATTTTTATTTTTTCTAAAAAAGTCAATTTAATAAAATAAAAATTAAGAACAGGTACAACACCGATTTTCTGGTAACTGATGGTACGGCATCTCCGTTAGTCCGGACAAAATTACGAGAGGAAAAAGGCTTATTTTTAAAATAGTTTTTACATTCAGGAAGGTAAACCTAAACAGGTCCTTTCTAAATTTGTACACATATTTAATTGTAAAATTGTCTTTTTTTATCATAACTGAGAATTGTTTGACTCCGTCAATTTACATTCAGGAACGTAAACCTGAACCCGTCGTTTCTAAATTTGTACACATTTTTAATTTTAACATTGTCTTTTTTTATCATAACTGAGAATTGTTTGACTCCGTCAATAACATTTTTCCTGTCAATATCATTCCTATGAGTTTGTAAAATTCTGTTAACACTACTCATTTACTTGTCTAGATCTACATACCTACTTCTTTAAAAATATGTCAAACATATCTAATACATATTTATGTCTAAATAGCTTTGCGTCCAAAATTAGCTTATCGCAAATGAATATAAAAAAACTGTAAAACGCCTTCGTGTTTATCTTTTCACAGTATATGTTCGAACAAGCTTGTTCATGGGATCTACATCTGATTTTGTTTTATTATAGTCAATTATTATTTGTGGTTTCTTCTTGTCGCTAGGGGTGGGCGATATATCGATATAATTTTGTCAGTATATCGATATCGGATGTCGATATATCGATATCGATATACCGATATTCGATATTATTCGATATGTTCTCAATATTTCTTGGTATCGACAACAAAAATGAGGGTGACGAGCCTTTTTTTAGGTCAACAGCCTCGTTTTACAGTTTTTTAGTAACTCCTAGTTCTCCTGTCCTTTATCAAAATATCGATATCGATATTTGATATCGCCCATCGCTACTTGTCACCTTCAGAAATCTCACCAGTTTCATGTGTAGTGATAGTAGCTTTACAGTTTTTTCCCTTTTTGGCAATAAGACACCAATATAGCGTCGTCTTGATCGCTAAATTTAGTGAAATAGAAGTCTCTACGCGAATCTACTAATTCATGGTCTGTTTTTTTCGTACTGTAATAAGCAATGTTAAATTCTTCTCTGTCAAATCTCTTGTAAGTTCGAGAATTTTGAAAAAATTATCGTTAATCACATTCCTCTCTGATTTATCTAACCCCTTTATCATTTCTAAAACGACTTGTTTGTTTTGATTGTGTTCTCGCTGGTCACCTATTTTACCACTCTACTGGAAATTGTAAACGTATAAAGTTTGACTATCGCAGGATTCCCAAATCTCTATGCCATAGTATCCCGGCTAAGCCAATGGAGTCACCTATGCGTTAGAGCTTGACATTGTACCAGAGTCTGATCCAGTAATACATTGTCACTTTAATAAGTTTCTTATTTTCATTTTTCCTTTGTATACAGTGGTGGTAAATAAAGTGAGACCCCTCAGAAAGCGAGGTCCTGAGCATGCGCCTCATGCGCCTGATGGTAAATGCGACCCTGAATCGTTGGGTTTCCTCTAAATTATAAACTGTGATATGTTGGGTTTTGACTTAAGTGAAGTTGTATGCTGTAATGAAGGACATGTTCCAAAAAATGTAACCATTAAACGTAGTGTTTTCGCCCGTTCTCGGAAATTTTTTCGCTTTTTCGTTCCTGAATCCCGAAAAAAATTCGGAAAATTTCTGGAATTGGGAAAATTTTTCTTCGAACTCATTAGTACTCAAAATAGGAAATAAACGTACCTACTAATGGGAATAAATCTTTTGAAACTGTTTCCTAATTACTGCGATCCAACAGTTACATTGCCAGTACTGCCGAAAAATAAAACTACGGAAACTTTCAGGGATACTAATGTTAAAAGAGCTTTCGTAATTCTTTTTTTCTTTTTACACTAATTATCAAAAGTACTTAAAAATTTATAAGTATTCAAATCATTTGTACGAGAATTGTATTACAAGATCGAACTTTAAAAAATTAAAACTTTTAAGCATTAAAAAATATTGAAAACTGCTGAAAATTGACGTCTGTTTACATCATCAATATTTGTAAACTATTAGCTTAAATGAAAAAATCGTCTTGCAGTACCATCAAGGGACATGTTTTTAATAATTGTTGTTAATTGAAAATAAATTTATTCACAATCTTTTTTTAAAAACTTGAACTGCGAAACCCATTTTTAAGGAAATTTCGCTAGTACCTCCCGAAGCGAGAGCGCTGCACAATACCCCACCATTTCTTCGTCGTCGAGGGCGTATGTCTGTTCTACAACGTTCGGCATTAGCAATACTTCTTAATTTATTCGTAATATTTTAGGTACTAAGGTACTATTTACTAGTAAGTAGTGACACGCTGAATAAAGCTGCGTTCACATAGAAAAGTATTGCATTGTAGCGTAATAAATTGTATTGTAATGTGCCTCAAGAGTAGCGTTCACATAGAGCTAATACCGCTGTACACTAATGGCGATTACCACGTGCATACGCAGGGTTAACCCCTATTCTCCGGAATTAAGAAATATTTATCAAAATGTTTTGAAATTCAATCAGTTGTTTAAAAATGGTCATAGATACATGAAAAATCACTTTTTATTAAATTACAGGACGCAGGTCCTGACTTAGGAGCTGTCGTTATATGACGACGCTAGGGGAATATGAGTACAAATAATAATAATCTTGGTATGTTTTATAATTTCAGATTTATTTGTGAAAGTATATTACAATGTAAATTAAATTTGAGACATATGTATAAACTATAAACTTATAAACTATGATAAGGTTGAAAGCAAGGTATACATAATCCTACATTGCATTTCGAACATTCAGTTCTAATTGTAGATTTGCAGTTACTTCCAGCACAACGTCTCTGCTTATTGTTTCCTGTTTTTTTGACAAAATGTCCAATTTTGTCCAAACGAGCTATAGTAGCTCCAGATGGATTTTTCGGTTTCCTTCCAGCTGCTTTTGGAGGATTTGTATGTTGCAACAGGTATGCCATTGCCAAATCTCGACGAAAACTATGTTGAGACATTTTTGTAGAATTTGTTTGTGATCGCGCTAGCAACCAAGCGTTTTGTACAGAAACGTCTAACATCCATGTAAATAGTGACCACCACCATTTCTTTCCACGAATGGATATGCGATAAGCATTTACATTTTGATCCATTCTGTCAGTACGACCCATATTTTGATTATAATTTTGAATGGAATGCGGAATACTTACAAAAATGTGCTTCAGGTCACTCTTACTCCATCGCTTGACGCTTCCTTCAGGATCAGCTGCAAAACTTGAAGAAGCAACTGTTACTACTGCAAAAAACCGTTCAAAATATTGAACAGCAGTGACTTCATCAATATTTTCTTCTGCCATAAGATGAAATTGACTAGGTTGTATATGTATAGTTTTACCGCCACTGCTCCATTAAATTTGATCTTTTTTTGATTTTTTGGTGATCTTTGGTATTTTGTTTAGGTTGGAAATAGTTGAAACTTCTTTTCTGGTCTGTTTTTTCTCTGCCGGTGCCATTAGTTGATTTCTGGATAAACAGTTTATATTCGTCCCTTCTTCTTCATCTGAATCTTCGTCTGTTAGCTCATCAACTGCAGGTGGTTCAATAAAAATATCTTGGTCACTATCATCATTTTCTAACAAATCCATCATTTCGGCTACACTCAAAAATCTAAGGACAAATAGGGTATGTTAGTACATGCATTCTCCTAGCGTCGTCATATGACGACAATCAAATTTATAGCGAAATAACTCCCTTATAAATGTTATTATAAATAATTACATTTTATATAAAAAACACTTTACTATTATATATTCAAAATATGAAAACAAATAAAATATTTTTACCGTAATTATATTATTTAGTACTTACTTTTTTGACGACGTCATGGTTTTCGTGTTCTCTCGTAAATTGGTCACTTTTAACAATTAAATATGTTCGAAGTCTGCAACTTACTGCGATGCAATGGCTACATTTATGAAAACAATAATTGTTTACCTGAGTAATTAAACTTAAGCTGACAGGTTTAAAATCATCAGGTACCTGACAATACACCGTTATTACAGGACAGGTAAACGTCGTCATTTGACGACGCTAGGAGAATAAGGGTTAATCTGTAGATCACTGTGATTGGTTCTTGTTATGGGGTATTGCAAGAAACTTGGACCTTGCAAGATCTTACCACACCGCTTACAACGCAATTCCACTACTTTGCTTATGTGAACGCTATCATTTGATATTGGTATACTTAAATTTGCTTATGCTACAAGCTACAATACAATACAATACTTTTCTATGTGAACGCAGCTTTATACAAGTTATATTTATAAATATCTTGTTATAAATAAAGGGTCGAACATCTCAAAGAAAATGTTACAACGACTACTATAGCCGTAAAATATCAGCAAAGCGTAGAGCAAGAGCAAGAGATTGTGTTTATTTGTTATTATTAGTTAAAATGATTTGATCATATTATAGTATGGATCCAAAAGTTTTCCTAGTAGATAGTCAATCGTAATGTCAATTGTTTATGTTGTTTTTTAAGTAAATACTGCTTTTATTTGAAGATGTTCTTTATAATACTAGTAGGTACCTTAACTAAACATAAACTACAGTAATCCTTCCATTTACGCAGGTGATTGGTTCCACAAAAACAGCGCGTTAATGAAAATTATTAAATTAAATAATTTAAAAAAAAATTGTACATGCTTTTAGATTTGCAAAAACGCGACTGTTGTATTCATTGCATCGAAGAACGGTAACAGGACAATTACCCCCTGCTTTTTTGTACGGGGGGTTAATTGTCAGGGAAGATTTTTAAACAGGGGTTTATTGTCCGGGAGGTTATTAAAGGGGAGTTAATGTCCGGGAAGTAATTGCGCTAGAACTATCGGAGAAATATCTTCTTTGATTCGCCTAAAACAAATAATAATTATTGTTACTATAAACTAGGGGGTCGCGAAAATATTTTAGGATATTTAGGGGGCCCCGACTACTAAAAGGTTAAGAACCACTGCGTGTAACGGACCCCGGATCGTACTGTTTATAGGCCGCACTGCTTGGAATGAGTACCTACTTATTACTTTTATGTCTGTTGTTGTTAATTTTGGCTCGTGATCGTCTTAATAAAGTGGGTGGACCCTCAAACGTTATTTTACGTAATATACAGGTATAAAGCAATTATTATCCAGTAACAAACAAATAAAACAACAACTTTAACAACAATCTCCTTTATTTTTCGAACGGCTGTACATTTCTCGGTGGTTGGTTCTTAAATTGGTACCTAAGCGCGACTGTCCCAAGATTATGGGTACCCGTTGTCATCCCTTTTTTATTGTAGTTGTATCTTTGTCATTCCTTCCTATAAAAATATATTTTACGAGTATTGTGTGCTATCTATGATGTAATTTATCAAGAAATCGTTTGTTGATTGACGAAACCCAAATACTGACGTTGTAAGGCCCAAGTTATGCCCGTAATATTTTAACGCTAATGTGTTTTACTCAAGTTAAAATCATCATAACTTGGCCGTTTTGAAGTGTTATTAAGTAACTGATGCATCAGCATTTGTTCTAATGATATTCATTTAAATAAGACTGAAGTAGAATAAATAATTGATTACAGGCGGGTTGTCACAATACATAATACAATTCGTGTTTTTGTATAAAGTTGGACAAGTAAAAAATCGATAATCAATTAAAAAGACTGTTGCCTTTATAACCCTTCCCCCATGAAAACATCCTTTTCGTTATCGATATATCGCCCACGCCTACTATCTAACATCTTAAGTTGCATTAAGAAAGTGATTTTAATTTTTTGATAGTTTTACAAACAAAAGAATCAAAATAAAAAAAATGAAAATTCTTGACTAGCTTTTAGGTTAAGAAGCTGTGGTACTTTTGTTAGAGACTTTAATTTAACTTTAAATTATGCAATTTTACCCTAATTTAATCAGGGACTGAGAACGGAACGAAAACGAAAACGTTAAACGAAATTAACCGAAATTTTTTTAAGAACGAAAACGAAAACGAAATAAAATTTTTCGTTCAAGAACGAAAACGAAATAAATATTTTCCAAAAACGGTTTTAACCGGTTTTAACCGGTTTTGTCGCTATTTTAATTTTATTTGTTAAACACAAACGCGAATTTACCTTCTATATTGTCGCTATTTCAATGTTATGTGTTAAACACAAACGCGAATTTGCCTTCTTTTCTAAGGAGACTCCACGAGGCAGTAAAAAATCTCACTTGAAATCAGGGACTGAGAACGGAACGAAAACGAAAACGTTAAACGAAATTAACTGAAATTTTTTTAAGAACGAAAACGAAACCGAAAACGAAATTATTATTTTTCGTTCAAGAACGAAAACGAAATAAAAATTTTCCAAAAACGGTTTTAACCGGTTTTAACCGGTTTTGTCGCTATTTCAATTTTATTTGTTAAACACAAACGCGAATTTACCTTCTGTGCTGGGGAGACTCCACGAGGCAGTAAAAAATCTCACTTGAAATAAGTGAGCTTCACTTTTCTCCATATATTTACGTGAATATGTATTAACAACTTTATTGTTTATACTTGCGATTTCGTGTAACACAATTAACGGTACAGATATTCTCTATTTCTAATTTGTTTTTTAGATCATCAATATAGAATATACACTTGATTAGATATATATTATCAATGTGTATGTTTTATTTGCGTTTAGACTTTAGACATAATAATAGTAAAATTTATTCTTACTTCGAAAAGGACTAATGTAAAAGAAGATTTATTGGAAGATGTGTTGCTAGTAAACTTTAACGGAATGTAAAAATGTATATTGTATGATTGTATGGTATGTACAATACAAACTATAAAGTTAAAGTATATTTCAAGTTAATATAAGTTTTTTTTTAATATCTTTTTTATTTATAACATTTAGTAAATTATCCACTTGAATTCATTCTTTTGTCTTTTTAAATAATTACAGCAGGATCTTATTTAATTCAAATGCATAGATTTTTAGTACTAAAACAAATTTAAAACAGCACTTGCTATATTTTCATATTTTTAGATAAAGATCGTGTGTCTAATTTAACCTAATCACGTTGTGTTTTTGCACCTTACGGGTGTTAAACTTAATAAAATGGTTAAATGTTAATGTGTTTAAAGATTTGGTAAATTTAATATGGCGATGGTTTGCCAGTCTAAAATATGCTGTCCGTGAGCATCAAACCCCATCGTCATCGTTTATATTTTAGTTGAGACGCAAATATTGTTATCGTATTTATAGAGGGTTGTGGTGACTGGAAAAAAAATTGATTTTTTGACGACAAAAAAATATTGTAAAACCGGTTTTAACCGTTATTATTTCGGTTCACGAAAACGAAAAAGGAATTTTTTTCGGTTAGAACGAAAAGAACGAAAACGATATATTTCGTTTTCGTTCCGAACAGAAACGAACGAAATTTTTTTCGTTTTTAGTCCCTGAATTTAATTGACCGTGTAGGTCGTAAATAAGTGAAATTACATGCCGAGCCTCGAATTTTGGATATCATGTACAAATAAGTTTTAAAGCGTTAAACCGACAGAACTTGGAGTAATATTGTTGTAGTTTGTTGATCTGTGCATGATATTGCACATTTGGCCTTTAATATACTAAGAAAGGCTGCAGAATGTGTCCCGTGACTTCGTTTAAACAAACCACCATCACTAACGTAAAAGGTAACAATCTTCTACAAAAAGTACCGTTAAGTCTTCCGACATTCTATTGTAATTATTTATTCTTTCTGGTTGTTCCTCAAAAATTTCCGTGCCGTATTTATCTTATCAAACTTAATTACACTTTCTAATTGCATCTTGATGTAGTTCTTGTTGAATTATTCGTACGATACGCAAGTCAGTTCGAGTAATTAATTTTTAGACTTTGTAAAAACATCGCTGATCGTGGAACTTCCATGTGGTGAGAGTATGTAGTATGTGGTATGTAGTAGAGGAAGGAACGAGAGTGAAGGTAAGAGTGTATCAAAATGATACATACCATGGGTGACCGCCAACATCGCATGGTCAACTTTCACTGATGCCGCTGTATATCGACTATATATACAAATTAGCAGTGTTTTGTTCGGCTAAAAATAAAGTGAATGTTAAAAAAAACGCCGTGACCGAGACCCGCGGACGATACTAATAATGAATCGAGAAAGTGTCTTAAAAGTTTGTTTAGTTTTGTTGTTTATTTTCTCAGGTAAGCTATTTAATTTATTTTTATGAATAAGTTAAAATATTCCTTTAATGATTTTCGCATGCTGGTTTTAAATCTTTCAATTATTAAAAACTTTGTTTACCTATTGTTGCAGTGAGAACGCGTGCGTTAATTAAATGTGGGTTTGTAGTAAGTTACTTTAGGTTAGCGATATTATAGTGTAGTTGTCCTCACAGTTAAATATTAAAAAAAGTAACAAAAAGTGATTAAGACTGAAAATAACAAATGTAAAAAATTGTAACAGGTCTTCAATAAACTCTCGAAGATGTAAATGATGTAGCGATAATAAACAGAAGCATTATTTTAACAAAGATATGGAAAAGTCATTGAGGTACTTACTCGAATTTCATAATTTTTGTTTTTCATATTTCCCTAAAGGGAACACTGTTTTTATAGGGAGTAGCGGATCAAGCACTTGGAGGGCCCCAAGCGCAACCTAGTTTTGAGGCCCCTTTATTAAAATACTAAGTTATGCTATCAAATCAATTATTTACTTAATTAAAAATCAATTACTAATTAATCAATCATGTCCTTAAAAAATCTCTGTTTTTAGATTTTTAACTAACAGGTACGATCATCATAATTTTGCGTATGAAAAATGCAAAACACTATTAAGTATTTAATAATTAAAAAATAATAACAGACAAAATATAGGGAGGGTCTGTTATATAATTTTTTTTCTTTAGACGTCTCCTTTCGGGTTTACACCCCCCTAAAGGAGAGCGGTAAAATTAGGTTTTTATTTTATTCCTCAAATTTGGATGTATGTAGGAGAATGATATTTGATAGATGTTTTATAATTTATACTTATTAAAAGGTTTTCCATAGTAATATTTTTAATTATCTCCCACCTTCACAGGGGGCTGAAAAGTGTGACCCCTGTTGGTTTTTTTATCAGAACTTTTTGGTGAGTTGCAATTTTGCGATTAAAATTTTGGTTTATTTAGAAACTTTTTATTCTATAGTTTTTCTACGATCAAAATAAGAACCATCAAATATTCTAAAATAAAACAATTCATTTTGGTGGTTACCATGGTTTGTTTATGTTCGTATTGGGTAGAATTGACGGGTGTAATTCATTTTGACGTTTACGCGGCGACAACGCTATAACGCCCGTCAATTCTACTCAATAGGAACATAAACAAACCATGGTAACCACCAAAATGGAACGTTTTATTTTGGAATATTTGATGGTTCATGTTTACTTATATTATTTTTTACTCAAAAATTGTAAATTTTACGAGAAAAACTAAAGAATAAAAAAAGTATATAAAGTATATAAAAGACTCCCCTTAATTTTTGACAAGGAATCGCCTCCCGAATTTTTTCGCAATATTTAAGAAATACCCTGTATAAAAAACTAAATTGGAACTTTTCTCGCTTTATTTTTACCGAATTTATCCATTATATATTCATTATCTAATGACTGAACTACATCGTTTTTTTATGAACATTATTGACAAATTAGCTAAATGTAACTGACTTAACGAATTCCGTAAGTAATGTTTAACACATTTTAAAACCGAAAACGAACGTTCACCACTCACGTTACAAGTGAATATTGTCAACAATATTTTAATAATGGTTTCTACATTTGGAAATGTACTAACTAAATGTGCTAACCCCCAATTAATAACTTTTACATTTCAACCGGATTGGTGATATTTTCTTTTTTTAATGAATGCAATAAAATAAAGAATTTCATCTTTAAAATATTTTTTGTGCGATCGTACTAGAAACAGTTGTTTGACGGACGCGTTAGCAACCATAAAGTACTGCATTACCGGCCCTATCCTTAGCAACGGCCGTAAAAGTTATTTTTCAGGCCGTCACCCTTAGCAACGGCCGAAAAAGTAACTTTTACGGCCGTTGCTAAGGAGAGGGCCTGTAATGCAGTACATACGCCGTCATCTGTCAGTGACAGAATGTCACGTAGTTTCTAACCTATAATTTTGAAAATTACTTAAAATTTAAATCGTTTTTAATTCTGTCGCACAAAAAATGTAATATGCACCTCGGCCAAAACGTACTTTTGCGGCCTTGCCTGTTTGCTGGTCAAGACGTAGTTGAGGCCAGCAAACCAGACGCGGCCGAAAAAGTTACACTTTTTGGCCTTGATACATAAATAACTATAACGTTAATATCTTTATAATATTTTATATTTATTCTGTCCATACATTCATTAAATTCAACATTAGTCATTTTAAAATCGAAAAATAACTAGAATGTCTTTTAGTACATCTGGCGGATCTCCTAGATATTTCAGAAATCAGAACGCCACAAATAACTATGAACATTTAATACGAAATTTTGTTTTACAGTAACACGTTTATTATTATTATAAGTTGTTTCTTTACATTGCAATGCTCTTCTCTTAAACCTAGCCACCATGTAGTTTCATCTGTTAAGAAATTGGCATAGTTCTCAATTTCATCGAATTTATTTCTTACATCCATGACAAATTCGGCAAGTGATTTAAAAAAAAAATGTCCCTAACAATGAACTATTGTACTGCATGTCTTGTAATAATTTGCTGGCACTCTTTATTTGTTGTTACAACTTTTTTCAATTCAAATGAGTTGAGACAACCGGGATTTTATTGTGGATAATTAACTCTATAATATACTGTAATTTGAAAAACATCGTTAGAATCGTTTTGGAGAAACATTTTTAAAGTCTTGAATTTTTTAAATAACTTTGTAAATATAAAATTTACAAAATAAAGTTATTAAGGTTTTTTATAGACCCCAACATAGACTACAATCCTACGTAAACAGAATATTCATATCTATTACCGTTTTCTTGTAATTTTGGATTAACCTTAGTTTATAACTTAAAAACCCTGTATATTAGTTATTACAGGAAAAATCAACCAAATTCACGTACCTTGTAAAATACTTTTTAAAGCTCTATCGATAACTAATATCATGAGCATCTTCGCGAAAATAGTCAAAACGGGTTCAAAGGACCTCCAAACGTCCTTTGACGAACGGCAAATTGTCCAGATGAAGACCATCTGTGGCATGAGATTCGAAAATGCATTTTTTTAAAACTGCCAACTTTCGATTCGATTCAATAGTCTTTGTAGTAATTGTTATAATGATGGCTACATTTAAAAACAGCGAAAAATTTACCATGTTGAGATGCTAAATTCTTTACCATAAAAACTGTGTAGAAGCTGAGCGAATATACATAGAGCTATATCCTTACATCCTTAGAGAGGGCAACGAAGGGTGCGTAATTACAGAAATTTGGAAAAGTTTAAAACAATATGGTCATTTCGAGAAACCAACCAAAAATCCAAAACAAATCAATAAAGAATTAGAAAAATGAAACTAGGGGTAATATCTCAAAAATGCAAGTGACAAAAAAATCTAATATAACAGTTACATCCTCTATTAAAAAGTACCTTAAGAAAGTGCTAATTAAATTGTTCTAATGATTAAGACAAAAAAGTTATGAGAAAAAAAAAACAACATTTTCATATTTTTTGCTATAACATCCAAAGTACGACAAATTTTGTACTTTTAAAAAATTGATTGTGGTTCCTCTCACACTTAAGAATAATTAATTTAGTTTAAATTTAAACAAACCTGTATCTCTTATAATAAGCGAGATCCCCATACTGGAAATGTAATCTGGGACACCCTGTATAACGGAAAAAAATTTAATTACCGCAACTCTTTGGAGAAAAACAACAAATCCTACATATCTTGTTGAAGCGCTCTGTATTTACTACCTCTGAATTTAAAATTGATTGAAACAATCAGTTGGTCAAGGCTAAAATCGTTTTTACATCACAGAACATAAAAAATGTAACTTTTCTTCTCTAAAGTATTTTAAAAACTATGGTTTTGAAAACTCTTTCTTCCGATACTTATTTTATTATAATTTTGTCTGAGTTCAGATTAAACATGTGAAACAATGTATTGTCGTGTCTAGTTCTGTAGTTCGTGTGAACAGATCAATGTCATTGGCTAAACTCAAATATCGTGTAAAACTTTGAGGAAGGTAAAAGTACGATATCACGTTCTCAACGTAAACAATAACTTTTACTTACGCTTATTTAATGATGTTACAGAATATAATTAAATTTTGAAGTGTAAAATTAATCGAAGCGAGACTGTTTTATGTTTAATAACGAATTGAGCGCGTACTTTCAATTGTCAATAGTTACAAATGAAGTTTACTTTATTAGTTTCAATAATAATTGCAAATTTTGACATATTTTTGGTTTTAAATGAGCCGTTTACTGTATAATCCTCTATTATCACAAGTGTCTCGTAAATAGTGAGCCAGATCGTGTTCAATAATTGTTTATCGAAGGATGCTTTCTTCTCGAAGATTTGTCGTTTGCTATAAAGCAGCGCCTAAGAAGGTGCCTGCGTTTTTTTTTTATTAAAAAACCGTTTTACGTACTTGCTTTCAGTAGGTCATTGGTACAAACGCTGAGCGACAGTAATTAACCGTATATCACGTAAACTGTTATTAGGACACAGCGTCTGCACGTTTCTCGTTTTTTATTTTCTTGTGCACACACGTAATTCGATCAAGATGTTAATTCCAGGGGTTTGGAGCAGTCCAATTTTTTAATTGCTCCGCTCCGGCATCAAGATGCCTGCTCCAGCTCCGCTCCGGCTCCGCTCCATGCTCCAAATATTGTTAACATTTTAAAAAAAAGTTTTTGATTAAAAAAAATTGTTTTTAAAAACAAAGTTTTAATTTTATCGGATATGTAGAAGATGGTCAAAAATAATAACATTTGACCCTAACAAACAAGTTAAGTTAAATAAATGTTTGAAAAAACAGATTATTGATCTTCAAACGTTGAAAAAAGGAAACAAAAGTAGTTTTTTTTTTAAATTTTACATAAAAAAACTGGAGCAGTGGAGCAATCAAAATTATTTTCTTCGGGCTCCGCTCCTGCTCCGGGCAAAAACCCATTGCTCCACTGCTCCGCGCTCCAGCTCCGAGCTCCGCTCCAAACCCCTGGTTACTTCAATACATTTTATTCCGTTGGCGTATTTTCATCGTCTTCATTTCAAAATTATTTAAAGTCACGTGATGAGTTTAAACAAATCAGATCAAAATTACGCCAACAACAAACCTAGGTCAATTACCAATTATGTCATATAGTTTTCGAGTAACAATGAATAACAAGATTGTCAGTTTGACAGCATAACTTTATGATTAAAATTATTCGTAGAATCAGGGGTTTGGAGCAGTACAATTTTTTAATTGCTCCGCTCCAGCTCCGCTCCGCCATCAAAATGCCTGCTCCAACTCCATGCTCCAAATATTGTTGACATAAAAAAAAGTTTTTTGATTAAGAAACTGTTTTTAAAAACAAAAGTTCGGATATGTTGGTCAAAAATAAAAATATTTGACCCTAACAAACAAGTGAAGTTAAATAAATATTTGAAAAAACAAATTATTGTTTTCAAACATTGAAAAAAAGAAAAAATTGTAGTTTTTTTTCAAATTGTAGATACATAGGTAATAAACTGGAGCAGTGGCGCAATCAAAATTATTGTCCGGACTCCGCTCCTGCTCCGGGCAAAAATCCATTGCTCCTGCTTCGTGCTCTCGCTCCGTGCTCGGCTCCAAACCCCTGCGTAGAATAATCCTAATGCATTGATTAGGTCCTACAGTTTTGTCTTTAAGCCCCTCGAACGTGTCTTTTGTAGGTTAACAGCCCTTAGTTTATAGCGTCGGGCTGTTACCAAGCAATACGTTCTCGTGGAAACAGGACAACATCATTGGTAAATTCCAATGCCCTTAGATCCAGGGACTAAAAACGAAAAAAATTCCGTTCGTTTCTGTTCGGAACGAAAACGAAATATATCGTTTTCGTTCTTTTCGTTCTAACCGAAAAAATTCTTTTTTTGTTTTCGTGAACCGAAATAATAACGGTTAAAACCGGTTTTACAATATTTTTTTTGTCGTCAAAAAATCAATTTTTTTTTAGTCACCACAACCCTCTATAAATACGATAACAATATTTGGGTCTCAACTAAAATATAAACGATGACGATGGGGTTTGATGCTCACGGACAGCAGACTGGCGAACCATCGCCATATTAAATTTACCAAATCGTTAAACACATTAACATTTAACCATTTTATTAAGTTTAACACCCGTAAGGTGCAAAAACATAACGTGATTAGGTTAAATTAGACACACGATCTTTATCTAAAAATATGAAAATATAGCAAGTGCTATTTTAAATTTGTTTTAGTACTATGCATTTGAATTAAATAAGATCTTGCTGTAATTATTTAAAAAAAAAGAATGAATTCAAGTGGATAATTTACAAAATGTTATAAATAAAGAAGATATTAAAAAAAAAACTTATATTAACTTGAAATATACTTTAACTTTATGGTTTGTACATACCATACAATATACATTTTCATATTCCGTTAAATCTTACTAGCAACACATCTTCCAATAAATCTTCTTTTACATTAGTCCTTTTCGAAGTAAGAATAAATTTTACTATTATTATGTCTAAAAGCAAATAAAACATACACATTGATAATATATATCCAATCAAGTGTATATTTTATATTGATGATCTATAAAACAAATTAGAAATAGAGAATATCTGTACCGTTAATTGTGTTACACGAAATTGCAAGTATAAACAATAAAGTTGTCAATACATATTCACGTAAATATATGGAGAAAAGTGAAGCTCACTTATTTCAAGTGAGATTTTTTACTGCCTCGTGGAGTCTCCCCAGCACAGAAGGTAAATTCGCGTTTGTGTTTAACAAATAAAATTGAAATAGCGACAAAACCGGTTAAAACCGGTTTTGGAAAATATTTATTTCGTTTTCGTTCTTGAACGAAAAATAATAATTTCGTTTTCGGTTTCGTTTTCGTTCTTAAAAAAATTTCAGTTAATTTCGTTTAACGTTTTCGTTTTCGTTCCGTTCTCAGTCCCTGCTATTAAATAATGCAGTAGGATATGAAACATTTTAGTTTGTTTTTCTATGTGATATACCTACATATTGCTACTAAGACATAAAAACTTGAGGTTATATGCTATAACCGTCTTTTAGATCAGTTTTGCATTTAGTAGATTAGTCGCCAGAGTATTTTAATAAAACCAGGGATGGAAAGTCGGAGTCGGAGTCGGGAGTCGAGAGTCGGAGCATTTTTGAGGAATCGGGAGTCGGAAAAACTACCGATTCCCGACTCTTTTTTGATTAAGTTTTTTGTTCGAGGGTGAGAACAGAATGAAAAATTTAAAACAAAAACAAAATAACGATGTCAATCGATTTTTTTAACGGAAACGGGAACGATTAGAGTAACACAAACTAGCTTTGTCTGTGAACGTCCAATTTTTGTTTGCAAACAATACTTGACTGGATACGCAAGATTCGTGTGATGCAAGGTAGGGTTAATTCTGTAGTCAACCAAATTAAAGTCTAATTTTTTATGACGTTTATTATTTGTTTAAAAAAATACTGACTCAGGGGTCGGGAGTCAGAAGTCGTTTATTTTTATGCCGACTCTTCATCCCTGAATAAAACTTAATTACTTTAAGTTCAAGGAAAATTAAAGAATAACCATTTGATTTACGAAATTTTACAGTTCCTTTTATAAACTTGTTAGGTGATTTTTATCAGAATGGCAAACCTTGCTTAATTTGCGATATTCGTAAATAAAAGCAATAGAAAGATGTTTAAATATCTTGCCATTGTTTTAAGAAATTATGCGTTGGAAATTTCGTAAGTTGCAATTATTTATGAGTGACATTTATTATGATGTAATAACTTTGTTGTAATAAGTACAAGAAAGTATACAATTTACTTTCAATTTATCGCATTTTGGAGTAACTTTCGACTTCCAGGGGTACGCTAATTACAGATTATTTGCTTGGGACAGTTTCTGTAGCATATCGGACAGAAAGTTAAAAATATGTTCTTGTTAATGCGTTGGTTTAAGTAAGTACGTATTGGAACGGAACTATAATACATCTGCTTGTAACAATTACTGCAATATTACATTGCAGATTATTTTAATAAGTGTGTTTTGTTAAACGTTTCTAATTAGCATGTAGAACACTGTCTAGCTTATTTCAGGTGTTCATATATTTGATTAAAAAATACAATAAGAATGTAAATAAAATATATAAAAATAGAAGGAAGAAAATCACTTAATCAAAAGAAATCCGAAAATATTTATGGATTATTTCTGAAATTCTACTTTTAAAGTATTACTCCTATAAAGTAACCGCATTTAAGGAAATATTAAAGCAAACGCTTTAAATAATGTGATCTCCATAACTTATTATCATTATTTATTTTTGCAACTGCAGAAGTTCAAAATTACATTGTTTACTCTAAACGGAGACGTTAAGCTTTTTACCTATATGGAAGACGTGTAAGTTGTTAGAGAAAATGAATAATTGGGCAATAATTTGCCTTAATAATTTACTAGTACACATATTTTTTGTTTTTTTGTTACGACTTCTCGCCCGATTTTTATGTTCTTAATCCATTTATTTAACACTATCTTCCTGATCTAGTTGAGGTGCCCATAGAGCGTGTCCGGAACATTCTTCGCCCACAATTCTTCGCTCACAATTCTTCGCCCACAATTCTTCGCCCACAATTCTTCGCCCACAATTCTTCGCTCACAATTCTTCGCCTACAATTCTTCGCCCACAATTCGTCGCCCACAATTCTTCGACCACAATTCTTCGACCACAATTCTTCGCCCACAATTCTTCGCCCACAATTCTTCGCCTCCGTAATTCTTCGCCAAATATTCTTCGCCTACACAATTCTTCGCTGCCACAATTCTTCGCCACATACAAGCATACCTATCACAAATTTTGTTTGTAAATGTGATTGTTTTTATTCATAACGTAATTTTTGTGGCAGCGAAGAATTGTGCAGGCGAAGAATTGTATAGGCGAAGAAATGTGGGCGAAGAATTGTGGAGGCGAAGAATTGTGGGCAAGAATTGTGGGCGAAAAATGTTCCTATACCCATAGAGATGTGTGCGTGTGCGTAGCAATAAATAAAAGTTGATCTAATAATACGGACGTTAAAATAGTAGATTACCCATTAAATGTATTTGTTATGACCTACTATGATTTAAGTAAGTTAAACAAAAAATTGAAAACATACGATGCAAGAAATAGATTTTGCTTTGAAAATAGAAACAATTTTATATAATATATTCATATATTATAAATAAAAAGAAACAGAATTACATTTTATTTATTTAAAGTGTCTTAAGTTATTTACTTTTTTTCTAATTTGTTGTGGATCAAAAATTATGCGTTTAACAAAATCTTTAGTTCACTTATAGTGGTTTTTAAATCAATAAACACCCATATTAGCAGTCGAACACTTAGAATTAGGAAAACATTGGAAAAGTATAACTTTTTTATTTAATATTTCAATCTAAACCATTGGTTAAATTATATTTAATGAAAACCGATTAATCGGTACATCTCTACAACCAGATAAGTCGTGAATTTGTTGTATTAGTAATTAACTTATAACGATTTATAATATTAAATAAGTCTCAAAGTTAATAAAATTGCAAACGAGTAAATAATTTTTTTTTGTACAAAACATTGCTGTAGAAGCATGGTTGTATTTAAATTTAGGGAACTGATTAAGCTGTAAATTCTAAGGTATAATTGCTTGTGTCTTTGTGATCAAATTCACAGTAGAACAAAAAATGCCGTTCATCTCATGCATATAAAAAACTTCTACAAGGCGTTTCCCGCTTCACATTTGTTACATGTTAGCATAAAAAATTAATTAATCATTTATTTCGTTGAATTACTTGTAATAAAAATGGATCTGAAAGTTTGAATAGCAAGCAAGGTAACTGTTGTATGCGTTGTCTTGCTTTCAGAACGTTTAGCACAGTAAGCAATAACCTCGCAAAACTTATTATTAACTTAACAAATTCTAAGCACTAGACCTTATCCACAATGGAATATCATTATTTTACGACATTATTATTCCTGAAGCGATTTTTTTACACAAAAAGTATGTTAAGGTCATGGGGTATTTAAAAAATCTTAGGCGCGGGTATAGCATTTCGTTGATTATGTAAAAAAAAACTGTTTAATATAAGTAAAAAAAACAAGTGAGCTGTTTAAAATAATTTTTTTTTATAAAAAAAAAGAGTAGCCAGTACGTTGAATTAAATTAATTGATTATTAGCAGTAAAGGTAGAAACGAAAAATATATACTTTATTATACGTCTTTTACATATTTCCTTTTTTAAAGTTTCTTTAAGAAGTTAAAAAAAGTATAATTGAATGTCAAATCAATTTATACAGCACTTTTAAAATTAAGCGATATACGCAGGTCACACAAAAATTTAAAATAGTATTGAGTTTTCTAGCCACTGTTACTTTACCTTTTAAGAGTTTTGACGAGTTATTACGGTAATTTTGGGCTACCTTAAACATATACAGTAAGTATGTGAAATATGTTATGTTTGGACATAATGTGAAATGCGTAATGTGAATCAAAATTAAATATCTGCAGTTATGAAAACATTCAAAAAATGTCTTTGAAATAATCAAATTAACGTTGTGATGAACAAATTTTATTACATGCGATTTCCATAGCAAGGAAGTGAAAAGTTAGGAGCGAACAAAGAAATTTCTAATGTTAACAATACGGAAGAAAGTTAGTAGAATTATAAAAAGTATTGATACGTATTACATCTAGCAGAATTGGATAATAATAAATAATTTGTAACAATTGACAAAAAAAATATTGTTCATATTTTATCTATCACTTTTTCTGAGAAAGAAAAGTTTGTAGTTGAATTTCATTTTAGAAAAATGTTTCGTAATGTTAGGTGTTTTTTTCTTTAATTAATGTGTTGTATGTATATCAAATGTGAAATATATTCAGTGTCACATTTCCAATTGTCTAAAATTATGTTTCAAAATTTTTCAAAAATTTATTGTTTTTTTTTTTATTAAAAAATGTTATACCCTCAGAGCTACGATTTCTGTACAGGGTGGGTATTTCGATGTTTTAATAGGGAATGTCGATAACTATAACAGGTATCAAAAAACGGACAGCGCATCCTCGATCTCTTTTTTCGAGAAAAAGTTAATGGTGAAAACTTAAATTGGTTATCGTGTTTTGTTTTTGAGTTATTGCCGATAACTCGATTTTTCGACTTTTCGTTTTATGACTATATTATTTTCATAAACAAAAATAATTTTGACGTTCTACAGGCACTTTTTTGATAAGAATGCGGTGGCGTAGACAATTTTTCAAAAAAAATCCAAAATTCGAGATAAACATTACAAATATTTGAACATAAGATAAACTACAATAAACTACATTACTGCAGATTCCGACTTTATCGTTGTTTCCTTATTTTTATATATTTATAATGTTAATCACAACAACAAATTACAAAACCTTCGTAACTTGTACCAAATGAGTTTTAAAAGGTTTTACACCTTGTTTTGTTTTTGTTTTCACAGCCTACTATAATTTTGTTTAAAAAAAAAAACTAAAAAACCTTCGTAACTTGCGTATTATTGAAAATAAATACATCAACCCTTATATATTTGGCATGACAAAAAAATAAGGAATTTAAATAAGTCATAGCCAACTATGGGTTCTATTTAAAAAAATACAACTTTATGTCACAACTCGAATTTCGGAATTTGTTTTGAAAAATTGTTTACGTCACTGCATTCTTATTAAAAAAGTGCCTGTAGAACATTAAAATCATTTTTGTTTATTTTAATAAACAAGCAAGATATAGGTATAAAACGAAAAGTCGAAAAATCGAGTTATTAGTGATGATAACTCGAAAACAAAAGACGATAAACAAAAATTTTAGTTTTCACCATTAACTTTTTCTCGAAAAAAGAGATCGAGGATGCGCGGTTCGTTTTTTGATACCTGTTATAGTTACCGAGATTCCCCATGAAAACATCGAAATTTGCCCACCCTGTACATATTGTCTCTTAATCGTAGACACACTCGCTACATTTCATTGTGTTTAAATAAATCATAGGTGAAACCATGTATGAATAAACGTGTGCTAATCGTAACCTATTGGCATAAAAAAAACATTAAAGCAGTGATGTAGGGTACACAGGGCCGTTGAAAGGCAGGGACAATCGGGGGCGTGTGCCCAGGGTGCTGAGATGTTGGGGCGCCAATATTCCAATATATTAAATATTGCTGTGATTTTTTATAATATTTTTGTACTTTTTCTGTTGTATTGAGAAATAATATGCATTACATTAATCAAAAGGATTTTTATGGTTTTTAATATGTTAAAGACTAATGAAAGGCTTATCCAAAAGGCGCTATATTTAAGTTTGCCCCTGGTGCCAAAATGCTCTAACCGGGACCTTGATCGTATAGGTGCGCAGCTAGCTAAAAGGTGTGCTTGTAAACCTGTGTTTAAAAATGATTTGGAGACTGTTGTACCTTGAGCATAGTGTACCCTGGAACATTTGCGGATTCTAAATAATGCTGGCACTTGGTGGGCTAAATACATCACCATGATTTGATGTGAAGAATGTCGCTAGGTGTCTCTAACGGCAGATCTGTCTTGTTTGACTCGAAAATGCGCATTGAGTTGATGAAACCGTTTTTGAAGTATCAAAAGTTAATATTTCGAGTGTTGTTAATCGATTTTTTAACCGAAAACAAAGTTGTGTTTGACGATATCATCATTTACAGTGTGTTGTTGATCTTGTGTTGAGTAGATTCATGTACGTAGTTAATGTTTTATTCTAACCACTAGCTTAGGCTGACATGTTTATTTATTTTCGCTCCCTCTTGTACCTTGGAACACAAAACATCATGTACCATGGTACCATGGAACATGTTCCAAGATATACAATTCTTTCCTTTTTTTGTTTTTTTTTGTAACAGATCGCTATGCCAAGAAGTAAGAGTGGTGCCCCAATTGTTCCAGATACTATGAGAAAAGCTGTAAAAGCAGTTTTGTCTGCTCCCGGAACAAAAACATCAGTTACAGAAGCCTGCAAAGTGTACAATGTTAAATTGGCTATTTTGTCAAGACACATTTCGCAATTCCGGAATATTATTCTTTGTAAAACTGAAAACTGTATTTTAAATTATTTTTTACGGCCATTTCCCCGTGTTCCAATGTACAAGAGGGTGTGTTCCATGGTACATGACCATGTTGTACCATGGAACACGTTTCATAACATCATATTTTATTTTTTTGTTTGTTAATAGAGCTGTAAAACATAGAAATACAAACAGCTAGTTGTAAAAGGATCTTCATTAGTTAATACCATATTTTTTCATTTCAAAAAACCTAAAATTAAAAATTTTGAAAAATAAAATCTCAAAAGTGTTCCATCGTACAAAAGTCTCCCTTATATGTTTTAGTTTTGGGCTTTCTTCAACCTCCAAGTACAGGGGATCCCAAAGTCGACGGAATTATATAAAAATTACGGTAATTTATGGCGTTAAAAAATAACAAATTATTTGATTGACTTTCTTGGATAATTTTAATGGTTAAATAAAACATTAAACAAAAAAATCTTCTTGAATAATTGTTTTCTTGTATGTGTCGTTTATTTTATACAGTCTCGAATTAATTCCATATAAAACAGTTGAAAATAAGACCGCATCAATCGTTCTCCATCGTTTTTTCGCATTATTCGTTCAGAATTTCGTAGCTTCTTTACTGTTTTACCGGAACCTAGCAAAACCGTATTGCATAGTAAAATATAAATACCTATGTGTTACGGGTTCTCACAATTACAGTTGACGTTGTTCTTGAGGAGTTATAAAGCAAAATACTGATTGAATTCTTGGACACAGCTTCACATTTGATAAATACCAACACAACAGAGTTGGCAGTGACCTATTGAACGCCTTTGTTTTGTAAACATAAGCAATATTTTTTTTGGAATAATACAGATTTCGGTATGTACCTATATGTTTTTTTGGTATACTTACTTCCGCATCTAAGGTTTTCCTGCATTTATCGTTTCGTTCAAACAGTCCCTTCAAAAAAAAAGATTTTTTACTATATTTGCACTCCTCTCCGAAATACAGCTCCATAATGAAATGTGCATGTTTCGATCAACTTATTTGTTGATGACAGAAAATTTAAATGTAAAGAGTTTTTTTTCCCTGCATATTCTTACACAAAACAAAACCAAACATATTTAACCCCAATTAATTTTTGAAGCAACACGTAATTTAATATTTAAATAGCACTTTTGTTACACTTTACGACAAGTTAAAGAAAACTAGCTAATTTTATTTTTATGTTCACCGTTAAAATCCTCTAAAGCAGTTAATTTGCTAAGTAACAGTTTGTTTGTACATACTGTCTTTATTACCCAAAATTTTCTTATAATTGTACTGAATTCATAAATATTGAGTTTTTCAAATTAAGTTATAAAAACAATTTCATTTGTTGCTTTCTTTACACACGGTATTTATGAATATCACAAAATTATTTATTAGTAATAATAGTAATCAGTCTCACAAAAATTTCACGAAAAACCCATAAAAAACAATTTTGCTTTCACTAATGAGTCAAATAAAACATCCTTAGGTCATCTTCACGATTTGCAATAACTTATACGAAGACATCCAACTTATTAAAACATGTCTGAAAGTGATGCTCCGATTTGACAACTTATTATAAAATTAGCAACTTGAAATAAAACTAATATAGAGAGAGCGAGCATTATTACCTTACTTAAGCTAGTTGAAGATTTCCTTTTGGAATTAAGTGAGTCACTTTCGCCCTCTTCCTTTAAAAATGAGGTTACTTACTAAGAAAACTGCATTTAAACTGATGTTTACGATAAATTATAGTAAACTACTTACACAAGTGCTCTTGTAATTCATAAATAAAGCTACTTAGGTAGTGCTGTGGGCGTTTACAACAATATCACCGTAATAAGTTTGAATATTTTACATGTAGCTATTTTTGATCACAGGCTAAGGCTAAGGCTACCTACTATTTTTAAACTAATATTTCTATATATTCCATGGTGATGTTAAAAAGACATTTTTTTTTATAGATTCGTCGTAAATTGTGATATAAAAAGTGATATTTCAAAACTTTTTTAAAAGCTATTGTTATAAATGTGTCAAACTTCTAGTATTTAGTCATAAATGACAGGAAAATGGTTATAGATTAAGATTAAAATGTTTTGTTTAAACAAAATGGTTATTATCGTAAACTGATGCCCACAGTTTGTCTTCATGTTATTGTTTCCCTAAAAAATGCACACTTAGAGAATGGTGTTATAATTTATAATAATAACTAACACGAAAACCTCTTTTAAGATTTTAATATTTTAATTTTCTATATACATATAATTACTGGTTTGAGTGTGAGAAAACCATAATAATACTATAATAGTACCTATATTACTTAACAAGGGTTGTAGGAAGCATATTACGTACGAGTGGAAAAGTTTTTCCACAAGTGCGTAATTGCTTTACAACTCGTGTTATGTAGCTTACTTTTTCTACGAACACATAATACTTACGATTTTACCGGCTTTTTGGCTAATATACACATTGTAATTACGTTGTCTTGTCAATTTCGACGTACTTTGACATTACTAGACAAGTGTGCGTTTTGCTTATCGTGCGTTATAACTAACTTACTAGGCATGCTGGAAGTGTTTGACGTAAGGCTACTTCGATCTTTTTAAACAAGTGTGCGTTTTGCTTACTGTGCGTTAGGACTCACTTACTATGCATGCAGGCTGTACGGTAAAGTAATTTACATTAGTGGTCGTAGAAAAACTATTTTTACAATATTGTAGCTACTGGTAATTTATTTTTGGTAATCAACTTTTGTGCATGAATCTACATTAGCTAGTTTTAATTATCAACAGTGCAACATGTATATAACTATTAAGTAGGCACCGCAAATTGGTCAATTACCTCAGTTTATCGGCCGATTGTGTTCTTTCATATACAGGGTGATTGAAATTCGAGTTTAAGCATGGGGATCTCGCTTATTATAATAGCTAGAGTATAGGTTTAAATTTGACAAAGTTGGCAAATTTTGTGCTCATTAATAATCCAAAGAGAAATTGGAAATATATCAAACGGTATCCGAGAAAATTAGGAACAACCGACAAATACGATTTAAAAAATCGTCTATAACTACCTTGAAGTATGAAATATTTCAAATGTGTAAAAATATTGCTGAAGCAACTTTTTAAGCCGAAACTGATGGGGGTCACAAATTTTCCCTGGATCAATTCGTTTTTGTTTTATGAACCAATTTTTTTTTCTTATGGACGCAATATTTGCTATTTACTTAATGAAATAGCATTGATTTTTCTGAATTCATTGATATATCACACCTGTTATTTTACTTATTTGTCTTTCATTGATAAATTTGAAAAAATGCGTTTTAAACAACAACCACTATAAATCAGGTAGGCCAGTCATTGTAGTTTATGTTGTTTTTATGACAACCAATCAACAAACTAAAAGTTTTGAAAGCCTATTAATTTTTACATTAATACATTCGTAAAAATTAACTTTCATAACAAACAAAAAACGCGATATTTGGCAAATTTTTTATTCATTGAATAGGACTTCTATACTGTCAAGTCACCGATATGCAGAAATATATCCAGAAAGAAGACAACCCTCGCACGTATATTTTGTACGTTGGACAGAAAGTTGGGGCTTTTGCCAAACTTAAAAAAAAATATGGCAGAAAAGTTTCAAATGATAATTTTAAAAAAATCATGTTTATTAGAAACATATCCGCAAAAACACCATTTTTCTATGTTAAACATAAACTGTAGTAAATGTGTATAAAGCATGTGATAAAGTATAACAAAACTTAAAAGAACGGTAAAAAAAATTCGCAAAACATCGCGTTTTTTTTTTGTTGTTATTAAAATTCATTTCTACAAATTCATTAATGTGACAAGTAATAGGCTTTCCAAACTTTTAGTTTGTTAATTCGTTGTCATGGAAACAACATAAACTACAATGACCGGCCTACCTGATTTACATATTATTTTTACACATTTGAATTATTTTATAATCCAAAGGAGTTATAGACGATTTTCAAAAATCGTATTTTCCGGTTTTTCCTAATTTTCTCGGATACCGTTTGATATATTTCCAATTTCTCTTCAGATTATTATTGAGCACAAAATATAGCAACTTTTCTAAATTTAAACCTATACTCTAGCTATTATAATAAGCGAGATCCCGATGCTTAAACTCGAATTTCAATCACCGTGTATAATTCAATAGGTTATGTATATGATTAATGCAATCATAATATGTGTTTATCGTGACACAATTTTGATTTTGGTTAGTTGCTTCGTGATGTAGGCAAAATTCATACAATGATTAGCAAACCATTTGAAACCTAAAATGCAAAAAATAGGTTATTTTATTAAAATGGAGCAATTGCTATATCCTACATTATAATTTCAGAGCACTAAAATTTGATTATATTAATTAAAAATCTTTTTAGTAATTTAATTTTTGTTTTAATAATTTGGAACGTTGTGACTAATTTATAGTTGTTAAAGTTTTATGTATTTCTTAAACAAATTAATAATTATTTTTAATTTTTTTATATTAATTAATTTGCCACTTTAGCACCCAGACACTTAAAGTTAGAAAAACAGTTAAAAAATTTACCTTTTTCTATAATTTAATCTATTGGAAAAGTCGAGTTTAATAAAAACCAATTAATCGATCTAAATAACGATTAACGATTAATCGGTAAAAAAATCGATAAGGCCGATTATGCATTATCTACCGATTATTCGGTATATCCCTATTCACTATATTTAAAATTTTTAGTATTAACTTTCTACACAATTTTTTGAATCTAAATAAGAAAGCTGATAATGAATGATAATAGACGTTAAGAAGACGATAAGCAACGTTTGTTTGTAGATCTGTATGGCTAATGTGTAGCATATAAGATAAAAAGGTAAAAATAATATAAGTATTTTAAATAGTTGATTTTTTTTTGGGTTTTCTTAAGTAATTTCTATACCAAGAGATTACGTAACTTTGTCCAAATTTAACCGATTTCTTAGCAATTCCAGTAAGTGAAATTCTAAAGGATATATACTAAACTAAATACATCAGAGATTTCTAAACAACATTTAAATTTATGTTAGCGTCTTGATTGTTCTGAATAACTGGAATTTAATTAATACAACTGGTGATACATATGACCAAATTTAAATGTGCTCGTTTGTGGTTCCACATAATTTGTTTTCAAATTTATTAACACTTTCCCAATAATTAAACATCTGTAAAGTTGATAATGAGTAATGACCCATCAAACAATATTAGCATTTATTATAGGTGAATAACGAAGCTTATTTGAAGAGTTTAGGAATTCGTTTGAAATAAAAGCAGTTCTTTTAACACAATTTTTATTTTAATTGCAATTTTTTCACTAATAAAGTTCGTAACTTTCATAAGATGTGCCAAACATTTTTGTTACCGTGGTAGTGTAGAGTGTACGATGCTTTCAAATCAAATTTATGCGTAATGTATTGCATGTCAGTGCATCTAAATACTAAAATTTTCGTAAATAGTTATCAAAAAATTTATAAGTATTCTCATTTGAGTAAATTATGAAAAAATGTTCAGGTGCTCAAATTTTGCTATAAGTGGGCTCTGAAGTGATAGATTATTTATTTGCCACGTGTTATTTACGTAGCAACAGCTTTTTTGTTATCAAATGTCGTTGGCACGAATTGAGTTAATATTGAATATTGAATGTTACGATAACGTTCTTATCTTTAAAAGTGGTGATAGTTTATCGCTGTGCTAAGCATAAGCTTAGAACAAATTTCCTAATTACCTAACTGCTAAGTAGTTCCAGTGGCCTGTTTAGATTTCTTTAAAATAGAGTCACCGAGCTCGGTGGATGGTTGGTAAGCAACCTAGCGAGTAGGGTTTCTCATATTTGACCATTTTGCTTGTCCCGGGATTCCGGGAAGAAATCGGCCTTTGTCCCGGGATTTCCCGGGATCCCGGGATGTAATAAATTATGTCAATATTTTTAAATAAATAACCCAAAAAATTAAGGGAGCGGTTTATTACTTAAAAACAACTCTAAGTCATATATGTAATACATATTGCTCCACGTTTATTACAAATAATTCAATAATATTGGTGAGAGAAACATACATTTGGGAATTATAACCTTTCTATTGCTATTTCATATTTATGAATACAATAATATAATGTTTACAATGAATTTTTGTAATGTGATTTAAGAAAACAAAGGTGATCTATGCTTCAGTCAATTAGTCTTTTTCTTAATTCATTAACAAAAAGTCCTGATGCATAAAATGCTCTCTCAGTCTCTATTAATGTAGGTGAAATTGTCTTAAGAGCATCTAGCAGCAAAGAAACATCGTGATTATCAATAAAATTTAATTTATAAGCTATTTTGCTTTGAATTATCAGGGTACACAAAAATAAAACTGTAAAAGTATTTTGAAGATATTAACTTTGTAATGGAGACCGGGCTTCTTTGCGCCATACTAAAAGAGAAAAATTATTTTGAAGTTTTTCCATAATTTACTGTTAGTAAAGACATTTTAAGCATAAAATTCTGTTAAGTTATGATAGTATTACAAAGATCTTAGCACAAAATAAACGAAAGCAACACTTTTTTAAAATCCCGGGAATTCCCGGGACAAAAAGCATTTCCCGGGAAATATAAAATAGCTTAAAATGGACCGGGATCCCGGGATCCCGGGAAAGAAACCCTACTAGCGAGTAATCGGGAGGTAGTGGGTTCGAATCCCGAGACCTTCTGTCATTTTAGGGGGTTCAAGTGGTTTCCCCTACCTACTATAGGCAAATGCTGTGACAGTACTTCCACCTACCCTCTATCCTTACCCACCTTATTCTTGTTCCCTCCCCCTCCACTTTGGTGATAAGCCATAGCAACAAAAACTTTTTTGATTAAAAAAATTGTTTTTAAAAACAAAGTTATAATTTTATCGGATATGTAAAAGTTGGTCAAAAATAACAATATTTCACCCTAACAAACAAGTGAATTTAAATAAATGTTTGCAAAAACAAATTATTGATCTTCAAACGTTGAAAAAATGAAAAAACGTAGTTTTTTAAAAAATTGTACATAATAAATTGGAGCAGTGCAGCAATCAAAATTCTTTGCTCCGGGCTCCGCTCCTGCTCCGGGCAAAAACCCATTGCTCCGTGCTCCAGCTCCGTGCTCCGCTCCAAACCCCTGCTTACAACGTTTGACGCGACAATATTCAGCCCTGCTTTTGCAACATTGTAAACAAAAAATTAAAAAAAAAAAACCATTTATTTTAAATTTAGGTAAAAAATACCCATAATTTAACGAAACAGTAAAACATACTGTTTCGTTAAATTTTCACTTGAGAAAGTTTACGCAATTTGACCACTCCGTTTGTTACAAAATTATTTTATAAGACTAGTTTCTCATGTAAATGCGTACATAATTTATAATCTAAGAATTCCTAAGTAAAAGCTAACGCTCGAATTAACATGCGTAAACACTTTCATTACGATTTAAATAAATATAATTGTTTCGATATTTTCCAGTGCGATTCTAAAGAAGTTTGAAAATCATTTACAAATATTTTTTTGAGGACTTGTTAAAAATTGTAATTGCTAAAAAAATAATTTGTGATAATCACTACGATTACGTAATCTCGTAAACAAATACTAAAAAAATACTTTCAGAGCAAATTACGGTAAAAAAAAATCCTATCTTTTTTACTTAATTATTAAAACAGATTCGTATTGCATAGCTTTGTGTTTCTTTCACCGATTGTTAATCAAACTGGAAACACTTCGTTATGTAACAGTTTGGTACTTAAATTTGTAAAGTTGTGTGAAACACAAAAAAAACTTCTAAATAATTACGGTACTTCAGCAACGTTTAAACAAAGAATTGAGTAACTGTGAGAAGTTTACAATAAATGATGGTATAAATCAACTTAAATGGACAAACAAGTAACGAAACAATTGCGTGACATAATTTTTTTAGCAGTTTTGCCATATATCTCCTTCAACGACAGTAAAAATTAAGATTAGGCTATCCATCTACAAACTTTCACCAAAGCTGACGCATAATTTTTAAGAATATTGATGCGAGCATCAATTTACACTACAATAGAACAAGAACATGTGTAGTTAGTGCAAATTAACTTTCTAAACATAGTGTGTATGGGTGATCAAGCTCAGTTCTATTGAACAAAATGTCATATGTTATTATTGTTATTGTTTTGAAGACCATTTTGAAAAGTAAAACTTTTTATATTGAAAATAGTAAAGCACAACTGTTCGACAATATGAATAATCATTTATTTTATAAAGTTGGCTGTCGGATTCGAACAGCGTTGATTCTTATGCCCGACATTTCGTCATCTTTTGTAAGGGATATCTTCAGCAGCAAAGTCGTATCTGGGCAGAAGCAGACACAGGACATAGCTTAGTAGAAAAATAATGCATTTTTACTGGGATGTTTTTAGGGTTTAGGCACATTAAAAATCAATTCCTAGAAATTCTGTTTTAATCCATTGACAGGTTAGTTATAAAACAAAATATAAAATATTATTAGGATTTTTAAAATATTTATAAGCTTTAAAGTAATCATTAAAAAAATTACATGGATGAAAGGCGACCGAGAAATGAGTACCTACCGTATAGTGTTTTCCTTGTTTTTAATTCCCACACAAAATTTATAGAGGGTGTTTCTTAAATATTGCGAAAAATTTCAGGAGGTAATTCCTTATCGAAAATTAATGAGGGGCTCTTCTATAATTTTTGTTCTTTACACGTCTCTTTTTACAGTTATACATAACACTGCTTTTTTAAGATATTTCAGTAATTGTTTACTATACGCAAAACAGTTTATATTCTTAATAAACAAACATACAGGTGTTCCATGACGTAACGGCCAAACTTAAGGAGCATGTTCCTTGAGTCAATTTAAGTAAAAAATGTTATATAAACCATAGTCTAAAACTCGATGGTTATCAAGTTATAAACTTCTAAAGTTGATAAAAAAAAGGTAAATTTCAACATAAAAATAAAAAAGTATGAAACACTGCTTTTATCTTTTAAAATATTGATTTAACAACAAAATGTTTTGTATAAAAATTGCAACGCTATCTTTTTTGCGCCTTATGGTGTACTCGATTTTGTTTTGTTTTTTTACGGTTTATTTGCTATGGCAACCAACCTAGTTATTTTAAATAGAACACCCTGTATATTATTACATTTTTAGATTCCTCTTTAAATGTTCTTTATAAAATGTGAAAGGTCATATAGGCCTAAAATTACTATTTTTCGAGTAATTCACTTGTTTTTGAAAATTTTGAGCAATTGGGCACTTACAAAACGATCAAGTATTTAACAACACAAAATCGAGTACACCATAAGGCGCAGAAAAAATGGCGATGCAAATTTTATAAAAACATTTTGTTGTTAAATCAATATTTTTGAAGATAAAAGCGGTATAAACCTTTTCTTATAAACTTTAAAGGTCTATAACTCGATAACCATCGAGTCTTGGACTATAGTTTATATACATTTTTTTACTTAAATTGACTCAAAGAACATGCTCCTTAAGTTTAACCGTTACGTCATGCAACACCCTGTATAAGTCCTACACCTGACGGTAGAGGACTTACGACTAAATAAAATAAATAAATAAACAAATAAAAATTACACTTCTTTACTAACTATCCTTTTATGTCTAAGTACCTTCGAGTTCTTAAATGCAAAAACGTTTTTATTTAATTGTTATTTCAATTTTTTTTTTGTGTCAGACATTTTCATAAGTCTTATGTACCATTATTAATTTTATATCTCCACTACTTCTACTTTTAATGTACCAAAAATACTTAATATTTATTACATTGAATGAAAAACGTGTCATTTAACCAGCACGATCAAAACTAAACGCTTATTCAATATCAAATACAGTACAAAAAAAGTCATTAAATGTGTGGCAACGCCTGTCATGCACACATTCGAAACATTTGTAATAAAGTATACTTATAATATGCTTGTTTCGTTAAGCCTAGGGCCAAAAATTAATTTGACCTTTCTTAGCCATATTAGTTATATGGGATAGGTGACAAATACTTTAAATTTTTAACGTTTTTTTGTAACAAAGTTCGTAATAAATAATTAATAAGATGTATCATCTCTTAAGATCGTATTTCCTACCGTATTTTTACATCATTACGAAATGGTCCAACGCACTGAACTGACCCAGTTGGGTAATTAATTTTATGCGCCGTTACGAATGCTGGAAATGCCTCAAACTATGTAAAAATTAGTTCATTACCCTTTAATTAGTGTATTAAAATTTTTATTTTAATCAGTCTACGTAAGCGTTTTACAGTCAACAATGTAAAATATTTTATGTACCCTTACATTTCGCTTACTTTCAAGGAGAACTTGTTGCTTATTTGGCATGTGGCAAGTTACGTTTAAGTCGATATGGCAATATTTAATTAATTTAAAGAAATTTTGCACTTGCGAACCAGTTCCAATGTGAATGGGAACAAGTATTTGCAAAAAGGTGTTTATACGAAACAAAAATAATTTCAACGGTAGATGTTGATTTCATTTGTAAATGGTACGGCGCGTTAAAAAATCGGAAATTTGCATTTTCCTTGATATACTTTTTTACTTATCAATGTTTACATTTAAGTCTTTAAAATTTTTATTTCCTCAAACTTTAACATGTCAATAAATTCTTTAAAAACGTTGACGCTTCTAAGATTTTACTTTAGTACGAATTAGGTAAAATTAAAAACCACAATTTTTCACTTTGGCACTTTCAGATAGTTATATTATTGAGTAATAAACACAGATGTAATTTTTTTTATAAATCTGCTCGACGTTGTATAAATTAAAACTATAAAATATAACCATTAAATTAACATTGGTTAAAAACATTGTTTTAAGGTTATATAATTATTATTACGAATATTTTACTCGTACATTATGTTGTTGCTTTTTTTTGTTGCATTATATTTGTTTTATTATATTAAGCGTAAAAGTAATACTTTTCCCTATTTTAGAGTTGAGGTACACGGTAATAAAATTAAGACTATATCATTACTTACCAGAAAAGTATTTAAACTTTTGCATAAGAAGTAGAGAATCAAAAATGTTATCTATAAGTGACATCATTTTAGTAAATAATTAAACACCTAATTGCAATTTAGAAATTTAGGAACGCTAGTCCAGCTTTGCTACTTTGTAAAGCTTCACGATTTTCGCGTTATTGTAATTTTTTGAATGGTGTTAGGTGAAAATAAGGAATGCCAATTTGTATTAGATCTTTACAATTCGATTTAAAAGATTTTAAAGTCTACCATTTTTTGTTCATAGAGCTGCGTCAACCAAACTTTATTTTACTATGGATCATATTAAGAATTAATCAACAAATGTAAAAAATAATTTTTATTTAAACTATAAAAATTTGTTATCCTAAATGACCTGTCAAATTTATAGTTCAAAATAAGAAATGGCAATGAAATATACCATGTGTCAACCGTTTATTGCAACTTATTTGAAACAAAAATAAACTTAGCATGTGATTAAGAATAATTATTTATACACACTAATAAATAATTATATTACTTATTAATAAAATTGTTTTAATGGGGTAGCGGTAGATTAAGGTAGAAATTCTTATTAGATTCAGAATAACAAAATTTTGGAAGATGTGCGATATCTTTGTTTTTTTCTTTATTTAGTGGAAGCTGTTAATAGTGTGATTGTGTTGGCAATTCAAATTCTTTACTTTCTGGAAGCCTTGTCTGTCCTATTACCAATTCCCAGTTTTCTGTAAATCCTTTTCCTGCTTATTATAATTAGCGGATAAACTTATTGTCCCGTTAGTCTCGAAAGGGCTAATGGGATTTCGGTGAAATATTCCATTACCCATTCTTCCGTTAATCCTTTTTTTACTTAATATAATTAGCTTCAGTACTAGTTTGTTTAAACAATTCAATTTTCAATTTTTCTCTTATTTTCTGTAAGAAACAGTTGTGAACGAACTGTCTAATTAAACAGTGGTGTGAAAATTTGCAATTTAACGTTCGTTCTTATAAAATTAAAAATGATTAAATATTTTAACCTAATTGCGTTTTTTTATTTTGTAAATTTTGATAAAATCGTTAATCAATATTTTAATTTTTTTTTGTTATAATTTCTTTTATTAGTCAGTGTTTTAAAATTTTCTAATAAAAACAACAAAAGACATTAAGCCGGAACCGGAACTGAAGCGTTTTCGCCGAACCGGTACCGATCGATCATAACCGAAAAGTTAAAATTTGTCGAATGTGTAACCGGAACTGAACCTTTATTCTTTGCGGTTCAAGTCCCTGCTTTTTACCCTCCTTTTTGTTCTTTGACCATAATAATAGAGCCACAGAACAGCCTGTTTCTATAAAAGATTTTGTGAAAATACGAATATTAAGGGGGAACTAAAAGCACGCAATAAAACAGCTTTCGTAATTCAAATTTTTCTCTCACACTAATTATCAAGAGAACTTAAAAATTTGTAAATAAACAGATTATTGGTTCGAGAATGGCGGTACAGGCTCGATTTTTAAAAAAGTTAATACTGTTAAGCATAAAAAAATATTAAAAACTGGCTAAAAATTGACGTCTGTTTACACCATCAATATTTGTAAACTATTGGCTAAAATTCAAATATCGTCCTGTACCGCCGTTAAGGAACATGTTTTTAATAATTGTTGTTAATTTGAAATAAATTTATTCACAATCTTTTTCTAAAAACTTGAACTAAGAAACCCATTTTTTAAGGAAATTTCACTTGTACTTTCCGAAGCGAAGGCGCTGCAATACCCCACCATTTTATAGCCGTATGTCTGTTCTACAACATACAACACAAAAAATGACAGGAAAATCTAAACGTCAATTTATTCTTATAGAATCTATACCAGTATTTCTTAAAGTGTGGTCTGCGAAGCCCTGGAGGCCCGGAATCTATCTGAAGGGGTCCCCCAACCCAAGCCTTTTATTATATTCGAAAATCATTCAAATTTATTGACCAGGCTAAGTTAAAAACAAAATATTGTCCACAAAACTATTTATTGTAAGCTATTGGTAAGAAGTTTGAGAAACATTGATCTATACTATAGAATAGATCATGGGGCGAACATTTTTAAATAGTAAAAGCAACTACTATAGCCGAAAAACATCAGCAAGACGTAGAATGAGAATGGCAAGAGCAAGAGAGTATGTTTAATTAAAAGAGTTCGTTAAAATCAGTACAAACTAACTGTACCATTCTTATAGTATCATTACCTTTATTATGACCTTCCTTTAATTCTCCTAACTGCATGTATATATTTTTGAATCCGGGATTATATGGAATTGACACTCATTTAATTTTCAAAAACACTATTTAATCTGGTGTCTAGTAGATTCATTACAATTTCAAAAAAATTCAGCCGCGCAAAATTGAATTCACTTAAATGAATATATATTTTTGTAAAGGCAAGTGAACAGTTCTATTGTATAGATAGATATATGAATGCTACTTGACTGTTTATAGTATTTCTAAAACAATAAATAATTAAAATCTTATATATACATAACTTTTTCTTTAAATCTAGACAAATGCGTTAAGAAAACATAGTCACTGTACCTGGTCAAGCAATAAATATTGGCAATTCCGATGTTGTTTTGGGGGAAATTAATTTAAATGAAAATACCTGGTAAAATATTTTATAAAAATTTTTGTACCTAATAATAACTGCAATAACTAAAAAAGAACACATTTTTTTAGTTATAATGTTATATATAAACCATAAATTAGATGATTTCGAAGTTAAGGAACAATTAAATTTGAATGAATTTGATGCCAAATTAGATGGAATGCCATTAGTTGATGTAGGTTTCTTTATGCAACAAATTCAAGAAATTGTGCACACTCCATTTTTATGTACAATCCGAGATATGCATTTCATTAGGGATACAAAAAACGGATTTTATTCCAATTTACATTTCAAATGCAAAGTGTGTCATACACAAAATGTTATATCAACTGCTAAAAACGTTAATAATTGTCCTGACAATAAAGAATTAAATTTAAATACAACAGCGGTAAGTGCAATGATTGCAACAGGCAATGGATATGCACAGATGGAGGGAATTTTTGCCACCTTTAATGTCCCTTGTATATCCACAGCAACTTATATTAAACATCACAATTTTTCTATTTATTTCTTCTCTTTATAGGAAATATGAAATAATTAAAACTATTTATACATTGAATTTATATTGATTATTACACTAAAAAAACTTTAACTTTGTAATATTTAATTTTTCTAAAAGTAATACTTACTATAAAATTTACGCCTTTAACTGCTAAGATCTAATAGGCTGCTAGGAAAACGCTTTCAGGGTTAAAAATAGACAATGATAGACTGCTAAGATAAAGACTGATGAACGAATTTTTGGCGGGGAAATAGGGAGGGGGAAATTAGTTTTGCTATATTGTTTTCTGCTAGTGTACTAGAAAGAGATGTAAATATGACATTACGTGTATTATTACTTCTGCAAAAATTGACACTTCGATTAAAATTTAGTTCCCCCTTAAACGTCTGTTCAGTCGCAAGTGCGCGATCCATACAATTATCTTGCGACTGCGATTTTATAGACGCGGCGACATAAAATCGCATGTGCCTAACAGAATCAGCTGTTGACAATCCTTGTTTTCTCCTGTTCG
Organism: Elmis aenea; assembly: GCA_947652605.1. NCBI lineage: Eukaryota > Metazoa > Arthropoda > Insecta > Coleoptera > Elmidae > Elmis > Elmis aenea. The sequence continues at coordinate 35,856,543 of OX393581.1, forward strand.
CGGTATGACATATAACGTTTTCTCTCAAACTGCCTATATTTGTATGTGGAATTACTCTAGAAATAACTGGCATTCTTCTAAACCGAATAAACCATGATTTCAGCAAAATATCTATCAGATGGCATCAATATCTCCAAATCGATAAAAAATGACATTTCTTGTTTTCAGCTAACACCCTTCATTTTAGGGTGAATTCGACTGTGTGAAGATGACCAACGACCAACGCATTTTGAATAATGTGAGATAGTTACTGATAATAGACAAGTCTGATTTTGCGAATTACTATAAAAAAGTGGAAGCGATAAATTTAAATGAAAGAGCCGAAAAATAAATATAGTAAGAAAACCTTGAAAAAAAATATAATAGCAGTTGTTCAATGCTAAATAGGTGCTAATCAAGCTTCAATAAATTAGCTAACATCAAAAATATTGATACCGTTGAGACTGATAACATTAAACAACTTTTACGTGAACTGAAATTTTGCGCATAGGAATGTTCTATATCAGTGGTTCTTAACCTTTTAAGGTGCCAACACCCCCTGTATGAACCGGTTTGAATTGGTTTACGTAAGTCAGTACGATCCTATTTGCGGTTCGATTATTTTATAAATACATTGAAGATTTAGTATCGGTTCGGCTCCCTAGTTAATAGTTAAAGCAACATAACTAATAGTTTCCATGGTAACAACGATGTTGTTGGCTAGTTACAGAAATAAAATTATCCGTTAAGGCAGTGGTTTCCACCCTGTGGGGCGCGCTCCTCTAGGGGGCGCGCAGCTGTTACCAAAATATCATTTTTAAATACAGACAAACAAAAGAACTTTATTTATACAGAATATGGTATATTGTTTTGTAGCCCATTAAATAATTATTATATTGTCGCGGCTTTATTTGTGATCGGGCCAAAATGCCCAGGGGCGGCGCTGAATTATGGGGGCTAAGCTCTAACACACTCACTCGCTCAATGAAATGAGACACTCGCTTGGCATAAAATATATTTATTATATAAAAACATAAAAACACTAAACACTTTACATAAACTGACACAATTACTCTAAATAATTAAATCAAACACGGGGCGCAACTCTAAATAGTTAAACCGAACGCAACTAGAGAACTTACGTCGCAACCGGAAAACCGCTAGAAGCTCGACCGTAAGTCTCGAGATCCGCGCCACGAATTTCCTCCAAGCCCCGAAAGGCGGGAATCGTTGGAAGAGGAGTCCAACTGACCCTCGGACCACGGCGTCCGACCAACGAATCTTGACCGACTGTCCAGGTTTTCGCAAAAACCACCCCCACGTTGAAGACGCTTTCCCGCGCGACCGTTACAAATTGGGCGGTATACATTTCGCCCAAAGCGTTGGAAAGTCCAAATGACATCAATAAAGTAATCTTCAACTACATCCTGAGCACGCCCTGCGCTCCTGGGGGTTTATTGTAGGTTCAATTACGCTCCAATAAGCTCGTTCCGATAAGCACTCATCTTGCCGCGTTTTGAAAGTAATATTAAAAAGTACAGATGTGACAATATCAGGACAGTATTTATGAAATTAGATTGTTACGAAAAGTGAGGGGGGCGCAATTTTTTTTTATGAAAAAGGGGGGTGAAGGTACAAAAAGGTTGGCAACCACTGCGTTAAGCTTTGAAGGAGTTTGTGCGACTGGGCTCAGATATTGTTTAGCTTGGGCGATGAAAGTATTAAATTATTTGGGAATTTTGTAATTTGCCGAGCGAAAGAAACAATTATTGTCATCTGGACCAATAAACTTTGTTTAAGAAATTGTACCCGCGCATAAAAAGACCAAGCTTAAATACACACATTTTGCTTGATTTTATTGAATTATTGTTTGTTTGCATTATGAGTCCAAGTAATAAATTTGTACTATTTATTTTTTAGCCTCACTTGGCCAAAGGCAAACCGAAACCAAAAAACCTGAGACAGTACAAGATTTATTCAACACTAGCTCTTGCATTCCAAAGCCATATGTGTGCCCACATCCCAGAATAAAGTTTTACTTGTACACAAGGTAAGACCTCGTAATCTTAACCACACGAAAAAATATACACTTGCGACATGTTATATTAAGGGAAAGTTGATAATTAAAGACTTGTATGTATCATTGAAAATAACAATAAAGCGGTTGAAACATTGCATTCTAATGCCTAATTAACAAAATTACCATTTCAATCGACATTAACTATTCTGCCTTATCATCAGCAAACGAAGATGGTTACAAAAACCGGAAGGTTTTGCAATTGCTGCTTAGCAGCATGTTTGTTTATATAATTGGCACAATTTGATTATTTCATTTTGTTAAAAGGATGAAAATTATACAATTTATTAAAAATTAGTGTCATCTAGCTTCGGAATATAATTACTTATTATTTTAATAAATCAACTTTTGACTTTAGTAATAGTACCCTTTAGGACGGTTATTAAACTGCAATCCAGTATTTGATTGTTACATTATTATTATGAAATACTGTTGGAATATACTGAATCGGTGATTCCTACATAAAAATTATCAGTAGTACCTAATATAATTAGTGCATTGAAAATTATCGATAATTCATAGGTTCCTTGATATTTTTTAACAAATCTTTGCTTATGCCTAAATTAATTTTTCTTACCCCAAATTAAGGTAATAAAGAGGAAAAAAATGAAAATCAATCTTTTAATTAGCATAACATTTGAACTGGTTAACACTAAATTATGCAATTTCTCTCTAATTGAATCGATTTTTAAATACAAGCAAGATTTTGCTATCAAGCCTGCAATTTTTAGAATCCTGTATAGCCGTTACTGTCTGAAATTAATAATCAGATTTTCATAATACATATTTTGATTTGTTTTTTATACTGACGAATGCTACAACTACAACGAAATTTTAAAATGTCCTAATAATTTCCAGCCAATGATTTTTATAGCATTTTTTAGGATATTTAAAATTTATAGAATTAGGAATTAAATATTTTGTGTTTAAAAATATTTTAATGAAGTCATTTCATGAAATATGGATAAAAATGATTATGCGTTTAATAAACATATATTTAGATTTTTCATATCTTTCGTTTTACAAGCTACCACATAAATGTTTTTAATATATTAGTGACTATATTAGGTACTTAACCAAAGTTCTTAGCGTTTTAAAAACATGTCACCATCCACAGTTTTTAAATAGAGCTTTCTATAGTTTAAAGGTCAACAACTGCTGTTTGCTATCGGTATCATCTATTGTTTTTTTTAAATTGCGTATTAAGTAATTAAAAAAACATCGTATGATGTAAGACAATGTTGATGGATTGTCACGGCATTACTGTGAGTTGAGGCAAAAACTTTTACGTGATTTTTTACGTACACTTTCATTAAAAAGTGGGACATGCTACACTGGTAAAAAATTGAAATCCAAGACATGCTTGAAGCTATATCATAATGTTTATTGCTTGTTTATAATAAAGATGACATGCGGTTATTGTTTATGAGTGAAGCGGCAATTTTTTTCCATAACATACAGTTATTCCTTAATTCATTGTTGTAACAGGTCATTAAACAATTGAAAAAACGATGATTCTGTGCAAGGCGTTTGGTCTGATTGCAAAATGTTTCGTAACTTCGAAGATAGGTAAAGATGTTTATGACATTTTATGTATGTGTTTGTCAATTATAATAATTTACTGAGGTGTATATTAATTGATTTTAATGGTTGTGTGAAAGTGTGAACTCTCTGTTTGTATTAGGCAAACACATTCATTAATAAAACTATAAAAAATTTAAACTGTAGGAAACTTGTGTAAACATGTTCGATTGTAGAATCTGTATTCAAAATGATCATGAAATATAAATGTGTTTGTTTTATCATACGATGAAATCATAGGTTGCAAATGTTTTATTATTGGGGAGCAACATAATGTGAAGGATCCTTCAGGACAATTCGCTATTGGTGATAAATGACCGATTCAAAACAATTTAATAAATCTGTTGTTATTTTCTCATACATAATTTTTCCAGAACACTCGATTTGTTTAAAAGCCAATACTTTTACATTAGTTTCGGTTTCATATAATAGGGATGCGCAGATGAGCAATTTGGACGATTACTGATTAATCAACCGATTATTGACTTTCATATATGAATAATTGGATTACATATAATTAATGGAACCAAAAAATGGGTAATTTTAGTCGTTGCCAAAGCACACATTTTTATTGTATCACAATTGATTGGCAATCCACTGCTTAATACAGCATTGTAAAATAAAACAAACTAAAACAAACCTATAAACTGGGCCTCTCTTACTGATCCAAACAGAGTGCACATAAAGATTTGTGCGTCAGCAACAACTCAAAGTTAGTCGAATAATAAGGCACGTTAAAACAGTAGATTACTCATAAAATATATTTTTCTGCGTCTGCCAAGAAAATCAGTTGTTTCCGATCAATTTTTAGGCTGGAAAATACATCTTAACTGGCCTAGGCCAGAAAGTAACTGGTTGCCATGGTAATGAGTTGTCTTTACCGACCTAGGCCGGAAAGTAGTTGGTTGCGATAGTGATGAGTTGTTTTGTTGATTTGCGCTGTCAAACAAGCTTCGTTATACCACCAAGCGAGTTTGCACCTTCAGTTTGTTTAATTATGGATGGTGCGATGGCAGTGGCGGATTGGGCCGGCGGGACACCGGTAGGAATCCCGGTGGGCCGGTCGCTCTGAGGCCGCGACCCACAGTACTTGTTATGATTTTTATGAAAACATTATGCAATATTAATATTTCGGTTATTAATAAATAAAGAATAAGTTACAACATCGCATAATTTTTGTACCCTTGGCCCTCCCAAGCTTTATAAGCTAACTACGTCTCTTTGTGTCTCTGCTATGTCCGACGTTTTCGTTAAATTTCACCGTCCGGGATGTGTTGTTGAGCACCAAGTGATATTGATACCTTACTAGAATTTTAGTTTTAATATTTTAGTACTTAATAAATAATTATTAAACTTAATAAATGCAGCCTGATTCTTTACATTCCTTGCGATATTGTGAGATTATTCTTGTTATAGTTTTTAATCAAGGAAAAATGGAACTAAAATGCGCTCAAAAAGAGAAAGAGAAAAGGCAAAAAGTACTTCACGAAGCTGCTAAAAAAAGTTTCAAGTTAAGTGATTTGTTTGCTTTAACTTCTAAAGTTAGTGCACCTGATGTTGAAAAATCTAACATTGATCAAGATTTGCATTCATCAAATTCGACAAACGAAGACAATATAATCTGCCCCGTTGAAACAGACAAAGATGAAACGTCGATTATCAACACAAAGTCTTCATGTTCAAGTCTAACTTATCAAGTAACAAAAATTGACTTTTTGTCAAAAAACCGATTCCGCAACCTTCAAAGTCGATTAAAGTAACCTAAATGTCATTTAAAATTTACAAAAACGTTTTTTGGACAATTGTTGACATAATTAAAATCATTTTGTGCAGGTCATGGCACCCTTAATATAAAACTTCTTCTTCTTCTTCTCGTCTCCTTCTGCCTTTTCAGGCGTCGGAGGTTAGTCTCGTATCCCGAGTCCATTTTCGCCATGCCATTCTGTTTTTTGCAAGAATTTTCATTTCTTCTGGTGTTTTTCCTCTTTCTGCTCCCCAATCCCTTATTTGATCCATCCATTTCCTTCTTGGTCTCCCTCTTTGTTTTTTGGCTGGTTTTCCTATTTCTATTATTTTTCTTGTAAGTCTGTCTGGATTCATTCTCATGACATGTCCATACCAGTTAAGTTGTTTCTTTTTTATTTTATCTATTATTGGTTCTTGTTCTGTAATTTCTCTAATGTTTTCGTTTCTTATCCTATCCCATTTTGTTTTCCCAGCTATTTTCCGGAGGTGTTTCATTTCCATGGCGTTTATTTTATTTTCATCTTTTTTCTTTATTGTCCAGTTTTCCGCTGCATATGTTATTATCGGTATTGTTATCATATTGTGTATTTTCATTTTCACTTTTTTGGCTATCTCTTTGTGTCCTAATATTGATTTGTTTAGTGAATAATAGAGTTTTGTTGATTTGTTTGCCCTGTTTGTTAGTTCGGCGTCTATTCTCCCGTCCTCTGTTATTATACTTCCTAAGTATTCATATGTTGTCACTCTTTCTAGCTCATTGTTTTTACATTTAATTTTGTTGATGTTTTGAGGGTCTTTGTTTTTCGTTTATGATCATTGTTTTTGTTTTATTTATATTCTATATAAAACTAAATTTTGTTTAAAAAAATTTTGAGGTTATAAAAATTAACCAAAATAGTGCATTTGTATCCAAAATCGCTTCCTCTTTCCAAAAATGTAAAAATATACAGGGTGTTCCATTTAAAATAACAAAGTTGGGGTCATTTCCGGTGAAACCGGAAGTGAAACAAATGTGTGCAACGGCTCAAAAATCCCGGTTTTTTGCACATATCATATGTCTAAAATTTCATTTATTTAAAATCAAAAGAAAAAAAAGGGGGTGTACCACACTTCATTTACACCCGGTATACAGGGTGGTGCTTTTTTCGATGCTCACCATTGCTATCTTGGAAACGGTAAGGTAAGAGATACAAGGTCGGTTAAATTAGAGAAAAGTTGCACATTTTTATGGCGATTAGGAATCTGAAAAGAAATCCTGGATATTTTGATTCGTTTTTGATTTATTACAAAAAAACTGAAAAATGTGATTTTAGAAAAATATTATTATCTTCCCTACCATTGACGCTATTTCATTTAAACTTGGTAACTTTATGTTTTTGACCGTCCTGGGTTTGATGACGTCAACAGAAATTTTCTAAACCTTCTAGATTTCAAGTTGCGATAGTCAACTTTTTTATTGCTTATGGCCGCCATATTGGATTTTTACACCATCAGACAGACAAAAAAATTAGCTTTTCAGATTGGTAACCAACATACCTTTTTTCTTTCAAAAAACTTGTTGAAATTTTAAAATTTGTGTAAATAATTCATAAAATCGAGAATGCTCTGAAAAACAATTGAAATTATAATATAAATCAAAGTGACACAACATTTTATAGGTCTAATGATAACGAAATTAAGATTGTTGGAAACATATTTAGAAGATATGTTAGGCGAATTGCCATTATTAACAATTCAAAATCATCAGTAGTTTCAGCATGAAGGAGCTGGTCCTCACAACGCCCGCATTGTAAAATGATATTAATTTAGATGTACGGTTTCAAAATTCATGACTTGGTACGTTTGGTCCTGTTCATTGGCCTCCGCGATCGCCATGTTTAATGCCTATGGATTACTTTTACATTGATGTTGTTTATGCAACCCCAACGGAAAATATTGAACTTCTTCGCCATAAAATCAAAAATGCTTTCGACTCTATTTCGAGACAAACTATCCTAAAGGCAGTGGACGAAATGAATCTGAGGACTAACCAATACATCATACATAACGGCGCGCACTTTAAACAATTTAAATAATTATTTATCTGGTGTTTTAAATTTATTGTCCTTTCGTTATTTTGTTAGACCTATAAAATGTTGTGTCACTTTGATTTATATTATAATTTCAATTGTTTTTCAGAACATTCACGATTTTATAGATTATTTATACAAATTTTCAAATTTCAACAAGTTTTTTAAAAGAAAAAAGGTATGTTGGTTACCAATCTGAAAAGCTAATTTTTTTGTCTGTCTGATGGTGTAAAAATCCAATATGGCGGCCATAAGAAATAAAAAAGTTGACTATCGCAACTTGAAATCTAGAAGGCTTAGAAAATTTCTGTTGACGTCATCAAACCCAGAACGGTCAAAAACATAAAGTTACCAAGTTTAAATGAAATAGCGTCAATGGTAGGGAAGATAATAATATTTTTCTAAAATCACATTTTTCAGTTTTTTTGTAATAAATCAAAAACGAATCAAAATATCCAGGATTTCTTTTCAGATTCTTAATCGCCATAAAAATGTGCAACTTTTCTCTAATTTAACCGACCTTGTATCTCTTACCGTTTCCAAGATAGCAATGGTGAGCATCGAAAAAAGCACCACCCTGTATACCTACTTGTTGAAATTATATAAATCAATTCATACATTTACAATATTTTAAGTTTTGGGAAAAACATATTTAAGGACGAAAATAAGTATGATGTAAAAAAATCCAAACTAGTTTTATTCACGTAAGATCTGTTCAATATTTCTTTTATAATTAAAGAACCATTGGGAATAAGCCTGTTTTTTTTTCGCCCAATATGTTCAATTTCTTAATGTACACGTGAGTATATAACTAAATATTTTACTTTCGCTACGCAAATAAAATGAGTGAAATTATTTGCTTATGTAAAGAGTGAGCGTGAATCTTTATATTTTAAAGTGAGAACGTTTTCACTTGCTTTTTTTATTGCATGTATTGGCTTTTATTGGCACTTAAAGAAATACTGCATTTTAACACTTGCAAATCGTAAATTAATTTACTAATAACTAAATAAAACGTGTGAAAGGATTTTAAAATTAAAAACAATTTCAACTTTTGTAGGTGAAAATTAAAAGTCTAGGTTGTAACCCATAAGATCTACATAAATGGTTATTTTTGTAATAAGTGTTGCCTGAAATGTTCTTTAGTTCTGTGTAACATATAATATATTTTTGCACAACCACACAATTACAATGATAAAAAATGTTAATTTTATGATAATAAACACAAAAATAATCACGTTATTATTGGCCCATTAAAAACATCGTTGCCAAAATACTCTATAAATATCAATAAAACTTCTCTTTGTATCAATTTTTGGAACGTTTCATTGGTACACATGATACGTATGATTTACAGAAAATTGAGCGAAGAATAATTATTTAAAGAACAATCGTCTGTATTATTATGTGCTATAGAAGACAATATAGTGGTTAATCTTACCCTAAACCTTATGTAAAAAATTAATAGTTTCGTTATATTTTTGTTGTGTTGCCACGAGAACGTATTGCTTGGTAATATCCCGACAGCGTAGGTGACGGTGGTTCAATATTTAAAGACGCAATTACAAGAATTTAGCAATGCACGTCGATCATTCGGAGATGTTTTGCAAGGGCACTATTTACCGTCAGTTTTGAATGAATCTTACAAAATATACAGTCAAACTGACAATCTTATAGTACTTAGCAACCATATGATATGTGATAATTACCCCAGGGTGTAATTTTGATATTATTTATTTCGACTTATCATCAAATACCTAATTCATTCGATATCTATTAAAGTAAAAAATAATCAGTAGTAATATAACAATAACAAGTGCATTAAAAATTATTGATAATTTTTGACAAATATGTCCGAATGCAAGTTGAGCTGAATAAAACACGAGTGCAGAAGTGCACGAACGACTTTTTCTGATTCAACTTGCATGAGTGAAGATTTGTCAAAAATTATAGATTATTTGCAATACACGAGTTATATTTTGTCAGAAAATTTCCTTCACCTAGCCTACCTGTCAAATTAAATGTATGTTATGTCAAATTTTACAAGTACTGTCAGAGTGGTGCGTCAGGGGTGTGGTATAATCTATATTAATGTAACGTTACTGGTCGGCGAAATTTTTCAAAAAATTATCAAGACCAAAATATTTAATTCCCTCTCCAAATTTATATTTTCGACCAATCACGAACTCAGACTTCTTAGAAACGACCAGTAAACGCATTAAAATCCGTTAATTGCGAAAAGGTAATTATCAGTGTATGATTATGTTTGTTGGTCGTTTCGAGGAAATGTGAGTTTGTTATTGGTCGAAAACGCAAATTTGACGGGAGGATCAACATCTGACAAAGGAATCTTAAATGATTACCGTGTAATAATGCTCCTATTCTCTAGATCTACAGTCTAGATTCTCTAGATCTAAAAGATTTAAGATTAGTGATTGGTTGAAAACGCAAATTTGACAGGTGAAGGAAATTTTCAAGGAACTAAAGTAACAAGAAACAGAAGTATTTAGTGTAAGAGAGCAGTTTCATCGTTAACTTACTTCACAGTTAATCCCTGCTCAAAAATGTCCGGCTACTGCCACAGAACAATTTTTTTCTAATTTAGTACCTTATGGTTAAATTTGTTCTGAATAAACAAATATTACGAAATTCTAAACCGGTCTTGGTGTTCAATATCAAGTACAAATATGTAACAATTAAGTATGTCCGACTTTCTAGTTTTTAACCGGAAATAAACTGATCCTCTTTTGGTGAAATGTGTCAATATTCGGTAATGTTATAGAACTAGTTATAGTATACATCAAAATAGAAATAAACAAATATAATTCACTTTCATTTACAACAGTTGTTCATGCGTTTATTGAAGAATCTTTGTAAAAATATAAGTAACTTGCGTTGGTCAGTACAAAATTTGTAGCTCTTGGTGAAATGAACATAATCACCACAGCAATTTCGAACATGTGAATTATCTATGTAGGTTAATTATGGAACATCCAGAAGTGTCGATTTAAGTCTTAAATTTTTTGTAAACATTCAGTGCAAGGAAATAAATGAAAGGTAGATTAATTATGAAACTCAATTTATTAAGATACTTTAAATATCCAAAACTATTTAAAATAATTTCTTAACTCTTGAATGTTATGTAAAACTTGGGCAAAAATTAAAAACAGGTTTTGAACTTCTATTGATTTTCTAAATAAAAAAATATAAAAAAAAATTGCTGTAGACATTTTAAAATATAAGTACCTATTAAATGTATTTTAAAATTGGATAAATGGTGGTTCCTCTATATAACAGGGTATGGTCAAGTACGCTACGCAGCCATGTCCTTCAATTTTTAATAATTTAATTTTTAAACGAAATATGAAGGTAAAAACTTAATTGGCATGCAGAAATAGATGCAATAGTAAGTACAGTAACTAAAAAATGAGTAAAATGAAGGTTTAATAATAGTTATTAGCTATAAATGTTTAAAAAACATTTACGGAGCGTAGATTCCACGGTAGGCATGCAATCCATGATACACGTCATGTGCATAGAAGAAGTTAAAACACTGCCATTACGAGGACAAGTTTTTTGTGTTTACGGTAGTGCAACAATATATTGCTGTACTTACTTTTAAGGAATAAAAAACAAGACGTTATAATAAACATATTTTTAATTATTATGTAATGTTATTTATCAAATGGAAAATCCTAATAACTAACTTAACAAAATTTAGTAACGGCTTTGGTTTTTAAATTTATATTGAAATTCCAAAATTTAGCTCATTCTATGCCACTCAAATCGTTGTTTCCAAGACAGTTGTGTTAATAAGAATATGAAGCATCTATTATTAATTATGAGAAATAAATTGTAAACAATTCCTGTTTTAGTGGCCAATGATTCACTGAAAAGGATAGATTCATCAATTTAATTTCATATTTTATCACAAAATTACATTATTAATTCTAATCATTGCTATTAAGTTCAAAGTAGACAAATGATGCACATTTTCTTAAAAATTAAAAAAATAATTGTATTTAACTTGCATTATGAAATTAACGTATGGTTATAACTTACACAATGAGTACTAATGTCTTTTTTGTGCGATCGTACTAGAAACAGCTGTTTGACGGACGCGTTAGCAACAATAAAGTACAGCATTATCGGCCCTATCGTTAGCAACGGCCGTAAAAGTTACTTTTCAGGCCGTTACCCTTAGCAACGGCCGAAAAAGTAACTTTTACGGCCGTTGCTAAGGAGGGGGCCGGTAATGCAGTACATACGCCGTCATCTGTCAGTGACAGAATGTCACGTAGTTTCTAACCTATAATTTTGAAAATAACTAAAAATTTAAATTGTTTTTAATTCGATCGCACAAAAAATGTAATATGCACCTCGGCCAAAACGTATTTTTTCGGCCTTGCCTGTTTGCTGTCCTCGACTCGGCCGAAAAAGTTACACTTTTTGGCCTTGATACATAAATAACTATTACAGTCTTAGAACATATTTAAACACTCTGAACACGCCAGAAAAAAATATAAACTGTACTACTTCCTATAAACTCAATGCAAACTATTTAAAAGTTGGAGGACGCAGGCGAAACTCGACCTTATACAGGGTGGTCCACTTTTTAGGAGCAGGACTTTAACAGTCGATAGAAAAACCTATTTTAAAGAGAATATTTCATATCACCATGGGTCCAAAAACGCTTCATTTTAAAGATAGAGGGTGTTGAAATTTTCGAAAAAATATCGATAATGTTTAACCGTCTCTCAACCAGTAGATATATTTAAACAAAATTTGGTATACAGCACCACCTTACAGGTTACTTACCACAATCGGTGAAAATTTCAAGTCCCACAAGTAACCAGTGGCAGAGTTGTGGGGGTTCAGTTTCAATAAATTATTTAAAAAAGCTATTGAAGCGTTTATGGACCCACGTTGATATGAAATATTCGCTTTAAAATAACATTTTCTATCGACTGTTAAAGTCCTGCTACTAAAAAGTCGACCACCCTGTATACACTCGAAACTGGTCACTGGCTTGTTCATACCTTGTTGACTTATTCCTATCCCCAATCAGAATACAGGCAAAGTGCATTAGTAATTTACAGTGCCTATGTACATAGTTATTTACGAAATAATAAAGACGGCCTTTTAACATATTCATTTTGTTTCAACCTATTTAAAAAATTGCTGATTTTGTTTTTCTCGCAAGTCAAACGAATTTCGTTTTTTAAAAAACATAAACAAATAAGGCAACACGCGTAAAGAAAGAGGTGGCTGAGGGTTTGATGAGCAATCAGTACATGGAACTATTAAATCGAAATAATAAAAAAGTACGTTTATTAATTTAGCTTAAATTTTATTGCAATAACATGTCAGTAACAAATTGATAAAGCTATAATATTAAATATATTCTAACCAGGGAAGGTCACGATATGTTGTCGCTAGAATGTGATCAAGCTGTGTTTATTGCATCAAGAACATCCAAACTAAAATGTTTTGCCGAGTTATACGTGCTACTGGCCATTTCCTTAGGCTGCGGTTACAGTACAGCCGTATTCGCGCGATGGGCTTCGCGCGTATGCGACCGTTACGCGCGAATCAAAGAAACCAATGCAAGCATATGAGAGTGGTTTCGAGCGAATTCTCGCTTGTAGTGTAACCGCTCTTATATGCTTGCATTGGTTTGTTTCAGTCGCGCGAATACGGAAGCGTACGCGCGAAGCCCATTCGCGCGAATACGCTTGTACTGTAAACGCAGACTTAGAAAAAATAGGGAAAAAACTGAAAAGTTAAATAATAAAGGTAATTTTTGCGATCGCATTGTCCATGAAACCGTCGTCAGGGATAAAATCGAAATTCTTCTATTTACCAATTCGCGCATCCTTTGCAAGTAAAATGGTGCAAGGTGTTTGAAAAAATCTTAAACGGTTCCGGAGAAAAAGGTCAAAAACGAAACCCCTGCAAAAGCGCTCATTTGAGAAGTTGTATCACTAAATCTAGGCGTTAAACATAGGGGAAACCGTTTTTACAAGGGCCTCGTTTTTCGCTTTTTTCTCCGGAACCGTGTAAGATTTTTTCAAAAACTTTGCACTATTTTACTTGCAAAGGATGCGCGCATTAGTTAATAGAAGAAATTAGATTTTATCTCTGACGGTTTCACAGCCAACGCGATCGGAAAAATTACCTTTCTTATTCAACTTCTTTCCTTATTTTTCCGAAGGAAATGACCAGTGACACGTATAACTCTGCAAAACATTTGGTTTTGATGTTCCTGATGCAATAAATTCAGATTCTAGCGACAACATATCGTGACCCTCCCTTGTAAGGAAAATAAAAACAAGGGAACAATAATAGCGACATATTTTGTGTGTTATGGGCTTCTGTTTTTAAAAGCTTGTTTATAATAATAATTAAAATGCATAACTTCTGATACAACAACATTACCTACAAAATAGTTCAATATCTTTTGGTGTTACTTATTACAATTATTGGTATCTACAACCCGATAAAAATATTACACAACATAAATGTGTAATCATTTTAATATTGTGTAATCCAAGGTTAATATGTTTATTGGTGTGATCTATGACCTTTGGTGCAAGTGGTTGCAACAATTATAAAATCGGTACAGGTTGAACAAGTGTCCCCATTTCGAAAGTGTGATCGTTTCCTAATCCAATATTGTCTTTGCAGACGGACTCAACAAAACCCAGATCTGATAAATACATTAAGAGACGATTCATTGTATAATTCCCAGTTCAACAGGGCGCATCCGACAAAAATTGTTATTCATGGATTTGGTGGCGGTCGCAATTTGTCACCGAGTACAGATATGCGAAATGCATATTTTAGCATCGGAAACTATAACATTTTTATAGTGGATTATGGAACTTTGGTTAAAGAACCATGCTTAAAACAGATGGAATGGGCTCCGAGGTTCTGTGCCCAGTGCATAGCTCAATTGATTTATTATCTTCGACAACATCCGAGAGGAATTCGGGCCGATGATGTTCACATGATTGGATACAGTGTTGGGGCACATATGGCGGGATTAGTTGCTAATTTTTTGGACCCAGTAGTAGATGGAAAACTCGGAAGAATAACAGGTCAGTAATATATTTTTGCCTTATGTATATGTTAGGCTCAAAAACTAGAAAAGCTCACTGAGGGAAAAATCCGACCACAATGCGTTGTGGCATGTTTAAATTGCCAGAACGCGTTGTGGTCGATTATCAAGAAAATCACAACAAGAATTTTGTTTTATGGCTGTTTTATATATCTACGTTGCAGTAGAATATAGAAGTCAGTAAATGTATAAACTTACTAAAAATGTTGGTAACCGCGAAAATCTAAAAAGAAACATTACTAGTCAACTTACCTATATACATTTATCAAATAACTGCTGTACCTTCATTTTCATTACTTATTTAAATAAAAGCCTTAACACGTTAACTGCCACCATTGACAAAAAAATTCGCGTCCCGGGGGCCATAATAATTTTTTTTATATATTTAGGTTCCTTTTTTATCAGAAAATTGGTAGATGTTCTCAAAATAGATTTTTTATTGTTATTTTGGCAAATTTTTCAAGTTTTGTTTGAGGCACAACGTTTGTGCCTCGTGGCCTGAACGCATGGATCTGCCATTACAGGCCGTGTGAGACGCATATACTGTACCTCGCTTGAATGTTTAGTTCACACGGTGGTTTTACCGAAATGGACATTGCACAAACTTATTTTATTGTCAAAGCATTCAGTTTTAAATCCTTACTAATAAAATTTACAACAAGGTCATAAACATTTAACAAAATTTTGAACTATTTCATTTATTGTAAGTAATAAACCAACAAAGATTTTAGCTAGTTTTAAATTTTATTGGAACATGGCTTTTCATTATTTACGGAATTTTAAACATATTGGAAACATGTGTTTCTTATAACAAATTTCTTTTCATATTGACCAATAGTATAATATTTGTTTTCATATTTGTAAACTAAAATTTACAACACTTCTAAACAGTGTTGAGTGAAGTTTGTTTTGTGCAACTCTTTTGCTTAGTTCTACTTGTTACTTTGGCTAAGTGTGCATCTTTTGACAATAAGACAATAAGAACAACGTGGGAATGTGATGCTTGTAGTAAGTCATTCTGTGTAAACTGTTTTTTTCAAAAACATAAAGTTACAACAACATAAACAAATACTTGTGTAATTTTTGTCTTACTTATTACATACATATTTGCTGTTTATTCGTTTATTCCGTTTTTTTTAAAAATAACTTTTGTTGTTAGTTTGTTTTTAATGTGGCAAAAGCATACATATTTGTTTTATTTTATTTATACAGAAATTGCACATTTTTTTCTAATATTGTTACATACGTCTCCATAACTGGTAGCCTGCTCTAATGCGGCAGCTACTGAGCGCACTGTGTCTTGTAACGCGGACGTAGATGACAAGTTAAGATGCGGTATTGTTAATGTCCAATTTGAGTTTAGGCACTCGGTGAAATCGTGAAACACAGGGTGGTCTTGGGGCCGTATTGGATGAATCACATAAGTTTGTAAATTCGACCACATTGCTGGAAGCACATGGGTTGTTTTAAAGTCTTTAAACCCAGACGGCCCACACGGAAAACGCGCCGGAATTAACACATTATCGTTTATGCTCAACGAACAATCACAGGGAAGTTCCAAATCCATCGCGCCGGGACGGATGTAGGCTTCTTCGGGAAGGTTGATTGTAGATTGAGGACAAGTAACCGTTGTTGTCCTCTCCGGATGCGTGATGACGTAGACATCGTGTGTGACTTCGGATATAACCAAGGCCTGGGACGTATGGCAACGAAAAGGACAGTGGCTATAGGGGCGCTTAGTGGTTCTCAAACATTTTTTTAAATGTTGAAGATAGCGATGATAAGGCTCGAATTCTCCGTTTGCGATCACCATGTAGGTGTAGCAAACGCGGCACGGGAAAGCACGTAGCTTGAAGTCGGGGCTCATAGGGGTGTATGGGCGTTTACCGACCATACTGAGAAAAATGAAAAAGGAAAACCCGACTTAATAACGGTTGGACCAATTTGCGCGGTATTTCTCGCAAAATTCCGTGCAAACGGCAGATTTTGGATCGTCTTCGAAAATTATATGAGTCCACGTCCACTCACAGTGATGGTATTTTCGGGAACACTGGCGTAAACACTTTACCAAATGATTCGCGTAGCGATGAGACAGAACGCGGTGATTGGGGTCCACCTTACAAATGACAAAGGTGTTTGTATCCATGGAAAATTATGAGGAATTTTCCAAGAAAAGGACCGGCAAGCCTCCACCAAATGCATGATAGCAGAAATTAGGCTGTCGAAATTGGACAGAATATATTTTACTTACAAATACAGTAACATGTTGCAACACAGTAACACAGTAATCCGGTGGATTTTGGTTATACTTGAACTGGAACAACTGGAACACTTTTAGGAGTCTGGCACGACTCTGAATTCTGTACTCAAAGGGCCTACTATTTATATGGATTTTACGAGGCCAAATAACCAAAATCCATCCGGTGTTTGTTATTGAAGACAAACATGATTACCACAATTACAGATAATTCACAATACAATAATACATGATAAACTAGATTGTTACATTGTAAGATAGGGATTTTCATATAATTGAATGACATTTAACAAAGTCAAACAATACATCGTTAGCCTTGGGTTTGGCAAAACAGGAAGGGCGGTTTTTGGATTTTTGAAAAACAACAGATAGCACAGAGGTGCGTATCTCACACAATTACGGTCAACTTATGGTCACGGTGGGTTACCACACATGCCACATAAATTGATTAGGATGGTCACGGTCTTGCCAAACCCACAGGAGCTATTAAGAACTATTCACCTATGTGGTAGATAACATCTACAATTAAACATCATAATAATATACCGTATGCTCAATTCTTAAGCGTAACAATATATATTATACAGTTTGTTTGCACTTTTTATTGATTTTAATATTTCCGAGACTAAAAAATAAAAAAATCATGCGCTAAAAATACATTTGGGTCTGTCAGGCTAAGAAGAATTGAACTACATTTACAAAAAAGATGTATGAGGTAACATTGCTAAATTACGGAATATATTGTGTAAACAATCACTGAGGCACAAACGCTGTTACTCAAACCCTCCGGAGCAATTTTAGTGAGGCACAGACGCTGTACCTCGTGGCAGTTAACGTGTTAATCAACCTTTAATTTGACCCTCATTCATTTGGTCAGTAATAGAGAGTCAGGGTAAACGTTTGTTAAAGTTTTTATGTAAATAAATAATGAAAATAAAACTATAGCATGTGGTATGCCGTGCTGACTAGTAAGTGCATATATTTACTTAGATTTAATCTTTTACTGCAAAACATATACCACAACGCGTTGTGAGCGTTTTTGTAACGGCCACGGCACGAATTTCGCTTTGTGGCATTTTACTAGAGCCAAATCGCGTTGTGGTTGGATTTTTAGCTGAATGAGCGTTTGCGGTCTTTGAGGCTAACACCAACAAATTAACGCCACCAATGCCCACAAATGCTATGGTTTTGCTATTTACTACGTTTTGATTGTGATGTACTGGTTACGTATATTGTTTGTGTTTGACGCTTACATATTTTTTGATTAGCGATAATTGTTTTTTTAGTTACATTTAGCCCCATTTTGACAAGACGCATTTCCAACTACCGTAACAAATCTTTACCTCTAGATATAAAACAGTACAAGATTTGGACATATTTCTACTAATATTGTTTTGGAACTTTCGTCTCTTCGTCTTTTTTATTGTGATTGTTTTACAACATAAAGGCGCATCCCCATTATGTCGATATATGCCAACTGGCAATGCCAATTGGCAAAGCCAGTTCCGCCACCGCACGCAATTCACTGCGTCCACATTAGAACTTGGCATGCCAGTTGGCACAATTTTGCCAACTGGCCCAGGCCAACAAACACGTCCACATTACTCTTGGCAGTGCCAACTGGCATTGCCAGTTGGCATTTATCGGCATAATGTGGATGCGCCTTAAGGTTCGCGGCTGTCGTCTTACGATTTAAATCTTGTACTGACGAAGCAGATTTTCTAAAAGAGATTGGTATTTTTGTACTTGTACATACAATAGTTGGACAACTCAACATTCATCTTATCGGTAGTTTAACGTGCCAAAATTTTTGTCAATTAAATCGATTTTTAAAAACAAAAAAATGTATAAATATAAATTTCATGGTTTTGTAAGAAAATAACAATTTTTTGTCGCACCTAATTTTACCAACATTTTTAGGACTAGATCCTTCAATATTTTTTTACATGGGATCAAATAATTCAAGAGATGTGGATTCAAGTGATGCCCATTTTGTTGACATATTGCATACCGGCGCTGGTATTTTGGGCCAATGGGGCCCTAATGGACATGCAGATTTTTACATTAATGGGGGTTCAAGTCAACCAGGCTGCTCCAGCGATACGTTATTCGGTAAGCTTAACTATAATTATATCTAAAGTATTACAGAAAAACTTTAACACATTATTAAACCAAATTTATTTATTAAGAAATTTTATAGATACTTCAAAGTAGATTTTTCAGCACGATAACAAATGAACGAGAGAAAACGAAAATGAAACAACAAATAGGTCTGCACCATGACAGCGTTTGCACAATCAAAAAACATTGACAAAAACAGCTATATAAAAAAAAAAAAAAAAAAAGATTTCATGTGGAATGTATTTAACCACCGTGCATTATACTTTCCTGTCAAGCTGGTAAATTGTGTCTTTTGTTTCAGCCAATGATTGTCCAGTAACTTAATGTGCTTAACTTTTATTGATAAACAATTGGCTACCATTATTTGCAGCGTTTTCGATATTGGTATATTTTAGTTTATTGTTTGTTTCAGATACGGTAGCATGTGATCACACAAAAGTAACACCATACTTTATTGAATCCATCATTACTCCACGTGGATTTTTCGCTTATCCTTGCCCTACCTTATTTAGTTATCTCATTGGATGGTGTAGTCCTGAAGACGATGAATACGTGCTCATGGGAGAACATGTCTCACAAAGGTAAGTTTCCTTAATTTTAGTGTTTGATGATAAAGTCAATTTTTAAAATTTGTACTTAATACATTTGTAAAAAATGAAGAATTTTAAAAACAAAATGAAAATTTTATGCAAATTTTTATGACGAGTTTGATAGTTTCAAAAATACAGCTAAAAACGAAAAGTTATTCTTGCTAAAAAAAATTGTTATATTGAAGGATTTTACGAAAAAGAATAGCCTCTTTTTTATGCCAAGTGGTAAACTTAATGAACAAGAGAGAATTTATAAAAATTCAAAATTTTAACCAGAACAAAATCTACAATAATAAAGTATTAGCTAAAGAGACGCGTAGGTACATAAGTTCATATTCAAAAATAAGATTTGAACTTATTTTGTTTAGTTAACGGTGAAAACTACGCCGCCAGTTGTATACTGCAGGGGTGCGCAAACTTTTCATGCCACGCCCCCATTTTTTTCAGCATGTCAACTTGCGCCCCCACAATTTTTTGTGTTGCTTTAAAGTTAGCAGGCATCAATAATTTTCGATTAACCGATACTAAATATTATTGAAATACAACATTGTAAACAGAAAAAATAAATAAAATGTGAAAAAAACTAAACATTTTCTTGAAAAATTATATCATGGCTGTCATTGCGCCCCCCACATCGTTCGTCGCGCCCCCAAATAGGGGCGCGCCCCCTAGTTTGCGCATCCCTGGTATACTGTACAATTTTGAATATATACCCTGGAAAAATTACTTTGTTATTGCCTATAATTCCATCATGATGTTTCAGAGATAATTTCGTCTTTGCTTACCTCGTTTTTTCTTAGAAACTTAATAAATTATTAAATAACGAAACAAGCTGCATACAATGACTTAAAAATAAAATCAAAAATTTGATATTTAAAATTAGCTTTTCTTTGTTTATATAAATATTACGAATAATTATACAGGGTGATTGAAATTCGAGTTTAAGCATGGGGATCTCGCTTATTATAATAGCTAGAATATAGGTTTAAATTTGGCAAAGTTGCTAAATTCCATGATCATTGATAATCCAAAGAGAAATTGGAAATATCTCAAACCGTATCCGAGAAAATTAAGAAAAACTGGAAAATGCGATTTTTGATAATCGTCTATAACTCCATTGGAATTTGAAATATTTTAAATGTGTAAAGACATTGCCCAAGCAACTTTTCAAGCCGAATCGAATGGTGGTCACAAAATTTTGCTAGATCGATTCGTTTTTGTTTTATGACAACCAACTTTGTTTTTTCTCATGGGCGCAATTTTTGCTATTTACGTAATCAAATAGCATTTATTTTTCTGAATTCATTGAGATATCACACATGGTATTTTACTTCTACATTAATTGTCAAATTTGAAAAAATATGGTTTTAACAATAACAACTATAAATCAGGTAGGCCGGTCATTGTAGTTTATGTTGTTTCCATGACTACTAATCAACAAAATAAAAGTCTGTTACTTGTCACATTAATAAATTCGTAAAAATGAACTTTAATTTTTTATTCATTGAATAGGAACTCTACACTGTTAAGTCAATGATATGCAGAAACATATCCAGATAGAAGACAACCCTCGCACACATATTTTTGTTCGTTGGACAGAAACAGGGAAATATGAGGCTTTTGCCAAAATTAGAGAAAAATATGGCAGAAAGGTTTCAGATAACATAAAAAAAAAACTTTTTTATTACAAACATATCCGGAAAAAACACTATTTTTCTATGTTAAAAAAAACTTAAGTAAATTTGTATAAAGCATGTGATAAAGTATAATAAAACTTAAAAGAACGGTATAAAAAATTCGGAGCATATCGTGTTTTTTTATGTTATTAAAGTTAATATTTACGAATTTATTAATGTGACAAGTATGTAATAGGGTTTCAAAACTTACAGTTTGTTGATTGGTTGTCAGGGAAACAACATAACTACAATGACCGGCCTACCTGATTTATAGGTGTTATTGTTAAAACCGTATTTTTTCAAATTTGACAATTTATGTAGAAGTAAAATACCATGCGTGATATCTCAATGGATTCAGAAAAATAAATGCTATTTGATTTTGTAAATAGCAAAAATTGCGTCTAAAAGAAAAAACAAAGTTGGTTGTCATAAAACAAAAACGAATCGATCTAGCAAAATTTTGTGACCACCATTCGATTCGGCTTAAAAAGTTGCTTGGGCAATGTCTTTACACATTTAAAATATTTCAAATTCCAAAGGAGTTATAGACGATTTTCAAAAATCGCATTTTCCAGTTTTTCCAAATTTTCTCGCATACCGTTTGTGATACTTCCAATTTCTCTTTGGATTATCAATGATCATCGAATTAAACAGCTTTGCCAAATTTAAACCTATACTCTAGCTATTATAATAAGCGAGATCCCCATGCTTAAACTCGAATTTCAATCACCCTGTATATTCTTATAATCATAAACATGTTTTATCCAACAACGCGAACATCAATATGACGCCCATAACAAATTTAAAAATTAATGTTAAATGAAAAACGAAATAGACTTTACAAAAATATGCAGTAACCATTAAATGCAAAATTAAAATTGGCAAGGAAGTTCTTAAAGAAATTTCTATAAACAAAAAAGTTGAAACAAAATCTCTGTTTTTCAGATTTATTTGCTTTGCATGAAAATGTTTTCAGATCTCTGAAACTTTACTTATCTTAAATATTGCTAATCGGCATAAAGTTCAGCAACTATGTTAAATTTAAACCTATCCTCTAGCAGCTAGAGGATAGGTTTGATAGGTCTCTGGCTCTTATAATAAGCAACATTTCCATGCTGAAACTCGAATTATAATCAGCACTGTTCGCTGTGATTAATTACAGTTCGACACTAAATTAATTTCATTTATTGCTAACATAAGTTTAATCAAAGTGAAGTTCATTCTCTAAATTTAATAATGTAATATTTTTCAAATTATTTTACAGAGCTCGTGGGGTGTATTACGTGCGAACTAATGGAAAACCACCTTTTGCACAAGGTGATCCTAGACAACGGGAAAAGGACGAGGACAATAATCGTATAAACAATAGACTGAGACGAATGAATTTGGTGGCCAGACTTTTTAATTAGTTACGTTTACTATTAACATCCCAGTGATTAGTGATATTTGTACAAGTCATATTAGTAGCTTAAATTATTATTATTATTATTATTGTATGTGTTTATAAAATAACAGTTTTCATTACTATCTATATTTTATTTATATAATTTTATTTTACATAAATTTACATAGATATAACAAATTTGCACAGCAATTCAATTGTGTTAGTTCTTCAACATTACAATACGTTAAAGTTAATCATTCTAGCTAGCTACATGCATAAATTAAAACAAATAGAACATATACGTACATTATATAGTATTTGTAACGTTTCAAAAAACATCCAAGTAATTTATTTGCACTTTTATTGCCTCTACACTACTATTGTTACCTGGCACTAACACACAAAACATAATTCTGTGCTATACTTTGACATTAAAAGGTAGTCACAATTAATATCGTACACCTAAGTGTATGATATATTATTTAGAATAGAATTAGTGTTAGATAAAAACAATACAGATGTTTTTGGATGTACAATTTAAAATCCCTTTACACAGCTATTTTAATTTCTGATATATTTTTTGTGAAGTAAATGACAACTTAACCAATTTTTTCGGATATCTGTATATTTTTTGACTTAAGTTATTCACTTGGAAGCACCAAGAAGCTGTTTTCTTAAATTTCCAACAAATAAATTTATTTTTTCAACTTTTAAGTGGCAAATAAAATTTTTACTCTCCTTTGTAAAATTATTTTTTGAAATAAATCACCAAAACTCTATCACTGTACTTAGTTTGAAATATTAGTTGAGCAAGCTGTGGATTTCCATGATAATCGATTTAGGAATCTTGGTGTAATATTTGTATTTAGCATTAATTTAGTATTAAATCATAAACGTAGGTGCAAAGTAGGTGTAGTAAAAAACCGATTTCGTTGTTCTTGAATCAAATGGTGGAAAACAGTCAGTTCCGAATGTGCACACGATGTTTTTAAAACAAAAATTTCGCTCACGGATAGCTGAGATTAACGAGTTTTGAAAGTATCCACAACTTACAGTTGACCATTAAATTAATTAATGATTTGTTACCTAGTGCAAGGATGAAAAGCAGAAATGTGCAAAGGAGAAGAATAGTAAAATAAATAATGTGCAATGTGCAGTTCAAAAAATGTTACGTGCAAGAAGAGGATTTGTGCTTACCATTCTGAACTAAATTTAACGCAGCTTGGGAGAAAGCAGCAAATAAAAATTGGTGATTCTGTGATGTAAAGCAACTTTCAAACTACTTCGCTTTTGCTTGCTTGTAACTTGTAATAACATTATAAATTTTAAGTTATCAGTCAACTTTAAGGAAGTAAAATTAGTTTTCAAAGCTAATTGTTTACATTCAAAATTCAAATATCAACTTTTCTTTGAAGAGATAAAAAAAAAATCTCAACAACAATTTAAACAGCTAAAATATGTTTTTCCAAATAAGATAAAGCCGTATTTAAATTTAGATTTTTATCTTAAGATAAGAAGTGACAAGAAGTGACTGTTTTTGTATTATGTGTAACCGCTTCATGTTAATCTGTTAATTTAATTAAGAGTTGT
The DNA here is from genome assembly GCA_947652605.1 of Elmis aenea. Taxonomy (NCBI): domain Eukaryota; kingdom Metazoa; phylum Arthropoda; class Insecta; order Coleoptera; family Elmidae; genus Elmis; species Elmis aenea. The sequence goes on from OX393581.1 coordinate 35,880,733, forward strand.
TTAAAAGCTTGTGAATTTTATTTTAAGATATAAAAAACTACAGTCATCAAGTGATATAATATAATTTGAATTGATGTGGCGTTTGATGACTTCTCTGTATATGATGTGGTATACACATATCGTGACCTTGCTGATTTTGGTTTCTTTAAGATTTAGCGTCACGTCACATTCAAAATATGCTTGTTTGAGAGCACTAAAAACTTTGCTATATAAATTATTTATTAGCACAAAACCATGTTTTGTAATAAATGCTGTCAGATATATAAAACTACGTTTCAAATAAATATAACAGCCTACAAGCTCATATTGCTTATTTAACAAACAAGTGACTACACATTACGATTGTATTGACCAAGACAGAGAGAGAGAGAGATAGAAAGATGAAGTATATACGCAACAATATTAAAAAAAAAACACTGATTGCTATAGACAATTTATACAATAATTTCATTGTACAGTGTATGATCTACTAGATACAAATTAAATTGTTGCACAACAACACGTGATTAAAGTCTCTTGTCTACTTTTTTTTACAAATTGACCCAAGTGATGAAATACATTGTCGAAGTGACATATTTGTGCCTTCTGGATTAAATCCAGGTACATAACTGGTGATATACAACATACATCCTGAAAATATTTCTGAGAATAAGTCATCTAGCAGCAAAATTTTAAGATAAGTAATACTTTCAGGTTGTAGTAGGCTACGAAATTGATTAATAATAAATATGTACGTTAATGAATCGCGCTATAAATAAATTTAAATGAATTCTAAATAACGACATAGACAATCTTTAATTTTTACGTTTTTGTTTATATACATGATATATATGATAAGCTAGGTTAATTCAACAATTTCCGTTTAGAATACAATGATATCAAAACACCAAGTTATTAATAAATAGTTTTTAAATGTTTAAAATTAAAAACAAATGTATTTTGGTTAGAAAGCTAATTTATGAAACAAATAATAATAGTAGACTTAATTGATAAAATCTATCGAAATAAACAGTTTTGTCAAATGGCCAACAATTAAAACTATTGCAGTGTTTCTCAACTCTCATTTTTACTTTTCGTCAATCTTGACCCTATATGTATGTATTGTTTTACAATTAATTTAACAATATACATATGTACAGGGTCATTTAAAAAATCTGCAACAAATGGAAAAGTTTTTTATTGTCCATTTCTTAGCAAACTTTTTTCTTGGTAAAATTGGTGCATGGCCTAAAACCAATTTTAAGATGAAAAATATTCAATATAACTACGATTTTAGCGATTTTAGAAATATTCGCATTAGTAAATTGTTCCTATTTTAAGGATTACAAAAAAGTTTCATAGGAAAACGATATTTATATTTAGTGATATTTTTGAATTCTAAACATGTTTTCCTATGAGCTTTTTTTTTGTAACTCTTAGAATAAGGGCACTTTACCTTTTGCAAATATTATTAAAATCACTAAAATCTAGTGTCAAATGAATTTTTATTGAACATTTTTTTAAAATTTTATTTTAGATCACGCACCCAATTTTATTAATAAACAAATTTTCTGACAAATCGTTGATAAAAAACTTTTCCATTTGTTGCAGACTTTTTGAGTGACCCTGTGTATATATATTTTATAATAATTATGTCGTGGACTCTTTAAATCCATGAACTTTGTACAATTTTCTTTGGAATTTTCTTATGTGATTAAATTGAATTTAAATTGGAAAAATATTTGAACCTTAGGATTATTTATAAGTTTAAACAAGTACATCTTTGGCGTAAGTTTTTTTTAGGTCTGACTGCATAAATGTTGAACCCGGAATTAACCCCGGGATTAAACCACGTTCACCATAGAACTAGGAAAAATCGCAGCATAATTGGCGCCGATAGTGCCCAGTTTTAGAATTAAGTTGTATTTTAACACCAGTGTTTTGCTTAGTCCAATCTGTCCTTTTGAGAAACACTGCATTACAGCACCCATGTCAACAAAACAACACAACTAAATATACAAACTTGATATCATTGTCTTCTTAGGTTGTCAAAAATAAAATACTACACGAATATTATAATCTAACACAACACCAACTGAACAAATTCACGCCCTATCTTTACTTTGTACTTTATTTATCTTCCTATGCTCTTAACCGACACCGATTCAATTACACCTTTCTTACTCTAATTATTATCGCGATTATTATCTTTGATTTCAGATAAGATACTTTATTTGTACCTTACCACTTATTGTCAGCACAGCCGTGAGTGTGAAAACCACCTCAATAGTTACCTACATTTCTAAATTACTGAGCACAAAATTAAAGTTAAATAATAACGCCCAGAACAACTAATTCCATAAGTTCATGAAAAACAGTTCATAATAAGACGGAAAATGCTCCAAAACAACACAAAACAACTTCTAAAACATTTAAGACATATTTTTTGGTAACCGAATTTTACAAAATTAATGAATAAATTTTAGGTTTATATCACATCATTTCTTAACAAATTGTTTTGTTTGTCTTGGAGCACGTGTTAACAGTTGAAAATTTTCTTAATAGTCTAGTGACCATAGAGAATATATGTATACAGGGACGGATTGTACTAGCGGGAGTTTAAATAATGTTGACAAGAAATGTTGGTATTTTTGCCACAATGTAATAGGTGAAATGCATATTCCAAACACTACGAGGTAAAGCTAGTAAGCTAAGTTACAAACGATTTTAAAGAAGAAAAAAGGAGGACATGTATATGAAAAAAAATTGTTCTCGAAATAATACTTGTCCCGTCGCTTTTACAGTGCCATCACCACTATAGATTGTTTTTTTCTGTTATCTGCGTCGACCCTAACTTTACGTCTAACATCTTAATATTGAGAAATTCGAAAGATTCATAAAGTCGAGTGGAATCTTCTCGCATGTTTCCCTTATGGCCATGACTTTGTCTCAAGTGAATTTTTCCTGTTTGGTTAGCCAAAATAATACCTTGGTGGAAACGCTCCTTTTTTTGTAGGACAGGGGCAATTTTTTCTGCGGAAGGCCGGGTGAAAATTAATTAGGATGAAGCAGACCGGGATAAATTTAGATATGAGGGGTATTAAAAATCACACATATTGGATGTCACTGGACAGGTTCTCTAAAATGGCTAAAGGGCATTTCATAAAACAAGACAAAATTTTTGTTTTTTAATGCAACAGACCGGATTTGATATTGTCGCAGGCTGCACCTGGCCCGCGGTACAGTATTTCCCCAGTCCCCACCCATGCTCTATTGACTAATGGGTTGAAAATAAGGTGCGAAGTTAGCTAAGAAACTAAACAAATTATTTTAAAGCTAAGAGACAAATATAACACAGTTAAATGAAATTATACCGAAAAATTAATGTGCTTTTCGACATTCGTCTCCCATTTATTTCATTTTATACACTCAATTGTCGTACGTACTAACTTTCCTCGTCACTAATTAATAACCGTTTGGATCGTTTCAGATAAATTCAGATGTAGTCGGATATATTGGGCCAACAAAATGAAAATAAATAATTTCATGGGTTAATGGCATCTACTGGATTTCTCGAATTGGAAAATATTTTTTTTTCAATCTTCCCCTGCATATATATTTGTTGATAATTATGATTTGTTAACTTTATGGAAATAATTGTGATACATATATAATTTTATTTTATTTAACATTATTAAGTTTAACATCAAGTTTAACATTATATATCAAAGACAAAAAATTGTAAACAGCCAACTAAGATTAACAACATTTAAATATAGGTGACATATTTACGAATAATTACATTTTCCTGTTATTCATTTGTATATTTCATATCGGTTATAAGGTACCTTTAAATGCCGCTGTGGTCTTTGTCAAATAATAATAATAATAATTATAATAGTCAAAGGAAAATTTGTTAAATATTTATTATACACATAATTGTTTTCTTTATTCTGATGCGATATAAAACCAGACAAAAACAAGTAAATATTTTTCCACGGGTCATGTTTTAGTCAAATTCAGATGATTTCTTATGAAACGAATGGCGAATCCTAAAAAAACCGATACCAGTCGCATCAATAAATTAATGAACCGTTTTTTAAGGCGCATCGCTTTTTTGATGCATTACTGCTGCACTTTTTTTTAATAATAATAATGTAACGTAATAAAGACCACAACGGAGTTTTACATTAGCTAAATTGTGCAAAACAATTAATCTATTAGACAATAACGTAATATAGAATATTTCATTAGTTTTCCATACTTTTAGGCCATTAATGAACATTCTTACAAGAAAATCCATCTCAATTGTTTTCATTTAATTGTGCAATAAAGTAGAATTTTTATAGCTGCCTATTTACAAAATGTCTTTGTTTTTACAGATATGTATTCAAATAATTTTAAGTTATACTTGGTTGTCATGAAACAATAGTTTTACAAGTCGATTTTTATAATCGACTTTGTTTTTATAAAGAATAACACAGGCTTTAAACAAATTAGTAAATGTTAAAATTATTTAGCGGGTTTTGACAAGCATCTGTCGCTTACACAAATACGCCTTTCTTAAATAAATTTTGTCTATTAATTTTAAACCAAGTGTATTAGGAGTAGAACGATATACAGGGTGTTTCTTAAATATTGCGAGGTGATTCCTTATCAAAAATTAAGGGGGGTTTTTCATATAAAGTTTTTACTTAAACGTCTTCTTTCGGAGTTACACGCCCCTGAAGGGGAGCAGTAAAATTAGGTTTTTATTTTATTTCTCAAATTTGGCTAAATGTAAGAGAATGATATTTGGTAGATGTATTATACTTATTAAAAGGTTTCCCATAGTAATATTTTTAATCATCTCCCACCTTCACAAGGGGCTGAAAAGTGCGACCCTTGTTGTTTTTTTTATCAGAACTTTTTGGTGGGTTAAAATTTTGCACTTAAATTTTTTTTTTCAAAAGATTGATTTCTTTAGATACTTTTTTATTCGTTAGTTATACTCGTAAAACCTACGGTTTTAGAGTAAAAAATAAAATAAGTAAACATGCACCATAAAATATTCCAATATAAAATGATTCATTTTGCTGGTTACTATGGTTTCTGGTTTGTTTATGATCATATTGGATATAATTGATGGGTGTGATTCATTTTGACGTTTACGCGGCGACTACGCGCCAACGCCCGCCAATTCTACATTTTACCCAATATGAACATAAACAAACCATGGTAACCACTAACCACCAAAACGAATCGTTTTATATTGGAATATTTAAAGGTTCATGCTTACTTATTCTATTTTTTACTCAAAAACTGTAGGTTGTACGGGAAAAACTAATGAATAAAAAAAGTGTCTAAAGAAATGAAGCTTTCGAAAGAGAATTTTTTAATTGTAAAATTTTAACCCACCAAAACGTTATGATAAAAAAACCAAGAGGGGTCGCACTTTTCAGCCCCCTGTAAAGGTGGGAGCTGATTGAAAATATTACTATAGGAAACCTTTTAATAAGTTATAAAACATACCAATTATCATACTCCTACACTACTACACTTATCCAAAGTTGATAAATAAAATAAAAACCTAATTTTACCGCTCCCCTTTAGGAGGTGTTACTTCAAAAGGAGACGTCTAAGGGAAAATTTTTATATGAAAGACCCTCCTTAATTTTCGATAAGAAATCACCTTCCGAATTTTTTCTTTATATTTAAGAAACACCCTGTACGGTATCACCAAACAGTTACGCAAAAACCAAATGTAAATATCAAGATTAAAGAATAATTGGCAAACGTAATATAAACTAAAAGGTTACAAAATGTTTGTTAATGTTTTGGTGTTATATTCATGATATTTATTTTATCGTGGGTTTCAAATTTATTAAATATCGGTATAGTTGTCATACATAGGTACACTATTAACAATAATTAAATTTTAAATTCTTGTAATATAAGGGTAGTTTTGAATTTAAAAAATTGTCGTGTTTAAGATTAAAACCTGTTTTGCAGATTTTTATATCTTAAATATTTTACACACCGGGAGCTTTGTAATATGCACACGAGATGACGCTACCAGTCTAATTCAATCATGGCTAAATTTAATGCAGTTGTTCATTAATTCAAATGTTAACTTAAACTTGCTTTTTACATTTTGTAATTCAACGAGCCTGTGTTAAACTTTATACTTTATTGACATAATAAATTAAGTTTTATAAATTTAAAAACTGAAGCTAAATTTATAAACAACGTATAAATTTAATTAACGATAATTTATTTAAATCAATGTAAAATATCTTTTAACAAATCAATAAGCGTTCAATACGTGGTGTTTTGTTTTAAAATTTTTACTAATTTAAAAAATTAACGTTTTATTGAACATAAGCACCATTTGAGTTAATATCTACAGGTAAATTATAATTTAACATTGACGAAAACCATTTCAAAAATGTCGAATTTTCACAATTTTGTATAAAGTAGGACCAAATAGTTATTGTTAACACTAGAAGTTTAATTAATATTTTAGCAGGATTTTGCAATAATCACACGTATATACTCGTTCGATAGTCACACATAATTTGAAAACAAATAACAAATTATTTTTATTTATTTATTTTTAAAGTCATTCACTAAAAAAAATTAAAGAATAAAAAAGACGTCGACTTGGTCAAATCGACTTTGAACACCAGGGATTTTATAACAACAAACTCAAAGATATTCAAAAAATTTTACAAAAGTTTAATGTATTTATTATTACTAGAATATTTTCGAAGTCACCATCAAACGTGTTATTGTTTTTCTGTTGTATAAAAATTTGACATGCGAACACTATGCGGTACCAAAATCAAATATTACCTGTAAATATGTCTCGTTAAAATTTTGAAAAAAATATTTAGTTAAAAACGTTTATCGATAGAGTATCTACGTGTTTTTTTTTGTCGAAACGCAGAATTAGACGTTAAAATAATGCAAAGTATATAAAGTTACATTCCTACAATTTGTTATTTAGAGATATTTGATGTCGATATATGATTCATCTACATATCAATAATACTATATTCGGTAAAAGATATATTTTTCATATTATACACAGTTCGAACGTTAATTTAATAGCCTACTAAGACTATTCGCGTTTATAACAAATTTACAATAAAATTGACTTTTTTAGCTACATAAATATATATTCAGATAGTGCCTTGACTAACAAATGCTGATTCTTTTTATATCTATTAAACTAACACAAGTCTATGACTAAAAAGGCTTCATTTTTCTTCAGTATTTTGGACGTCCTTTTGTTGTTTTAAAAGGACGTCGTTAATTAATAGTTATATTGCACTTTCCTTGTTTTAAAATTAAATTAAAACTAAGTTTATACTAAATAAATGCATTCGGAAAAATTGTAAAAATCGTTACAAACGTACATATATATTGATCAGCACTTTCGAATGTTCTCTAAGCTCATCATAAAATAACGTATAAAACTAATTTAGTAGGCCATGAATTAGTAGGTTCGTTCTTCTACAGTACCATGCATGTAAGGATCGTGAGCTTGTGGTTGTACAGCTTCTTGTCTAAAAGGATTGGTACTACTTACAAAAGGATTTCCTGTTGTTACTAGTGGTGGTGCTGATGGTTCATCCACAGATCCGTAATTAGTAGCTTTTCCGCTTAACTTCCGTTGTAACAGACCGTTGCTTTGAGCCTAAACGAAAAAATTGGGTATGAACAATAGCAAGATAGGACAAAACGTCGTATGAAAAATACAAATTTTATAGCGTGTTTTAAATAAATTATCCCATTAGTGATATCTATGTTATCTTAATTGATACGCTGTTGCTATGATCACATTGAAATAAAATGTTTTTGTTGTTTTTTTAGTTCTGGTTAACTAAGGTCACATATAATATAGACTTTAAATTATTAAAGGAAATAACAATTGATTGTGATTTTTACCTTTGTAAAAACATATACAGTATACAGCGTGTTTTTTAAGTATTGCAAAAAAATTCAGTAGGTGATTCCTTATCGAAAATTAAGGGGGATCTTTCATATAAATTGTTTTCCTTAGACGTCTCCTTTCGGAGTTACACCCCCCTAAAGGGTAGCGGTTAAATTAGGTTTTTATTTTATTTCTCAAATTTGGATAAATGTAGGAGAAAGATATTTGGTAGATGTTTTATATTTATTAAAAAGTTTCCCACAGTAATATTTTTACTTATCTCCCACGTTCACGGGGGGGGGGGGGCAGAAAAGTGCGACCCCTGTTGGTTGTATTATCTGAACTTTTGGTGGGTTAAAATTTTGCAATTAAAAATATTTTTTTTGAAGCATATGGCATTTAAAAAATTAAAAACGGGATTTGTAAACATCGGCAATGTACAGTATAAAGGGCCTGTACGACAAAAAACAGTGGTTAATGAAGAAAATAAAGTAATGGTTGTGGCTTCTGTTGTGGAAAAACCGCATTTGAGTACCAGAAAAATTAACAGCGAGTTAAATATTAGCTCAAAACATATCAACTTTAGGTATAGGACACGCTGAATAATTTCGAAAGACAATTAAATTCCCTAAAAGAAAATGTAAAAATATACTGGGTGTTGTATTTAAAAAAAATGACTTATCGATGTTTAAAGTTTCACAAGTTTGACCAAGCGTTAAAAACACCCTGTATAATATTTGCATCCGTCAATGGTTATTTACGTTACACAAGAATTTTTGGTTAAAGTATTTTTTGTATGTATAATTGTAAGATTAATTTGTAAAATAACGCAAAGTTGTTGCGATAAAATATAACAGGACAAAATCTTACACTTGGTGAAGTCTTCATGTTTTCTCCTTGGAACGCAACGTCATAGGGGTTCCACGGTTTGTCACTCCCTACTTCTGTATCTGCCCATGGTTGAAGTTCTCCCGACGCAAATATCCCATAAAAAATAATCCCTATGTAATGAACGGTAGCCGCCATTATGAACACTAATTTCCATTCATCTCGCGTCTGAAAACAAATAAGTAATAACTAAATTTTGACCACTTTTTCATTTTGTGTATAAAGAACGCCGAATCGGTTTTTTTCGCCCACTACCCGAGATACATGTTTAAAATTGCAAGTTATAAACCCTCATATACCAAAAAGTTACAGCTATATATCATGCAACACCCTCGGTTGTTCCACACGGCTGCCTTTGATCGTGTCCGCCGAAATGAACTTTCTGTATGCACATCATTCCGCTCGTCATATCTCGAATGCGATATCATTGTTCCTGTATTTCGAAAGGCATTACGGCGTATCTAAACCTCATTGTTGTTCAATTACATTAAGATGCATCATATGGATGCACCATAAATTTTTGTTATAATATTTTACTTTTATTTTTGAATTTACCAGAAATTTGCCATCAAACTGGATTTTTCGACAACAATATATTATAGGTATTGTTTCCGAAAACGGACGAAAAAGAAATCCCGCTCGGAAACACTAGGTAATTACGCTTTTATTAAATTTTCAATTTAAAGTTATTTTCCCGACTTATATTTTTATGCAATTAAAATGTTTTACATTTTTGTATTACATGTTTGTTTACGAAAATAGTCTTAAAGAACTAAAAAAACACTTACAGGATGATCCTTAATTATTTTTCGTACGGCGAATGGACAAATACATCCAGCTAATGTTCCTATACCATTGGACAACCCCATAAGTATACTAGCGTATTTTGGTGCTATGTCCAAATGATTTACATTATATCCTGATATTGCAAACCCACTAAAAGCTACACCAAATGTAAGGGCAGTCACAGCTGTTGTGTCTGATTTAGCGAATGCCAAAACTAAAAAAAATGTGGCTTCCATCCCAAAACCTCCGCAATTGAATAATTTTCTAACTTGAGTTGTTGTGAGAATTTGCTTTTTCCGGAGATGATCTGCTAAAATACCTCCAGTTGGTACAACTATGGTCATAACGAGATGGGGAAGAGCACCAAGGATTGCATTCTAAAATAAAAAAATTAAACCTGAGTAGAAACAACTGAAAAAAAAACTTAATTTTATCATTGCAAAAAGCTTTGTTAACACTACTAGTTTGTGAACTATTCGTACTAGTAAGTACAGTGATTAATCTCAACATTAAATTGGAACGTCAAACATTCTGTTATATGACTTTATGTATATAATATCAATAAACTAAACAGAATGACCCATTTATACCATCAAGTAACAAATGTTCTGTAATATAATATTTGATTGTATTTAATGATGTGCTGTTATTCTTTAAGTTTTGTTAAAAAAAGGTAATAATGTGCCTAAAATTTTGTTTATAAGCAATTTTTATTTTCGGAAAACTTTTCCTGGCGACTTTTCTTGCATTATTTACAAAAAGGTAACTTTTAGACGAACAGTTCATTTTTGCTTAATAGTGAAGGTCCAGTTATTTTGCGAAAACAATTAACTTGCATAAATAATAGTTCATCAGAAACTATCCCTAAATGTAAATTGATTTTTTTTTTCAAAACTTTTATTGTAGTAATTCTGGAGCACTTATACTTAATTCATAAACCGCAGCTTAAAATAGTCAAAAATTGCAAGTGAATTATTAGGGTTTACAACCCTCGAGCGGGCGCGCTGGAGTATGACGTACGCCAATGTTACTTACTTTTACTTACTTTACTTAATCCTATAGCCTATCTACCTATGGAGGTAAGGCGTGGGGGGAGTTGAGATGATCTGATGGTGACCTTTTCCAAATTTCTCTCCACCTTTTTCGATCTTGGGTGAGTTCGTTTAAACTTGTTCTTTGCCAATCTACGCCTCTTTTTAGGGCTGCGCCTCTTACTTCTTCCATCAATGTTTTTCTGGGTCTTCTTCTTTCCGGCTTTCGCTTCAAAGGCCTGTTTGACTATTTTGTCATCTGCCATTCGTTCCACAGTTGTCTCGAATTTATTAGATGTTTCCTGTTTTGTTCGTACATAGTTTGTTGTTTTTCTATATAGGCTTTGGATTCCACTTAATAGTGTTACAGATATTATTCTCTGTCTCAATATACTCCAAATGTCCTCTCTTTTAACTATCAAACGCCTTTTTTAGGTCTATAAAACAGAGATGGGCATTTCTTCCTTCTCTTGTGGCTATTTCCCCAATTTGCCTTAGGATAAAAATTTCATCATTTACTTCTTTATTAGGCCAAATCCAAATTGGGTTTTCTTCAGAGTTCTTTCTAGTTTAGTTCTTAACCTCTTTTTGAGTATTCTTTCATAATGCTTTGGCGATCGTACTTGTTAACGTAATCCCCCTATAATTCTGGCAATCCTTGATGTCTCCTTTTTTGTGTATGGGCGTAATAATACATATTTTCCACTCTTCTGGTGCATCTCCTTTCAATACTTCATTCATTATAAGTCTAAGTTCTTGTAAAGCTACTTCAAGCAACGCTTTAAATCATATCGGCTGTTATTTTGTCTTCTCCTGGCTTTTTCTACGTTTAATTTTATATATTGCTCTTTTAATTCCTCTGAATCTATTTCCTCCTCTATGGGTATTCCCCTATTTCGTCTCCTGTCTAGTATTCTCTCGTTGTGCTGAGTTTGTGTGTCTTTACCTTCCAGAAGTTTTTTTTTAATAGTATTCTCTCCAGCGTTCCATAATTTCATTTTTTTTGGTTAGGACTGTTCCTTTCTTATCTTTAATATTTAATATGGTATCCGCCCTTTTCTGTCACATATTTCTCAATGTTCCAAAGAATACTTCTGATTTTCGTTATATGCTATTTTCATTTTTTCACCAAATTTCTTCCGGGACATCTCTTTTTCTTCTTTTATTATTCTTTTGACATATTTTCTTTGCTTTTTATATTCTTCATAGTCTGTGTCCTTCTTTGTACTTAGATATTTTTTCCATGTGGTCTTCTTATTTTTGACAGCTGTTTTTACCCTTTCTGTCCACCAGTTCGTCTTTTTTTTTGTTTCTATTAACTATTTTTGATGTTCCACATGTATTTTCGGCTGCAGTTAGTATTATATCTTTAAAATCTTTCCACTTTTTCTCTATTCCTGTTTTTTTCCCTTATCAGTTCTTCGCATGATTGTTTGTATTTTTCCTGATCAGCTTTTATTCTGAGTTTAAAGCACTTAATTTTTTTAATTATAATGTTTTTTTTTGATTCTTGTTTTTCTATTTTCTTTTGTTCCATTGTCATTACTAGTAGAAAATGGTCACTTCCTATTTCTGGACCTCTTCTGACCCTTTCGTCTTTTACTCTTTTCCACATTTCGGTGTCTATAAGAAAGTAGTCAATAATGGATTTTTCGTTTCTACTAGGTACTTGTCTAGTTATTTTATGTATTTCCTTCTTCCTAAAATGTGTGTTTCCAGTGCTATGGACTGTTTATTCCTTCAATGTCATTTTGACATCCAATTGAGAACGTTGTCGTAACTTAAAGATCTGTATTAAAGTAATAATTATTCTTTATTACTTCAATTCTGTAGCAAAAAATGTGGACACGATACTTAAATGTGATTCTTGCAATCAATTTTCTTGCAAAAATCATGTCAACATTTAATGTAGTGCTGAAGAATGTAATTCATAAAAATATAGATATATTTACAACTGTAAGTTAGGTTTGTGTGTTGAACTATTAAAATATTCTTCGAAATATAGTTTATATTGCATTAAAATATAATTTTTTCCATGAAAAAATATCATTATAAGTTGTATTTGTAAGACTTGAAAGATAATATTGATAAAAAAACTAACCAATTATACTATAAAACACAAGAGTTATTTGTTTTGAAAGATGCCATGGACAGAGTATGCCACGCGCTAATGGTGTAAAAATAATGGGCGCGCCCGCTCGAGGGTTAACGTCATATAGTGAATTAAAATCTTAAAGTTACAAAGTTAGAACAAATGCAAGTTAAATCATGTAAAAAGATAAATTTTCTTACCTCTTCTATAGCCATATTAAAGGCATCTGCTAAAAATTTAGCTTGAAACAGCACTAGAAGATAAAAACAGTAAGATCTGCAAAAGTTGGCGACGAAAATGGCATATACCGGCATCGAAGTGAAAAATGCTTTCCATGGAGTATTGCTAATTGTTGGTATCGTATGTGTTTCGACCGATGAACCTAAGGAGTTTTCGATATACATAAGTTCGCTAGCTTCTATCGTGGGATGCAGGCGAGGTTTTTCAAAAACTAACCACAACCACGCTAAGTACCAAATTATACCAACTACGCCGTAAAAATAAAAAGGAGCTTGCCAACCCACTCGTTTTATGAGCTCTCCAGCAATAGGCATAGCAAACATAATTCCTGCGTAGCAACCACAAAACGCTAAGGTTGCTAAGCGGGATCGTTCTAAAGGTGGAGCCCAATACCTCCAAATACCGTGACAGCAAGGATACGTAACACCCTGTAAGAAATTGGGAAATATCAGAACGTTTAATAGCAAATTTACTTTTAAAAAATCGAGCCCGAGATTTTGAGTATGTGTGGAAAATAATTGTATATTTTTATTAAATACAGGACATAAGGGCGGCCCAAGGTCCCGACAGTACGGAACAGCAAAATTCAACGTGAAATACGAGACACTACACTCCCGTATAAACGGGACGTCTGGCAACCCTAAGTAAGCCCAATTTTTATTCGAAGCGAACGTGTCCGGAACATTCTTCGCCTCCACAATTCTTCGCCCACAATTCTTCGCCTACACAATTCTTCGCCGCAACAATTCTTTGCCGCCACAATTTTTCCCCGCATACAAGCATATCACAAAATTTGTTTGTAAATGTAATTGTTTTTATTTATAATTATAACCTAATTTTTACAAATTATTTTCATTAGATTGCGTTAGGTCGGATTAGGTTAGATTAATTTAATTTTTATTCATCCTGTAGTAACATAAACAAGATTTAAAATCACAAAATACGCTATTTATGTAGCAATTTTTAAACATAATTTTAAAAGAAGAATTATTAATAAACAAGAAACAACTTTAGGTTATGTAAAATAATCTGTAGCAAATACGTTATAAATAAAAACTATCACATTAACAAATAAAATTTGTGATTTGCTTGAATGCGGCGAAAAATTGTGGCGGCGAAGAATTGTGGCGGCTAAGAATTGTGGGCAAAGAATTGTGGAGGCGAAGATTTGTGGGCGAAGAATTGTGGGCGAAGAATGTTCCTAACTACACCCGAATGCAAATCAAATCCATTTCTTGAGTTACCGATCCATGGTCAAAAACAAATATTAATAGTTTTTTTAAACTACGGCTGTGCAAATGTTTCAGAATAGGAAAAAAATTAAAGCTTTAAAGTGGTAAAATAATTCGCGGCATGTTTTAAAATTTTAAAATATGATTTCTGTTATTTTTAACGACAACATTCAGATTTTAGTCGATAGTAAATTAAAAACTTATAGCTCTTAAACTTACCTCTACAAGTCCTTGCATTACTCTAAGTATGATAACTACCGTGGCATTTTCTAACATCATTGCTCCAGGAACAAAAAGGTGAATAATGGAAGAAGAACAAATAGCTAACCCGAACAATTTGTTTGCTGGATATTTGGCAGCCAATAAACCTCCGGGTATCTGTGTCACGAAATACCCCCAAAAAATGGCTGAGTCTACTGTGGATACCGTTGAAGCCGACCATTTCATACCCGTGGGCTGTAAAATTTCAGACATTATTTAAAACAAATTTAAAAAAAAAAACTGTACAAAAACATTTTCTCGTATAACATGGGTATTGTTGAAAGCTCGCTTGCATTTACAGCACCCTTTTCATAGCGGAGTACATCCGTTTCCGGATGAGGGAAAGGGACAATAGATCTGCAGACGTCAATCCGTCAAACTAGCGCCAATCGTTAGCAGTCAATATGCTGCAAATTTACTAGAATTGCGCCATCAGTCCAAGGAAAAATGCTTTTATTTGATAAAATTTTGTAGTAATAGGAACGCTTGTAGAAAAATCAAAAAGATTTGTAATAATTTAATGTGACATTTAACATCAATCACTTATATTTTACTTTATATTTATTTTATGATCATTTACTACACGAACTTAAACCAGGACAAAATGATTAACGAAAATCTTGAAACAACGTAACATCAGGAATAAAATATTGTAGTTCATTTGATGTGAATTAAGTCAGCCTTTCCATTTATTAAGCGAAAAACATTTTTTTTTGTTTATATTTTTATTATGTACGTAAAATTTAGTGCAATAAAGAGAATAATATAAAGTCTTCATTGAGAAATTACAATAGGCAGTAAAAAAGTAAATTAGGCAGTAAAAAAGTAAAATGCGCTACGCTCATTGGTTGAATTTAGAAAAATGGGCGTGCTTTTGTTCAAAGATACATATTTGACAGGAGAATGAGAAGCTGACAGATGAAGTAAAACTTTATTGGCTTGATTTTTCGCTATTTATCTGTCGATTGTGGCAAAATTTGACGATTGCAGAAAAAATTTAATATGCACCTCGGCAGTAAATTTCCTTTTTATTACTAGCGTGGTTATTTAATAACGTCGGGTTTCATCTATTAGCTGATAAGAAACAAAAGAACGCCTAAACAAAGTAAAAAATCAAGATAAATGAATTATTTTATTTACAACACAACAGCACTTAAATTATATCATAGGTATAGGCCTATGTACAATCAGTTTTATGTCATTAATCTAGCACGCAATTTTGAATGCCTAAATAAACATTTGCAAACAAAAAATTATAAACCTTGAATATTTTTACAAAACAATGAGTTTGAAGTATTATCTATTCCAACACTAATTGATTTTCTACAGTAATTTCTTAAAAGTGTCTTTGTGTTTTCTTATAGGTACTATGTTCAATCTTTGAAAATACAGTTCTGTGAGGTTGTCGCCTCTCTGGATACAAATTCATGTAATCAGCACATGCTCGTTTTGAATTCCTTGAGCGTTAAACTTGTCTGTTTTTTTCAGAACTGGAGAAAGCCATATTATCGTAGTGTTTACAAAGACAGTTAAAAACTGACAATACCTTAATCGAATCGAACAAACATTTGTTCACAGCCTACGAAACTAATTTATTATCTTTGGTTTTCCTATCAAAAATTTCAAAATAGTATAACCAATATTTGATTTTTTTGCTTGTTTTAGGCGTTCTTTTGTTTCTTATCAGCTAATATATCTGTGGTCGGCGGGAAAAAGCACATAAGTCAAAAAGTTCAATTTTTTTATTATTAACCTTATACCATTCATATTGTTATGTTCTTATACTGGTAATTTGCAATTTCGGCACTTGTGTTTCCTGTTTATAATGTTAGTTCCATTTCACGTATTTTTATTAATAATATTTTTCCATTGCAATGAAATTTAGTGTAATCAAAAGATAATAAAAGTTATATTTAAAAATGAGTATTTTTAAAAAAATTCTACATAAAAAATGTATTTTATGAATAAACGAGTTAAACTGAATATATCTATTTGTTTACATTTGTGGAAAACTACTTAGGTTATTCTTATTTCATGCCAGTTTAAGTCAAGTATTTACTGTTTATTAAAAAATGTCATCATGTTGATATATTGTGATAATTTAATACTTAATTTTGAGTAAAATATACCATACAAGTAAAATTTAAACTCACATGATAATCAGTAAAATAAAAAAAACGTTGCTCCTGAAAAATTGCACTTTTTTCCCCCGCTGACCACAGATATGAAACCCGAGTTATTAATTTATAGCTGCTTAATTTTTTTTATCAAAATCGTTTTTTAATATTAAGGCCATCAAATTTTAAAATAAATGCATTATGTGGCACATCATTGAAAAGAGAAAAAAACAAGCTCTCGAAGACACTAAAATCAACTATGGTTTGCATTTAAAAAAATGCAAGTTTATGCTGTATCTCGTAAAATATGCAATAATAAAAAATTCATTGCCGTCATTTTATGGCGATCAAAAATATCTACCATGTTGCTAAAAACTTTTTTGCTATATCTCATAGCAAATGAGATAAATTCATGTAAAGATACGACATATTTTTTGTTTTTCATCAATATCAAATTAGCCTTGAATTTTTTTTCAAAAACAAAAGCATCGCTGTATTGCTCTATGAAGTAGGTAACTTTTGTCCCATTTGACCGACCTTGTATCTAATACGGTTTAACAGTTACCCATGGTGAGCCTCGAATTCTAGACACACTGTATAGACACTGTATAGACAACAAGATACTTTTACATAGTATGTATACGTGCTATTTTATTTTTATACAATAAAACGTCATTTACTAGAACTTATAATTATGTAAGGAGACAATTATTACTTTTGCAGAAGTATTTCCCACTTCTTCTAGTTTAAGTTTTGCCATGCCCATGTTACATCTCATGCCGAACATGATGATGAATCCGACGCAAGCTAAAACGGCAACGGTAACACGTTTAGTGAGGCAGGGACATTCCGGTCGGATGTACTTGTCGATGTGCCGGAGCGGCGGCCGTTCGGGCTCCGGAATGCTGTCCGGTGAACTAAGATCGTCTGCTGCCGGGTCATCCACGCTGCTCGCTTGTTTCTTGAGATTAAATTCTTCATATCTTACGTTCCTGCAAAGAAATAATTACCCATTAACAAGAAGGATTTTAAGATAATAATGTATAATGCTGTTTGCCCAAAAATGTATTCTAAAATTTTTGGATGTTTCTTGCTATTTAACTACTAATAAATTGTGTATTATTTTGCTTGATTAATAATCAGAATGCGTCAAATACATGAAAAACTATTGGCATCTTGTAAAAGGAAAAAGATACAAAGTCGAAAAAATTGTTTTAATTTTAGAGTTACCTATGATACTGAACTTACAAAAATCACCACACGATAAATGCGTACAAAACCTAAAAATGGCAAATTTTTTAAGAACGAAGTATCTAAGCCTAAGCTACAGTTAAAAGAAAAAATACTCTAAAAACTAATTTCTTTAATTCCATTATTTTGATTTCCAATTTTTGAATTTTTAAATTTTTTAATAATATTTTTTATAAAGTAGCTGTCCCGGTATCTATGTATTACCATTTACAAGACTGCATATGAATACTCACTAATTTAAGTCAGTAAACCGTTGTGACTTTTATATTTACGAACAAAAAATTATATTTTAAAGCTTCATAAGGCAGTATCAAATTTAAATTAATGTGAATATACATATTAGTTTTTAGTAATAGTTGATTCTACCATTCCGATTATTCTAAATCTTTGTCCAAATGATCCCAATAGCTAATCATCCGAAATGGTTTATTGTATCTAGTGAGAACATTTTCCTTTTTGTTTTTCAACGAACAGTTTTTTTTACAAACAAAAGCTAAACAACAAACAATTTAGCGGTAAGAAAACCTAGTTTTTAAAGAATAATTTTCATCATTTGTAAATACATTTCTTTTTTTCAAATAAGTGCTGTTTAGCTATTTTTTAAGGCGTTTTAAATCTTTAAAAAACCAGATTTTTAGGATATATATATTTTTTAAATCAGTTTTTAAATATTCAATCCAATATGGAATCGTTTAAAGTCTCTTTTGTACTATACTATTTTTTCGTTTAAGAAAATCGTATAAGATTTTTAATACAAAAATTTCGTTCAAGAATTTAGCATGGAAAATATGAACCATTTACATTGTACTATTTTTTGGTACGAAAACTCCAATATATTTTGGTTACTTTTTAGTAACTTTTATTATATTTTGTTGGCACCTTGAGTAACCAGGTCAAATATTCAATTTGATCATAACAGAAAGCGAATCATTTTCAAATTTAACGTATATTTAACGCTTGTTCCATTCTACATATTTATTCCTACAAAATAAATTGTGAGGGATAACAGTAATAAGTAGTATTTAACATCGTTTGATTGTTTCAGTTAACCTAACCCACAAATGACATGCGGTCAGATACAGTCATACAGTTACAGTAGAATACGCATGCGCCCATGCTAAAATTTGACGCATTTAGGGCACGTAGTAATTTCGTACGAATTTTTCGTTCAAGATTTTTAATTTCTGATTGACACCGTACTAGAAAATCGTATACGATTTTCTTAAACGAAAAAATAATATAGTATAAAACAGACTTAATTTATCCTAAACTTGCATAGTTGATGTATTTTATAGTATTAAATTTAATATTTTGCAGTATTGTACGAAAAATTAAACGCTTTAAAATTACTCAGGATTAAATAATTAAAAATATTTATATAAATATGTATAAAGAAATATAATTCAGGATTAATCGATTTTTTAAATAAGATGGATAAAATTTTTGAAAAGCACAGGGTGGTTTAAATTCCATTAGATTACATAAGTATCTCGCCTTATATTCAAGATAGAGAAACGGTTAAATTAGCAAAATGTGCAGTTTTTTTTAAGGCAAACTCAAACTCGTTTTCAAATATGCATAATCTATCATTTTTGGTTTTGGAGTTATTAAAAAATGAGTGTTTTTTTGTCATATTTTTAATGTGTCATATCTCCGGTATTGTTGTTAATATCGAAAAAAAAATCGGAGATTATTGTTTGATGTTTTTATGTGAAATTCGATTATACTAAAAAAAATAATTTTACGCTCACCGTTAAAAAAAGTTATTACACACAGTTTCCTTTTTTAAAATGGAAGCTATAGTTGGCTATAACCTATTTAAGCCAACTAAAGCTTCCTTTAAAAAAAAGGTAAGTTGGTGTCAAAACTTTATAATGGCGAGCGTAAATGTTTTTCAAAGTATAATTGAATTTTAAAAAAATATATCAAAAAATAATCTCTATAACTCTTTTCGATATTTACAACAATAACGGACATATGACACATTATAAATATCTATGACAAAAAACTTTTTTTTTTGTAACTTAAAAATCGGAAATGATAGTATATTTTTGAAAACGGTTTGTCTTAAAAAACTCCAATATTTGGTAACTCAACCGTTTCTCTATCTTAAATATTAAGCGAGATACCCATGTAATCCCATCGAATTTGGACCACCCTGTACTTACAACAAGCACTTGGGGCATAAAACACTGTGTAAATACAGTATGCCTAGTGTTGTTTGTATCGAACAGGATAGCTTAGAAATATGTTTTAACGAAAGACTGCATTAAGTCTAATGCAATCGTGAAAGCACGTTTCATAATGCACAAAAATAAATCATATTGTGTCCCATAAAACGTTTTATAATAGATGTCTCTTAAAAGACTCGTATAATGTATTTTAACGTTGGCTTTCATAGCGTGTAATGACTAGTTCGGCGCTGTGTAGGGACGCATGTTAATGTATTTTCCCCATCAGCAAAAAGGCAGCAGTATTAAGTAAGGAAGAGGGAGAGAATAAACAAAGACGGTTTGATCGAAATGGCCACCCATTAATAATTGTGTCGTGACAATTTGACGAATGTCGCGCAAAACACCCCTTCGTAACGGGACCCCATCTACCCCATCCACCCGCGCATCCGACCAACTCCCCATTGTAATGCTGCCGTCTAATAATCGTAATCAGATTAAAAATAAACGGAATCAACTTTTACCATTAGTGTAATGCTTTTGGTGATACAATCAGAAGTCGCATTTTACTGTTATTCTATTTACATCGTAAAATTTCATTTGCAAATATTAAATCAATTTTTTTTTTAAATCAAAGAGCTTTAAGTTGTAGTTCAATTCTGTGTCACGATATTTTTATTTGCCTGACAAAGTGTTTTAAATGTCTCAGATTTTGTCGTTATACTGGATGATTTTTAAATATTGCGAAAAAAAAACTCAGGAGTTAATTCCTTATGAAAAATTAAGGGGGGCTTTTATATAAATTTTTTCCTTGGACGTCTCCTTTCGGAGTTACAAACCCCCCCCCACGCCCTAAAGAAGAGCGGTAAAATTGGGTTTTTATTTTATTTCTCAAATTTGGATGAACGTAGGAGAATGTTATTTGGTAGGTAGATGTTTTGTACTTATTAAAAGGTTTCCATAGTTATATTTTCCCACATTCACGAGGGGCTGTAAAATGCGACCCCTGTTGGTTTTTTGATCAAAACTTTTTAGAGGTTTCAAATTTTGCAATTAAATTTTTTTTTTTGAAAGCTTGATTTATTTAGAAATTTTGTTTTTTCTTTAACTTTGCCTGCAAATAAAAAAAAATGAAATAAGTGAACAGGCATAATTAAATATTCTAATATAAAACGATTCGTTTTTGTGGCTATCCTGGTTTGTTATTGTTCATATTGAGTAGAATTGACCGGTGTTTTTGTGTTGTCACCTCGTATACTTTGTAATGAATTACACAAATGTTGAAATGTTCAATATGTATTTTACCGTTAGCAACACCATAAACGAAATGCATATCGCACATCGCAATATTTGTGTAATTCATTTTGAAGTTTAAGCGTTGAAAACACTCGTTAATTCTACTCAATATGAACATTAACAAACCATGGTGACCATCACTGTTTGTTTTGTAGGAAAAATTAAGGTTTAAGACAAGTTTTTTTAAATAGCAACATTTTAAACCTCCAAAAAGTTCTGCTCGAAAAACCAAAGGGGTTGCATTTTACAGTCCCTTGTGAATGTGGGAGAATACAACTATGGGAAACCTTTTAATAAGTACAAAACATTTACCAAGTATCATTCTCCTACATTCATTCAAATTTGAGAAATAAAATAAAAACCTAATTTTATCGCTCCTCTTTAGCGGGGTGTAACTTTGAACGGACACGTCTAAGGAAAGTAAAAATATAAAAGCTCCCCCTAGTTTTCGATAACGAATTAGCACACGCATTTTCCGAAATATTTAAGAATCGCCCGGATATCAAACAAATTTTATATTTTTTTCTTTTTTAAAGGTATAAATACTGGATGATAATGAAATTAGTCCAATTTAATTTTTTGATTATCTTTAGAAATAAAAGAATAAAGACAATATGGACAAATCATAACTATTTTTAGGAGCTTGACAACGAAATTAGTTCAATAAATAAAATATCTTTAATACGGGGTGTCCCAATTGTCGTGCACAGCTTGGAAATCTCGTCAACGGCAAGCGAAACAGAGTTGATTAAATGGGTCATATGATATAAGACCAACTTTTCTCCCTTATAGTCTGTTTTCTGACTCCATCTAGTCTAGTTTTGGGGCAATTTCTCCTTAAAAAGTCCATTGGTCAGCAACTTATTTCTATTTTTAGCATTACCTTCCACGCCTCTGATCTGTATATGACAATACTTAAAACAATAGATAAATAGATTTTCTCCTTTGATATTTTATCCCACAGGATTGAGTTGATAGATCTTGTAATATTTTTGCTGTTATTAATTCTATTATTTATCTCCTCATCGCTATTGCCATTTTTATTGAAGATGATCGCAGGGCCGTTCACAGATAATTCGGGCCCCGGAGAAGCAATAGACAACGGTCCCCCCTTTTCTCTAAGAAAGGTATAGATTTAAGACTTGCATTTTGATATACAGGGTGGTTCACATAGAAGGGCCACTATTACTTGTAAACGGTA
Source organism: Elmis aenea (assembly GCA_947652605.1). Classification (NCBI taxonomy): domain Eukaryota; kingdom Metazoa; phylum Arthropoda; class Insecta; order Coleoptera; family Elmidae; genus Elmis; species Elmis aenea. The sequence goes on from OX393581.1 coordinate 35,903,196, forward strand.
ATATCTACAAAGAAGTTTAAATTAGACAAATTAACAGATATTGAAACAAATGAATGCTTTCATTTTACAGTGCGTAAAAAAATCTACAACATTTTCCCCAAAAATATTTTTGTACATTTAGGTGTAATCGAAATATTAACGATAAAAAAATGCCTATTTTGATTTTTGTTGGATTATCTAGCGTGCCATAAAACTTTTTTAAAACGTTAAAGCATCACTGAATAGGTCTCAGAAAGGGTAACAATTTGTCAAATTTAAAGTTCTTTGTAGCTCTTTTCGTTTAAGACGTTTAAGAGATCCCAATTGTGTTCCGCCCTTCTATGCAGACCACCCTGTAAACTACGTAATTCTGTATTAAAAATACGAAAAAAATATATTTAGAGCAAAATGTTTAGTATAATATAATAACCCAAGTCTCCAGAGTTCTTCGACTTTGGCTACAACTATATTTTTTTCTTTTTTTTCTGGAATCCCGAATTTAGGTTGATAATGCTTCACGAACGGCAGGGTTTTTGGCGGGCGCGGAAATACACAATATAACGACATAACATCACAGACGAACACCAGCGCTCTCACAACACTGCAATTCGAGTGAAAGAGGAAAGAGGAAAGGAGTGGGAAGGAACGTATGACATACGATTTTCAGATATTAAGAGAAAACGCTTCAAAAAATTATGTTGTCGAGGTTCTCATAAATTTAAACAGCATTTGTAAACAAAACATTGTGTATTGGCTCGAATCCGGGCCCCCTTTGCGATATCGGGCCCCGGGAATTAGTCCCGTCTACCCCTCTCCCCTATGATAGGTCCTGGATGACCCCAACATATTAACTTTTGTTGGTTTTATTAAACAATTTGTAAAATTATAGTAAACAAATTTGTTATTTTTATTCCACAAAATTGACTTTCATCTGACTTAGTGACTTCTTTCTTGGGTAAATTTATTTAGTTTATAAATATCATACAAAAAAAAAATCTTGAAGCGCTCTCGAATTTTAACACCTCGGATGTTGGGTCGCCCAGGCGGTCCGGCCAGTTGAGCCGTCCCTGCTTGTCACTCCCTCGTAAATCTAAAATTACGCAGTTTACGCGCTATAATATCGTGAAACAGAATCGTAAGTGGCATATTTCAACTCAAATGCCGAATACGTGACCGTACACCGACAGTGCCTCTTAAATTTAATCTCTCGCTCAGTTCTCGAAAGATGTAAACTCCCTGCACGGAACAAGAAAAATCTGTATTTCGTTGTATTTCTCTAGATTAAATTTCGAAGTAGGTAAACGTTATTCATATTTCGAGTGTTTTGACAATAATGTACATACTAAAACATTGTGAGGGTAACGTCATCTGCAGAAATTATCACGACTTCTTGAAAGTTAATATAGCAAAACAAAGCAGCCCTTGTACACAATGGATATCATGCTCTTAGGCTGAAGGAGTTCCGCTAGGATAAGACAGAGGAAAAGAAATGGGTTTTTGACATAGATATAATAAAAATCTTTTTTAACAACAATTTCAGTCAAACTATAGATACTTTTAGCAAAATCGACACAGACTATTGGCGAAGAGTATAAATATTTGTATTCATGCTTAACAGGAAAAAATCAATGTATGACTTTTTTTTAAGGAAAATGTGCCAATATCACGTGCCAGGCTTCAGGTCGCCAAGGTTACAATATTAATTTGACAAAATAAATAAATCATTCAAAACGAATGACAAAAATCAAGCTTAATACAATAATGATTTTAAAAGAAAGTTGGGATTTTAGGATCTGTTAGCGAAAAAATCAGTGAGTCCTCAACGTAAATATTTTAATTAAGTCATAGGGGGTAAACTCTTTCGGAAACTGGTGCCCGAAATTTGGAGTGTTAAATTTGCAATTACAGTCAAGCAGTTCTTTTTCAGCTAAAAATAATGTTATCTGCAACCAGGTCCGGCCCGATAATACGCGGGGCCTGGTGCAAAAAGGCCATGCGGGGTCCACCGGGGGAGATTTATCAAACGAAAAATTGAAAAAATGTGTTACATATTACAATAATTATTAATAAAAGTTTTTCATTTAAAAAAAAACTAATACGCATAAGTATATTGTGTAGTTACACTTGTGTTGAACCCCCGTTCATTTATATTAATTTAGTGCATTTTGTAAATATTGTTTAAGTCAGGGACTGAGAACGGAACGAAAACGAAAACGTTAAACGAAATTAACCGAAATTTTTTTAAGAACGAAAACGAAACCGAAAACGAAATTATTATTTTTCGTTCAAGAACGAAAACGAAATAAATATTTTCCAAAACCGGTTTTAACCGGTTAAAACCGGTTTTGTTGCTATTTCAATTTTATTTGTTAAACGTAAACGCGAATTTACCTTCTGTGCTGGGGAGACTCCACGAGGCAGTTAAAAATCTCACTTGAAATAAGTGAGCTTCACTTTTCTCCATATATTTACGTGAATATGTATAAACAACTTTATTGTTTATACTTGCAATTTTGTGTAACACAATTAACGGTACAGATATTCTCTGTTTCTAATTTGTTTTTTAGATGATCAATATAGAATAGACACTTGATTGGATATATATTATCAATGTGTATGTTTTATTTGCGTTTAGACATAATAATAGTAAAATTTATTCTTACTTCCAAAAGGACTAATGTAAAAAAAGATTTATTGGAAGATGTGTTGCTAGTAAGATTTAACGGAATGTGAAAATGTATATCGTATGGTATGTACAAACTATAAAGTTGAAGTATATTTCAAGTTAATATAAGTTTTTTTTAAATATCTTTTTTATTTATAACATTTAGTAAATTATCCACTTGAATTAATTCTTTTGTCTTTTTAAATAATTACAGCAGGATCTAATTTAATTCAAATGCATAGAATTTTAGTACTAAAACAAATTTAAAACAGCACTTGCAAAATGTTTATATTTTTAAATAAAGATCGTGTGTCTAACTTAACCTAATCACGTTGTGTTTTTGCACCTTACGGGTGTTAAACTTAATAAAATGGTTAAATGTTAATGTGTTTAACGATTTGGTAAATTTAATATGGCGATCGTTCGCCAGTCTAAAATATGCTGTCCGTGAGCATCAAACCCCATCGTCATCGTTTATATTTTAGTTGAGACGCAAATATTGTTATCGTATTTATAGAGGGTTGTGGTGACTAGAAAAAAATTTCGGTTCACGAAAACGAAAAAAGATTTTTTTCGGTTAGAACGAAAAGAACGAAAACGATATATTTCGTTTTCGTTCCGAACAGAAACGAACGGATTTTTTTTCGTTTTTAGTCCCTGGTTTAAGTTATATTTTTTTGCATTTAAATTTGTTTCAGTTGTTACATTGGTCATACAAATTCTGATTATAACAATTTGGGTTTCCCCCAAATCTCCAAATTCCTGTATTCTTGGTATCCTGGGTATTTCTGTATCGTATCGACCAATGGCAGCAATGATTGTAATGTAATGATGTAAATTAGGCATGTACATAGTTTTAAATATGCATCCCAGTTCTATTCATTCATTCGATTCATTCGAGTTCTGATTCCAATTTCGATTCTGATTCAGTGCAGACTCATTCTGATAAGCTCCGATAGTCTATGTAAGCTTATTCAACAGTTCCGTGTCGTTGTGACCAGTGGCGTAGGCAGGAGGGGGTCAGGGGGGTTAGAACCCCCCCCATAAGTTCGCAATAAGTCGTTATAGATCCGGAGAACTGTTAATTTTGTGCTTAAAAAAAAGGTCTTCGGCTATTTTTGCCGTTTATTAACCTCCCTATGATAAAACCATCAAACATCCTGCTGCAAAAACAGAGTGGTGACCTAAAAATATAGGTCCTCAGCTGTTTTTGCGTTTGTTAACCCCCCCCCCATAGGAGCATCCTGCCTACGCCACTGGTTGTGACCAAACTTTTAAGTTGTGTAAATAAAGTACATTAAACCAAGTTCAAAGCGACTTTCCATTATTAGTGGGTTCCAATTCCAAGCGCCGACGTCGAGCCCAATATTTAAAGAAGACGAACAATTAGATTAGCGTCGTAACGTTCGTCATTCTCATCTTCTAACGTCGTTATCGTCTTCGTACATAACGTCGTCGTATACGTATATACGTTGTGGGCGGTACACATCAGAAAATGTCATCTTGATAAAAGTTCGTGCATGGCCAAAACTGCTAAAACTATCTAAGATAAAAAAAAAAATTAAATTCATATGACGCTAGAAAGATTCGCAAGAATAAAGTGCCCTAATATTAAGAGTTACAAAAAAGTTCACAAGTAAAATTTGTTTAGAACTTAAAATTATGATCAATTATAAATATTTGATGTTAAATGTTCAAATAATATTTTCATGGTAATTTTATCTTTCAAAAAAACTACACAAATAAAAAAATATTATTATCGATTTTTTTTATCTTAAAATTAGTTTTAAGTCATTCAATAACTTTTATCAGGAATAATGTTTTCTGAGAAATTAATAATAAAAAATCGGTTCCATTTGTTGCAGACTTTTTGCGAATTAAAACTACCTAGGTACTATGAATTAAAAAATGAAAAATTTAAGGTCAAATATTATATTAACCCATATTTTTGAATTCTAAACATTTTTTTATTACAGAAGTTTTTGGTAACTTCTTAAAGTAAGAGCACTTTACTCTTGCGAATATTTCTAAAATCGATAAAATTTAATGTCAGATGAATTTTTATTGATCTCTTTTCATGTTAAAATTAATTTTAGGCCATGCACCAACTTTTTTTAAGAATAAAGTTTTTTCCGATAAATAGATAATATTTTTTTATTATGTTAAACACTTTCTGAATGACCCTAATATGTTTTTTAAAATTTTCTGCTCTGTTTTTAAAACAATTGTAACGATTTTTTGATGTGTCATCGGCCAATTTTATTTGAAATTTTTATTGCACGCACATTTTAGATAACGTTATTACGCGTCGACGCTGATTTTACGGAGTGAACGAACTGGTGGAGGCGAAAATCTGTATCGCAGGCAATATCTAGGTCCACTTCACGTCACTTGCCAGCTGCTCTGTATTCATATACTCGATTCGGTACGTTTAGGATATCCTTACTCTATCGATTTTAGTAATCACACTGTACGATTCATTGTATAATTAAGAAAGACTTGCATTACGTGCAGGGCTGCCAAATTTAATTAAATAAAACAGATTAAAGTTAATAGGTTTGATGCGACTCCGCTAATGCCAGGTTAGGTTGGGTAGGTAACTTTAAAATAAATTCAATCAAAATTTTACAATCGAAGTTGGCCATGATTTCTTAAACAAGTGATGTTTCCAATTAATAAGCAAGTAAACGTTATATCCCAGTACATTTTTAAACTTTTAAGACAAACCGTAAATTCTTTAGTATTTTATGCCTGTTTATTGTGGTATGTATTTTAAACATGGCTAAATTTGAACACTTTAAAAAGTTTAATATGTTAAAAGTTTACATTGTTAGTGGTAAAAACGTGAATGCTGCTGTAGAATTTTTTTTAAAATGACTTGACTTTTATTAATTGCAAACATCACTTGTTTGCCAAATCATAGCAAACTGTGATAATATTTTTTTTTACAAAATTAGCGATATCTTGTTAATACAGGGTGAGTCATTAGTGGCGGATCGGTCGATTGTGGCTAAACGGTTTGAGATAAAAAATTGATTCAAACGATATTTCATACAGTTTTTTCTTCCGAACACGATAAAAATATTTTCAAATATACAGGGTGAGTCACCTCTCTGGAACCAATAGCAACTTTTATATTTCAAATACAACACCCCATTTTTTATTTCATATTCTTGACCGCCTTCATTTTAGCTTTACATTGATACAAAATAGTATAGGTTTTTATGCGGCCTTGTCACAAAAAAAAAAAAATTAAAATTCTTCAAGGTTTTAAGTCCTTATTAAAAAATTTCTCCTGAAGCCATTTTTCGAAGCACAGAGTTGTAATTTGGTAAGGATACGCAGAAAACATTGCTCTATTAGCTCGATACAAAAAAGTTTGAATTACGCATACAGGGTGTTCATAAATAGGTGACAACTTCCATGATTTTCAAAAGCTCGTAACTCAATTTTTTCAAATGCAAACCTCTTTATTTTTTTATGTCATCGAATTCGTCTTTAAGAGAGCTTCATTTTTTGTTAAGTATGTCCTATACCCAAAACTCATACTTTTCGAGATATTTGATATTGTTTCTTCTAATCGTTATTGAAACAAATAGAGTGCCGTGGAAATCGAAAAAACTGACTGTTGACTCTACTAACGACAAAAACTTGTCATTTATATCTTAAATTATTGCATTTGTACGATGATTTTACTGTACAAGAGCAAATTGATGTGGTTTATTCACCATTTCGTGTTTTTAATTACTAATAGTAGGCAGATATTTAGCTTATAACATAAGGAATAAATAAATTGGCAACCAAATAAATTTTATTATTATTATAAACTTTGATAGTGTTTTTAAACCTGTTTGCATTTCTACAATGAAGTTTACTTTACAAGAACAAATTGATATGGTTTATTGCCTCGGAGAAGGTGAAAGAAATCCTTTACTGGCGGCAAGGATTTACGCACACCGATATCCTGAGAGACGCCACCCAAAACGAGATTCTTTTGAAACGTTGAAGGAGCGATTTGAACGTACCGGGGATGTGGTTTATAAAAAAACTGATCGCAAGAAGAATATTGCCAATGAAGAAAATACGTTTTTAGTGTTGACGAGTGTTGTTGAAGATCCCCATAATAGCACAAGAAAAATCAGTGAGCAGTTAGAGTTAAGTCAAACCTCTGTATCCAGAATATTAAGACAAAACAAATTTTATCCCTACCATATAACACTCCCGCAGCAGTTGGAACCAGTTGATTTTGAAAATCGTCTAGCTTTTTGTAATCGGGCATTGGAAAGGATCGGGGAACAACCCAACTTTTTTTATTTTGTTTTATTTACCGACGAGGCGACATTTCATAAAAATGGGTTTGTTAACACCCATAACTTCCATTATTATGATACAAACAATCCTCATTTCATCAGGCCATTGGATCATCAGCATAGATGGTCACTAAATGTATGGGGTGGTATAGTTGGCAATCATGTACTGGGGCCCTATTTCTTTAATGGCAATGTCAATGGAGAACGCTATTTGCAATTTTTGAGAAATGAATTTCAAGATCTCATAGATGACTTGCCTCTTAATATGATTCATAGAATGTGGTTGCAACAGGATGGCGCACCTCCACACTACAGCCAAGAAGTAAGAAGATATTTAAATAATGAATTTCCACAACGATGGATAGGTCGAGGAGCTCCAGTGAATTGGCCAGCACGATCACCTGACCTTACTAAGCTGGATTTTTTCCTATGGGGTTATGTGAAGGAGTTAGTGTATAGGGATGCTGCAACTACCATGGAGGACATGCAAATAAGAATCATAAATGCCTTTAGAACTGTTGGTCAACAGCAGGTTTCACCAAATGTAGGAAGATCATTTATTGACAGAATACAAATTTGTATACAAGAAGGTGGCCGTCACATTGAACACATAATTTAGGATTTTGTTAAATAAACTTAGACTTTACTCTTTCCCAACATAGTGTGCTCTGTTCGTTCAGTCTTTTAATATTTGCGCCCCCTTTTTCATTTTTGTGCCGCCAAATTATCGCTGTCGTTTTTTCTTCCTCATAAATACGCACTTGTGGGTAGCTTAGCTCTGCCATTAATTTTTAGATTGCATAGGTGTATAATTTTAATTAGTTGCTCCGTATATTTTGATTAACATGTAGTTATAGGCTAATTAGTTTATTCAATGTAGTGGATTTCATATAGCAATGATTTTTTTATGTTCTATTGCTATATTTACAGAATTTATTTAATGCTTTTTGAGGTTTCAATAAATTATTATTTCTTCATTTTCCATTTTGATGTATGGCACGCCCTCAAGGGGGGTGCGCCGCACAGGTTTAGAAACATTATCAAAGTTCATAAAAATATTAAAATTTATTTGTTTGCCAATTTATTTATTGCTTATGTTATAAGCTAAATATCTACATACTATTAATAATTAAATACACGAAATGGTGAATAAACCACATCAATTTGCTCTTGTAAAGTAAAATCATCGTACAAATGCAATAATTTAAGATATAAATGACAAGTTTTTGTCGTTAGTGAAGTCAACAGTCAGTTTTTTCGATTTCCACGGCACTCTATTTGTTTCAATAACGATTAAAAGAAACAATATCAAATATCTCGAAAAGTATGAGTTTTGGGTATAGGACATACTTAACAAAAAATGAAGCTCTCTTAAAGACGAATTCGATGACATAAGAAAATAAAGAGGTTTGCATTTGAAAAAATTGAGTTACGAGCTTTTGAAAATCATGGAAGTTGTCACCTATTTATGAACACCCTGTATGCGTAATTCAAACTTTTTTGTATCGAGCTAATAGAGCAATGTTTTCTGCGTATCCTTACCAAATTATAACTCTGTGCTTCGAAAAATGGCTTCAGGAGAAATTTTTTAATAAGGACTTAAAACCTTGAAGAATTTTAAATTTTTTTTTTTTTTGTGACAAGGCCGCATAAAAACCTATACTATTTTATATCAATGTAAAGCTAAAATGAAGGCGGTCAAGAATATGAAATAAAAAATGGGGTGTTGTATTTGAAATATAAAAGTTGCTATTGGTTGCAGAGAGGTGACTCACCCTGTATATTTGAAAATATTTTTATCGGGTTCGGAAGAAAAAACTGTATAAAATACCGTTTGAATCAATTTTTTATCTCAAACCGTTTAGCCACAATCGACCGATCCGCCACTAATGACTCACCCTGTATAATACATAAACCAATATATTTTAAAAAGCTGAAAAGACTTATGAACTACTAAAGTTTCCATTAAAAAAAAAAGTTTACATTATATGCCGTTATAAATGCTTGAATTTCTTTTTAAATTGAGCAATAAATGTTTATCAAAATGGAAAGTGATATAAAAAATCTGGACACAAGCGTCTTTATCTCAAAAGAATAACTTAAGAAATGGATATGAGATTTTCGCTATTATGGAAACCGAGATACCTCATAAAACATTCGAATTTGGTCCACCCCTTAAATGCATATTAAAAATGTCTTTAGAGATCACTAGTAGTAGGAGAAACTAGACTATAGTTTTACACATAGTGCATAAAATTGTTTTAGAGTGTAAATTATTTCAAGTAAGTAAAAATAATGCGGTACATTCGGAGATGATAATAGTAAAACAATTTACCGAAGAATGGAAAACGTTTTAAAAACACGTGACAATGAAAGGGACATTTATTTTTATGCTCTGATCATTAAACCTATAAAAACACCCAAAGAATTAATTATTTTATTTTTAATTACGACATCAGACTAATATTCCAATATTATGTTTTTAAAAAAACAACAGTTTTTTCTTCAGTTATACAGAAAATTATTAATAAGATTACCTGTAAATGAACTCATAACTCATAAGTAATATAGTGGTTCATAAATTTACGCAAATTTTTTTTATAGATCATTTTTAAGTCGGTATAAATACTCAATAACTCTAAAAGAACAATAGCTCACTACTTATACAGGATGGTCCACATTTTTGTAGCAGGACTTTAACAGTCGATACAAAATTTATTTTAAAGCGAATATTCCGTATCAACATGGGTCCATCAACGCTTCATTTAAAATTTTAAAAGATACAGGGTGTTGAAATTTTCGAAGAAATATCAATAATGTTTAAGCGTTTCTCAACCAGTAAATATATTTAAACCAAATTTGGTATACAGCACCACCTTACCACATTCGATAAGAATTTCAAGCCCCATAAGCAACCAGTGCCGGAGTTGTGGGGGTTCAGTTTCAATAAATTTTATAAAAAACTAGTACGGCCCTATTCAAAATCAAACTCGAACCTGTTTTTGGGTAGAGCATTTTATTCTAAACAAAAAGTGTCTCTTGACTTTTCTTTGTATCGGCCACCGTTTGGCGCGAAATTTTATTTATTTTACTATTCTCGCGAAAAATTAGCTCATAAATTCTATCTAAAAATATCGCTAATATTCGAAATAAAGAAATAATTACCGATTTTTGCAGTTTTTAATAATCTGGTATTATAACTAAATGCTAATAATGAGGGAAGAATGATCCACATTTTAAGCATTTACTCTGCAATTTGCAATTTTCTGCTTTTCGCGATATTTTTCGATGGAATTTATCAGCTATTTTTTCACAACTCTGAAATAAATCAAATTTTGCGCCAAACGGTGGCAGATACGAAGAAAACTCAAAAAAAACTTTGTGTTAAGAATAAAATGTTCTAACCAAAAACAAGTTTGAGTTTGATTTTGAACAGGGCCGTACTAGTTTTTTACAAAATTTATTGAAACTGAACCCCCACAACTCCGCCACTGGTTGCTATTTATAAAACAGATGAACCATCTGTTTTACGATTGGACATTCTAAACCTAACTAGAGGTGGAATTGTTAATAGAATCCTATATTTATGTGCGTTTTACATAAACTCCTTAGTATTTTAAGATTTAACAAAGGGTTGAAAAGGTATCAATATTATGACTACTTTATTTTATTTTGCAGAAGAAAAAAAACAGTTGATTCAATTTCAATTTCTTCTTATCTTTTATTTAAATTTTTGTAATTCTTTTTTCACGATGCAACAAATTAAGTTAAGGAAACAAGTCTAATTGTATCTAAATTCGAAAACCTCATAGATATTCAAAGTGCGTCACAGACGAGTATATCTTACGACCCTCTTTTGTCGGTAGTGTATATCACCCACGGGGATCGATTTTGAATATTAAGTAATCGACAGTTCTTATTGATAAGTCACTCTGTCTGCAGCCTGAAATTTCATGTTCCAATATATTTTAAAGATCGCCAAACGACTTATTTTGTAATAAAAGAAATACTGGACTATTTATTTTATTAAAAAAAGAATAAATTGTATAATTGCTTTTTATTATTCATTTCAAGTCTAATTTCCGTTATGAATATGTAATATCGGCTCCAGGATGCGAGCTGATCGATCCGAACCAGTTTTATAAAGACTAGGATGACATGTCTAAATGCAGTGCTGTATAAAAAAGGATCCAGAACACAATTTTTTAGTAAGAGGAAAAGTTGAAGATCGAAAGAGTTCTAGTTTTTATAGTATTTTGTATCTACCATTAAACCGTATAATGATAAAGTAAAACTTGTGTAAAAATATTTTTTAATGTTAATTTGTCGGTAAAATTACAGTTTAACAAATTATTTGTGACTATTAGGTTATAAAATACCGACGATCATTTTTAAGCAGTACTTAAACATTTACATACAGGGTGTCCCCTTTATCACCGCGAATATTTTAAGTGGTGATAGAGGACCTTTTTCTAAGAAAAAATTTTAAGTAAATTTTTTTCCTAAAATCAAATGCTAAGCTGATATCAACACTTACTTGATTTTTTTACACTTCTGCATTTATAAGACTCTGTAGCCGAAAATATCAATTTTATCGTAAAATACCTTAAAGCTTTTTAATAGAGCATGAAATTCTCTACAAAATTAGTTCCATTTATTTTTTGTCACAGGCAGTGGTTTGAGAGTTATAAAGCAGTTTGTCCAAAAAAATGTAAAACATTTACAAAATTTGATTGTTTCTTAGACTTTGCAACCGCTGTATCTTTAAAACGAAAGGTTGTACAAAAAAACCAACGGCCCATTCCGGATAGCAAATTTTATGGGCTACAACTTTGGTCAAAGGAAATTTTTTGAAAATCAAACCGATTTTCCGGAAAAGCTGAAAATAAGGAATAGAGTGCAAAAACAAAATTTCCTACAAATATTGTTTTGTATTTAAAAATGCTTTTAAAGAGAGTGCGATTACGTGATTGAAACTGATGGAGGTCATTTTGAACACTTATTGAAGTAATTTTGTGGTTACACGTTAAATTTATTGCGTCCAGATGGATTTGCATTGTTTTGCATTTTATCGTTTTTTTTTTTCACCTTTTTCACTATTATAAACATTTCTATGATACATTTAGTTTTATTGAACAACATATTTACCGAAGTTGTAGTCCGTTAAATGCCTTATCCGCAATAGGCATCCGTTTTGCTCAACGACGTTTCGTTAAAAAGATGCGGCGTTTTTAAAAATTTACATAACTTATTTATATGCAATTTTACAATTTTTTGTTAAATTTGTTCGTTAGCTCCTTAAAAAAAAAGATAAGGCGTGGTTTTCTGAAGAATTTCAAACTTCATAAAAAGCTTTGAAACTGATGTGATACATAATTTTATGAATGTTGCCGATGCTATGGCATTTTTAAATACAAAATATCATAATTACCGGGAGTTTTTGTTTTTCGAAAACGATAAAATGCAAAACAATGCAAATCCATCTAGACGCAATAAAATTAACATGTAACCACAAAATTACTTCAATAAGTGTTCAAAATGACCTCCATCATTCAATTACGTAATCGCACTCTCTTTAAAAGCATTTTTAAATACAAAACCATATATGTAGGATATTTTGTTTTTGCACTCTATTCCTTATTTTCAGCTTTTCCGGAAAATCGGTTTGATTTTCCGAAAATTTCACTTGTCCAAAGTTGTAGCCCATAAAATTTGTTATCCGGAATGGGCCGTTGGTTTTTTTGTACAACCTTTCGTTTTAAAGATACAGCGGTTGCAAGGTCTAAGAAACAATTCAATTTTGTACATTTTTTACATTTTTTTGTACAAACTGCTTTATAACTCTCAAACCATTGCCTGTGACAAAAAATAAATGGAACTAATTTTGTAGAGAATTTCATGCTCTATTAAAAAGCTTTAAGGTATTTTACGATAAAATTGATATTTTCGGCTACAGAGTCTTATAAATGCAGATGTGTAAAAAAATCAAGTAAGTGTTGATATCAGCTTAGCATTTAATTTTAGGAAAAAAATTTATGTACTTGAAATTTTTTTATTAGAAAAAGGTCCTCTATCACCACTTAAAATATTCGCGGTGATAACGGGGACACCCTGTATATTAATAAATCTTATATTTTCTTGTAGTAAAGGGTAGTTCACACGGTGACATTTGATGTCGCGACATCAAATGTCACCGTGTGAACAGCCTGATGTCGCGATGCCACGATGTCACGACGCTAGTGCCGCGATGTCGCGACATCGATATTGACAGTTCGGCATTTGACGTAAGCCTACCATACTTGGGTAGTGAGCAGCATACGACAACATGAAAGTAACGAGAGATCATTTTTGAAAAAAAATAAAATTGGAAGACAAATAATTTACACACAATTTAGTGCAAACTTTTAATTTGTAGACAATATACAGTTTATATTTTCATATTTCTACAATGCTTTGACTAACTGAAAATTACTTTTTCTGCTATAGTAATAATATATTACATAACAAGAGTTTGTTATAAGAATTATTCACGAATGGAAAAGTTGCGCACGGAGCCGCGTAGCTGCGAGTGCGCAATTCCACCAGTGCTTCCTTTACAACTAATGTTTTGTACTACACTTTTTCAACGATCAAATAATACATACGATTTTTTTTGCCAATGGTGAACACACTTGTACGTACGCTGTTAACTTTCAAGTTTAACGTAAGTGTACTTTGTCATTTCTAGACAAGTGCGTTTTTTGCTTACCGTGCGTAAGAACTCACTTACTACGCTTGCAGGAAGTGTTTGACGTGAGCCTACTTTGATTATATCTAAAAAAACTTTGCTTTTTGCTTACCATGCGTAAAGGCCCACTTACTATGCATACGGGCTGTACAATAATAGTCATTTACAATAGTGGTCGTAGAAAAATAATATTGCGTGATCATTTAATAATGAAAATGGTTTAAGCCAATTTTCCGTAGTCTAATTTAACATGGGATGCGCTAAGAAGTAAAACAGTGCCATTTTACAATTACATTCGCAATGTAATACGAAAATCTATGCGTTTCTAAACACCAAAAAATTCATAAGGATAATGCATATAAAGATTAAACAATAGTATGTTCTTGTATTTATTTATTTATAAATAAAACCGGAATAAAACACAGCGTAATTCAAGTAAAATTAAAATTTAATGATGTTTACTATTCAATAATCATAAAACTGGCGTAAGTCTATTTATGGTCCAAAAACAAAAATATTGGTTTAGTCAACCTTAAACAAATCGTTTGCTTAATGAATTTACGCACATATGTTCCTAGAAACGGAGACAAACGTAGTAGACTTTATTTTGGAATCAACTAAAATGCAAATCCTTAAGTATTTTTAAAGAACAATGGACTAACACCACCTTCATAAAAAACAATCCATATAATAAACGGAATTATGATTTCAACGAGTTGCATTTTTAGTTACTTATTCAAAGTGTTTAATTCAACATAAAACCGTAGAGAAAAACATGTGGTTGAATTGGCAAATAGGAATCTAAACTGAAAACATGCATATGATGCCCAATTCCTGAAATATCCGACACAATATAAAATTTATTTTAACTTTCATTTGAAGCAGTTGAATCATCAAAAGAAGACATTTGATATTTGGTGTATACAGTTTGACAACATAACATAACACAGCCTGCTTATTGTTTTTTTTTTCATAAACGCCATATTGGATTTTGTTGTTATCAGTTAATGTGGTTTATATTTTTAGATTTTTAATAACTAAAAAATAGCAGCAAGGCCCTAAATTTGAAGGTTTTGAAAATATCTGGTTTTTTGTTTGGTTTAGTATTATCGTTTTATATGTGTAAGATTATTAACAAAATTAAGACAGATTTTTAGTATTTGTTTTAATATATTATTTTAAAATTAAAAGAATTATATTTGTAAAGATTTTTTATTTGATTCAATACAACTAGAAAAATTAAATAAATAAATAACATAATCCTATATTTATACAGTTGTAACGTTAAAATCCCATGAAACGAAATGTAGATAACAATGAAAACGCAATTTGAGATGAAAGCAAAATACTAACGAATACTGAAATATTTGTGAAGGTGTCAGAGACGAGAGAAATTCATGAGAAACGTGCCCTTACTTTTAAAGCTAGGATTACCCACCATGTGGTTGAAGAAAGAGGCTCAATTACTACCCGCCGACTCAAATAAACACAAATTAAACAATCTGAAGTTCCGTTTTCAGAAAGTTTATCTCAATTCGTGGATTACTTAGATGTAATTAGATTTTTAGCTTCTTCTTTGGCACCTGGCGTCTCCGACAGTCGGTTTCCCCTACGATTCAACAGGTTGGCAACTCGTATTTATTATTTAGCTCCCCGTCTAATCGAAAATTCACCTGTTACATGACGCCTTCATTACTATATTTATTTTGTAAACAGTTTAGGGAAATCCAAATCCAGTTTACCCTCAGGATAACACCAATTTAATCAAACAAACACATTTGCATTTAAAATACTGACAGTTAATGTTATCTAATAAATTTGGTAGATGAAATATCAACAATATAAAGTGATTTCTAAACTAAAAGTTGTAGTTTATTAGTCTTCTTATATCAAGCATCTATTTTGCTATGGGTTGGTAGTTTTTACAATACAATCTATAATATATTATCTACGCTATATTATCTCTAATAAAAATTAAGCAAAAATTAAAAAAAAAAAAAATAAGCAAAAATTAAGCAATGATCTCGAATCGAAAACTTGGCATTAGATTTATGGTTTTAAAACTATTTAAGTTATAAAATTAATTAAATATTTCCAAAGTACCTTTATCGTTGTTTTTTGTTGATGTTATTCACTTTTGTGGTGTAGGTTTATAGTGTGACTTAAACGAAACTGTTTGATTATTGATAACGGATTGTACACAGTTGATAGTTTTACGTAAAAATATTTCGTAAATAAATTATATACAGTATTATTCACAATTGACTGTAGTTTTACCGTTCTATTCTAATATGTTTTTTATTTTTTTAAGTACTTGGAACAGTAACAAATGTATTTTACTTAAGGTAAACTAAAGTAAAAATAAAAAATTAAGTTAATGATACTGTTTTTTATTACGAATTTGTAAAAAAACAACTTGTTTTATTTAAAATACTTTGTTAAACTGCATTTTTTTGTAACGAAAAATAGTGTTTTGAGTCCAGGTTTTGTTATTTATTAGCCCCAAAATTTTAAAATACGGGTAAATTGTGGATGAAAGTGCACTACTTTATTTTTAACATGTGGCAAAGAAAGTAATTATTTTGTATGACCATTATATACAGCGTAGTCCACATGAAGGGGCCACTATTGGGATATCGTTAACGGTAAGAGCTACAAAGAAGATTAAATTAGACAAATTGTTCCTTTTTCGGATACCTATTCATTGATGCTTTAATGTTTTTAAAAAAGTTGCATGGCACGCTAGATAATAAGCAAAAATCAAATAGTTTTTTTTTTGTATCGTTAATAATTCGGTTATACTTTATGTTACAAAAATATTTTTGCCTGGGAACGTTCGCCGAGCGCGAGCGCGCAGCGCGAGTAGTCTGTGATTGTTAATCTGGGAACGTCTGCCGGGCGCGAGCGCGGAGCGCGAGTAGTCTGTGATTAATAAAAGAGAATTGTAATCACCCGTGCAACGCCGGGTCAATCAGCTAGTAATAATATAATGTTTAATATATTTTTTTAATATTTAGACTCAAAACAAATAAAACTCATCAAAAAAATTCATCCCTATAAAGCTATAGTGTCATGAGTTTAAACAATATAGAAACAAATGAATGTTTTTACTTTACAGTGCGTACAAAAATCAACAACTTTTTCCTCAAAAATATTTTTGTAACATCAAGTATAACCTAGTTAATAACGATTTAAAAAAATAATTTGATTTGTTTATTATCTAGCGTGCCATGGAACTTTTTTTAAAACATTAAAGCATCATTCAATAGGTCTCAGAAAGGGGAAAAATTAGTTTAATTTAAACTTCTTTGTAGCTCTTACCGTTTATGAGATCCCAATAGCAGCCCTTCTAGGTGGACCACCCTGTATATTTATAATACTAGTCATTTTTAAGTCTGTAATTTTACTCATCATTTTTTTTACATAACGTGAGCTGAGATAACGTGCTATATAAAAATAAAACCGTCAAAATAATAATTAACTAAAGGGGATGCAGTGTCTAAGCTGATAGATAATTAAAATTTTATTTTATTTTGTTTTAATCGATACACGTAGTGGTTATGTAAATGTCGGGGCTTGATTATAAATAATTAATATTTAAAGCAAGTCCCGCAAAACAACTAAACTGAAAATAACACACAGCTTACGTTTTTATTCTTCCCATTGACGACGGAATTTTAATTTCAGACTAAAAACTAATTAAAATATTAAAATCGAGTTCACTGCACTTGACTATCTTGTTTTATAAAACTATGGGTGTTAGAACTCCGGATTCATGAGGTAACTCGGCTACCCGGAGCGACAGACTGGCTCCGGAACTACGGATTCTCGCGTTTGGCTCTCAGTCACGTGTCTTCGGCATTTTTGCAGCATCACTACATCTTTCTTAAGGGTCAATTTCTTTAGATGCAATTATACGTTATTGGTTTTTCATATCATTTTGATCAAAAATGACGTAGGTAATAGTAGCACCACTTGTGTTGCCCAAATGTCGTATTTAATTGCATCTTTAAATTAAAATAATAATAAAGTAATGTAAATTTATAATTTACATTTATTTATCAGTATTATTGTATATTTAATATTGGTATAATACGGTTTTTTTAAATTTTCTGAGTTATTTATAAAAATAGATATGGCAAGTGATATCTCATTAGAAAGAGAAAAACGGCACATTTAACAATTCTAAGGCCAACTTGACAGACAATAAAAAAAACATTATTAAGGATAATATTTCAAATATGAAGAGATTAAAAAAATAAAAATAATATTTATGTTCTATAAAAAAAGTATCTAAAGAAGCAGGGACTAAAAACGAAAAAAATTCCGTTCGTTTCTGTTCGGAACGAAAACGAAATATATCGTTTTCGTTCTAACCGAAAAAATTATTTTTTCGTTTTCGTGAACCGAAATAATAACGGTTAAAACCGGTTTTACAATATTTTTTTGTCGTCAAAAAATGATTTTTTTTTCTAGTCACCACAACCCTCTATAAATACGATAACAATATTTGCGTCTCAACTAAAATATAAACGATGACGATGGGGTTTGATGCTCACGGACAGCATATTTTAGACCGGCGAACCATCGCCATATTAAATTTACCAAATCGTTAAACACATTAACATTTAACCATTTTATTAAGTTTAACACCCGTAAGGTGCAAAAACACAACGTGATTAGGGTAAATTAGACACGATGTTTATCTAAAAATATGAAAATATATAGCAAGTGCTGTTTTAAATTTGTTTTAGTACTAAAAATCTATGAATTTGAATTAAATAAGATCCTGCTGTAATTATTTAAAAAGACAAAAGAATGAATTCAAGTGGATAATTTACTAAATGTTGTAAATAAAAAAGATATTAAAAAAAAACTTATATTAACTTGAAATATACTTTAACTTTATAGTTTGTACATACCATACAAATACATTTTCACATTCCGTTTAATCTTACCAGCAACACATTTTCCAATAAATCTTCTTTTACATTAGTCCTTTTCGAAGTAAGAATAAATTTTACTTTTATTAACTCTATAAACGCAAATAAAACATACACATTGATAATATATATCCAATCAAGTGTATATTCTATATTGATGATCTAAAAAACAAATTAGAAACAGAGAATATCTGTACCGTTAATTGTGTTACCCGAAATTGCAAGTATAAACAATAAAGTTGTTAATACATATTCACGTAAATATATATATGGAGAAAAGTGAAGCTCACTTATTTCAAGTGAGATTTTTTACTGCCTCGTGGAGTCTCCCCAGCACAGAAGGTAAATTCGCATTTGTGTTTAACAAATAAAATTGAATTAGCGACAAAACCGTTTAAAACCGGTTTAGGAAAATATTTATTTCGTTTTCGTTCTTGAACGAAAAATAATAATTTCGTTTTCGGTTTCGTTTTCGTTCTTAAAAAAATTTCGGTTAATTTCGTTTAACGTTTTCGTTTTCGTTCCGTTCTCAGTCCCTGTAAAGAAGGTACAAAAAAGTTTATTTAATGATTGAGATAAAAAAGTTATAAGAGAAAAAATAACATTTTCATATACGAAAAGTTTTGTACTTTGAAAAATATATTGTATCTCCAGTAACACTTAACAATAATTCAACTAATTTAAGCAAACCTTTATCTTTTATAATAACGAGATCTCCATGCTGAAAATGTTATCTGAGACACCCTGTTTATTAAATAACAGTTACAACGAACTTTTTTCCGATGTAAAAAATGTACTAAGAATTTTCTTTACGTTGACTATAGCAAGCGTGATTTTAACAGAAAAGTCTGCAGAACGAATACATGCACTTGCTATATTCAGTATTGTGACACCCCACCTAAGAACAATTATTTTATTTACCTCAGTGTTGATTCATTACTTTTAAATGAACAACATTGGAACAAATGCTGACGCATCAGTTATTAAAACATGTAACACTTCAAAAGGGCCAAGTTATGAGGATTTCAACTTTAGTAAAACAGATTAACGTTAAAATATTACGGTCATAAAACTTGAGTTCTACAACTTCAGTATTTGGGTTTCGTCAATCAACAAAAGATTTGTTGATAAATTTTTACATCATAAGTAGAACAAACTACTCGCTCAAATTGTGTTTATAGGAAAGAATGACAAAGATGCAACTACAATAAAAAAGGGCTAGCAACAGGAAACCTAAAGTTTTTGGGCAGTCGCGCTTAGGTAGTTAAGAACCAACCATCAAGAAATGTACAGCCGGTCGAAAAATAAAGGAGTTTGTTGTTAAAATTATTGTGTTTTATTTGTTTCTTACTGTGTACTAATTGCTCCAGAATTGTGTATTACGTAAAACAAGGTTTAAGGGTCCAACTATCATACAAAGACGATCACGAGCCATAATTAACAACGATAAATATAAGAGTAACCGTGTGGCCCATGTACAGTACCGTCCGTGACAGTATCGAGAAAGCTATTGTTAATTATTGCGTTCTAGTTTTACTAATATGCCAATAAACTGTAAGCAAATTATATATTTTTGAAAAGCGCAAAAAGTAAGCTTTCGATTTATGTCAAAGCTATGTCAAAAGTTATGGTTGCCATTTAAAATAAGAAAGTTAGGTGTAATATATCGATATTTATATGAGTTAAAAAAATTGAATATCGCTATGTTATTAGGGACAAAAACCCATGCAAAAATTATCTTCAAAGTTTTTCTTTATTTTTTCGTTTAACAGTTTTGAAAATTGCTAAAAATCGGTTTTTGGCTATATTTCGAAAATTAAAAAAGATATCAAAAATCTGTTTACGGTAATGAATTGCTCTCAAAAAAAGAAATCGAGACTACGTACTTAGTTTTTTTCTATCTCTTATAATAACCCTGTATGGGCATTGAAAATAGGCCACCCTGTACATACAAAATTTATTTAATAGATGATTAGATAAAAAGAACCTTCAAAGTTATCGGACACCCCTCCCACAATTAATCAATAATTTGAAATTATAGTGTAATTTAATACTTAAAGACTATAAATAATTTTGTTAAAAAAAATTAAAGAATGTAAATTTTCGTTTATTATGCATGAGCTAAAAACTGACAAACAGATTCGTGAGTAATTGTACATAAAAATAATCATCCATTGACGTTACTCAAATCAAACAGAATCGCATTAATAAAGGGCTCGTGCTGATATCGTAATAACTGTAATAAAACATTTGTAACAATCATCCGGCGGAGGAGGAGTTCTCAACCCTCACTTATATTAGACATCAGACATGATACACAAGGGATGTTCGATTTAAACTGGGGCTGTCCTCTTCAAAATCAGTGCGTTATAGCAGTTTACAAACGTTACTCGCTGGAATATATGAATATTTAGTTCATTCAGAAATGCTGGCGCGGTGTTTTACGTTAAACGCATTTTTTTTTAAATCCATGAAAACAGATTTTCAAATACATTTATGGTAAATAATTTTTAGTTGGCAGATGATTCGATTAAATTTTTTTAAAGGATGATTTAAACTTTGATACTCAGCTGTTAATACTAAAAAGCATTCTGATGATTTTGCTTTTTTTAGTTTTTAAGTGCATATGAAAATAACCAACAATGTGCTGGTAAAATACCATTTATGTACTTGTATGATATGACATCACTGTCTGTCTATTCCTAGTTATGTAAATTTCAGTTGCTAATATCATGCGCTCGAGAAAATAGCAACTCCTTGAAGTTTTATTTTTATTATCCGACGACTGTGTCGCAAGTTATTGAAATGTACAGGGTAGACCAAATATGATAAACTTGCAAGGGCGTCTTGTTTTTTAATGAAGATATATTTAAAAACGGTTAAATTGCGAAAAATGTGTAAATAAATTTAAAATTAAATACAAAAACTTCGTAATGTCTTTGGTGTTTAAGTCATTATCATATTGTTTTTGTAGTTTTGAAAATGTCATGCCTCCGTGATTATTATAGAGGACGAAATTATCTATTAAGGTTTTTTATTTACATTTTATAATTTCAATGATATTTTTAAGGTAAACGTCAACTTGTGTTTATGGTTTCAATTGCAATCATAGTTGCTGTAACATTTAAAAATGTGTTATTCTTCTCTATACTTAATTATATAACGGTTAATACAGTAATTTTAAAAATGTTTAGAAAACAAACATACAGGGTGAATCACGACGGACGCCACGGAGTTTTATGACGAAACTGCACATAATGTCCAACCTGTCGCAGTTAGATTATGTAAGTCAATAAGGGCTACATTTTAAAAATATTTTCGAACATACAGGGTGCTCCAAAAAAGAGTGGCATGTCAAAGTTATACTTTTTCTTATGAAACAGTCGGTATATTTTTACATGTTTGGATTTCTCTTTAAATTTACTTCAAAAAATGTATAAGATTGTATGGGTCTAAAGTCAACCGTTTTCGTGAAAATTGCATTTTCATGAAAAAACAGTACTTTCAAAAATTTTCAACATTTAGAAACTTTAAAAACTTTGGATAAATCCGCTTGGAAATTAGATTGACAATAGATTAATTAATACTGTGCACCACCTACATTTTTAAAATATTATACATGGCGTTTTTTACGCTTGGTCAAACTGGTAAAACTTTAAACATCGATAACTAATTTTTTTTAAATACAACAGTTTATATTTTTTTGCACGGTCTTATAAAAAATTTAACATTTAAAAACTTTAAAAAGTCCGAAGAAAATCGCTTGGAGATAAGATTGACAAAAGATTGTTTAACACTTTGCACTACCTACATTTTTAAAATATTATACAGGGCGTTTTTTACGCTTGGTCAAACTGGTAAAACTTTAAACATCGATAACAATTTTTTTTTAAATACAGCTTATATTTTTTTGCAGTCTTATAGAAAATTTAATTGTCTTTCTAAAACATGAAAGCTGTTAAATTGATATTTTCCGAGATATCGCGATTTTATTGTTAATTTTTAGAACAACGTAATATTTTCGAATAGGCTATGAAGGTAGACAGCGATAATTTGAAACAATTGAAAGAAAAAAACGAGAAAGTTATAAATTTATCTATTGCCTACGCGTTTTTGACATTTTTTTATAATGAAGATGCAATTTTATAATCTTACTTTTGAATGGGGGTTTCTTATCAGGGCCACAATATTTTTCATGTAATTGATTTTGTTCGTTTGCAACGTCCTAAAAACCGATTGAAAATGTATTAGGTATGCGAAAAAGTCGATGATTAAAAAAATAGGTACTGACTAATATTTAACTAAAAAAATCAAAGGGTTGTAACCGTTATCGGTAGAACAGATTGTGGTATTGCAAACATACAAAAAATAGTTTATAAGATTTAGTAATTATTGTCTTATCACACTGGTTCAATGAATATATGCATAAAGATTTTTAAGGGCTTTTACGTTCGTTTTCATAAAACAAGAAGCTTTAAGTAACCTTTAAACCTGACCCCCGCTCGTTTGGTCGGTAATAAAGGGACAGCTTAAAGGTTGGTTAAAGCTTTTTTTTAAAATTAATTAAAATGAAGCTATCATTTCAGGCTTTTACGTTTGTTCTTATTAAAATGTAGCTTTAACCAACGTATAAACTTACTTTCATTCTATGAAGCTAATTTCGGACTTCTACCGCCTTACTATGGTAAATTTACCGGTAGAAGCTAATATTTACCGAATTCCGGGCTTTTACAGTGACTGATACATTTAGATTTTTTTAAGACA
This sequence comes from Elmis aenea, assembly GCA_947652605.1. Classification (NCBI taxonomy): domain Eukaryota; kingdom Metazoa; phylum Arthropoda; class Insecta; order Coleoptera; family Elmidae; genus Elmis; species Elmis aenea. The sequence goes on from OX393581.1 coordinate 35,926,584, forward strand.
AATTTTTTACATTTACAACCAGGGCTCGAAACCGAAAAAATATTTGGTTAACGGTTAACCGAAATCGAGAACTTTATTTTTATAACGGTTTTTGTTGAAAAACCGGTTTTATTCGTAAAAAACCGGTTTAGTGTAAAAAACCGACTTAAATTATAAACCGGTTTAAAAAACCGGTTAAATTAACAGGTTTTTAAAATTATTTAGATCAGGAATGCAAAGTATGAAAAGATATATTTATTTATAATTTTATAATAAATGTACAATCAAGCGTTCAGTAATGACATCTGGTAAACTAATCGCTTATAATACAGATTTTGTATTTTTCATCGTAATTTTTATTAAAAAAAGATGTTAAAAAAACCGGTTTTTTATTATTTTGGTTAAACGTTACCGTTTTTTTTGCCTTTAAAAATAACGGTTTTGGTTTCGGTTAAGAATCACTTTTTCTGACAAAAAATTACGGTTAACCGGTTTTTTAAACCGGTTTAAAAAACCGGTTTCATGCCCTGTTTACAACACAGCATTGATTTCGGTCAGAGTTATATAGCCCAAGCATCCTTACAAATAAATACGTTCTGCTCGAATAGCTTTTGATGTCCTTTAAAAGAGCTTAGTGGTCTTGATAAATAAAAAGTGTTCGTTTATATTCTAAGAGATATTGCCTACAGTTTGTACACAACTATTATAATATTTAAAGATTTTATGAAGAGTTTGTTAATATTATAAATATTAACATTAACACATATTAAATAAATAACAACAATATTTTAAATGTTATTATTATTAAATATTGTAAATTTTAACGCGTCTGATTTAACTGCTAAATAAGGACATTACGATGTTTGGTTTCTTCGGTGCCAATTACTAAAATAGTAAATGAACACATAACAAAATGTTTACCTAGATCTATAAATTTCGTGAGTCTTTGTAATAATATTAGGTAGGTAGGTGTACCTACTACATAAAACTTTAATTCAAACATTTGATTTATAGGTGTTTGTTTATTTATTGTAAGAGTTGTAGTGCATAAAATAAATTACTATAGCCTTGCTTTGTGTGACCTAATAACAAGAACCATAAAATATCTTTTAAAGTGCCGAATTGTATAGTTTAATAAAATTGAACGAAAGAGCGTGGGCTCAAACTACCTTATAATTATATTTTATTATTATCCTGAGATTGTTCGAACGCATAAATTTAACATAAAAGCATAAAATTGGCCCTAAAGTTGTATAATACATCGTAGTTTTTTTAAATTTAATGGATATTCGCTATTTTAAGACTAATGCGCAGTAAGTGCAGTAGGAAATAGACAATATGTCCTAAAGATACCATCAAAAATGACCGATTGAATTAGATCAGACTTTACCCTCGATCGGACTTAGCAGCTGATTGCATTTGATGCACAAATCGAATCACCTAGCCACCCCCGCCAACCTCGTTATATAACCCAATCTAATATCCGAGCAGACCGTCCATCTTCTACTTGATTTTCCGTATTTTACGCTATTGAAAACTACAAAAAATGTATCTGTTTTACGGGGTACAGTGGCGTAGGCAGGATGCTTTCATGGAGGGGGGGGGTTAATAAACGCAAAAAGAACTGAGGACCTACTTTTTTTTGGTCACCACTCTCTTTCAAGTTTTTTAGCAGCAGGATGTCCGATGGTTTTATCATATGGGGGGGGGGTTAATAAACGGTAAAAAAAATTGAAGACCATTTTTTTTAGCACAAAATTTACAGTTCTCCGGCTCTATAAGAACAAATTGCGAACCTATAGGGGGGTTCTGACCCCCCTAACCCCACCTGCCTACGCCACTGACAGGGTATACCTATTAGTACTAAACGTGTTTTTATCAAAAAAATAGCATCAGTTAATGTGCCTATTTTATATTCTCTATCATTATCCACAATTTCTTCACCTTTCGTTTGATTTCTGTATGACTTGATTTTACAGTAAACTTGGTTTTATATAAGACTTAATTAATAGCTAATATTTCTTTATTAATGGTGATGGAAAACGGATAGGTGATAATCACTTGAAGCAACATCTATCGGTTATGGTGGATGTGGCAAGAATTACTAACAGTATGAAACTTGCTATAATAAAATTGTTCAGAGAATTATCTATTTAAAGTTTTTTAATATCAATAAAACTGCTACCGGCATATTGTTTTGCCGCTTGATTGTCTACAAGAAGCTCTAATTGAAAAACGATCTTCACCTGTTAATCAAGATGGATTATATTGCAACAAGATAAAGCAATTTTGTGTAATTTCCTCTTTATTGGGCATTTTCACAATCACATATTTCATGAGCAGTGTGTGCCAGTCATATTGTACAAATCTATCAACAATTAGTTTGTTTCTAGACAAAACCCACACATTGGCGTTGTTATCCACCTCAAGTGATAACTATGTACAGTAGGTACTTGTTCCTTAAAAGACAAAGTTTCAGTAAATTAAGTCTTTTCAAGTGTTAACCAGGGCTGCGGAGTCCGGAAAAAAAAAGTCGACTCCGACCGACTCCGACTCCTGATAATTTTAGTAGTTCGACTTCGACTCCGACTTCGACTTCGACTTCGACTCCGACAAAATTAAATACTAAGACATTTTATATTATAAATATTTTATAAATAAATATAAAGAAATTATTTAAAATTTGAGTTTAAATTTTGCGGCAAAGGACCACCTCGCAATTTTTTGGTGTACTCGCAATCGGAGTCGGAGCCGGTGCATTTTTTCCGACTCCGACTCCCGACTTTACTGACCAGAAATTCTTCCTAAACTCCGACTCCGACTCCACATCCCTGATATTAACTATGCGTTAGTGTGTATTATACGTTTTTAATAGCTGACACTGAAGAATACCTTTAAAAATGATTACACCAAATGGTTACAACCACAAGAAGGTGGAAGACAAAAGTATTTAAAGAAGAAAAAAAATATGACAATTTCCAAAACCCCTTTAAAAAGTCAGCTAACAATAGAAGAAGAAATGTAAAGCAAGTCATATCTTTTACTTATTTGAGAGCAGATATTTCTAGTAAGAAAATTGAAGAAGTCACAACAACAAACATTTAAAACCTCAAGAATTGCTGGCTGCTATTTTGGAAAATAGGAATATGAGGGTGGAAAAAGTGATAATATATAGGAGTGTAATCGAGTTCATTATAATATACGTATCTGAAACTAGGGCTGAAACGTCAAAAACAAAACAGCTCGCAAGAAGAAGAGAAATGTCTACTCCAGTGGTTCCAAAACTGGTGCCATTTCTGACATCCTTTATGCAAAATAATTCCGTAATAACCCCAGTAATTCATAGTATAAGCGCGGAAACTAATGATCAATTGGTTGTTTCAAGAAGATGATATCGACAAATGCGCATGGATTCAAAACGTATTTAAATCCAAAGATCCATCTGACTTTGCTTCTTCAGAAGAAAAAAATCGTGCGACAATGCGGTCAAGGTAAAATTTGGCAGTATGGATGTTATTGACTTTTGGCTATCAGTAAAAGATGAATAGCCCCCGAAAATCTTAATTTCTTTTGCGATACATATTTGTGCGAAGGTGGGTTTTCGGTGTTCACTGTAATAAAAAGCAAGCAGCTTGATTCGAATATTTGAAAACATGTGACCAAAAGGCTCAACCGTCTCACTAATTATTACCAATAATTTTTTTTTGCATCTTTATAATATTTGTTGTCGAGAAGATTATTGCTGATTCATTGAGATTTTATAAATTTAAGTGTGAAGTATATAAATTACTTTGAATTACATAACTGATTGTTTGACTTGGGACGCCGTGGAAAAATTTTAAACTGTCAGAGTGCGTTGTAAACCGAAAAAGTTTGGAAACCACTTTACTCCAAGGTCGATTACTGATCATACACCAAGAGACAGAGCTCAAAGCCCAGAAATACAAAACATCGCTAAGTCAATTAAAGACATAAGGAGGCAATGAAACCAGCTCATACTCGTACAACGAGTTCAGGAGAAAAGTGCACCGAAAATATAAGCGATAAGAAGCCGCGAGGAAAGTAGAAAGTAGGAAAACCTCCAAAAAGTTGAGTGCGGAGCTGGCAGTTTTCGCAAGAGACAACAGCTTCGTAAAATAGGCTTCTGGGTCTAGAGCAAAATAATAAAGAACAATCTAAGAAAATGAACAAATTTTAAACTAAAATGTAAGTAAACATTTTCGAGCGTCAGATTGACTTATTTGAATCAAATCAACAAAATAAAAATGCAACCTTGAACACGATGTTAAATTCTTACTAAAATCTTTTACGGTTTCGTTAGCTTAAAACAAATGTAATTTCTTATGAAGGCAATCAACTTTAGTATATTACAGCATTACAACAACAGAGAAAGGCAATTTCTTTGCGTTAAAACGTTCCAGACTGAGTTAAATTCCAAATCTGAAGTGACAGAAATACTTCATAAACGTTACAGCTATTTGTGCGTCTAAAGCTCGGTTGTTCGTTAGAAATATTTGAAATCTCCGACCTCCCTTTACAATGAAATTGTATCACATTTATTTGATACGCAGAAAGGGTGGGAACAGTAAAAGAAACGTTTGGTAAAGTAGAGTGCTTTAAAATGATTGTAGACTGAAAGCCACGCTCTTTCCTTGTTCACCGACAATACTCTTGCGTTCAATCGCGATTCAATGCAAATTGTGTTAGTACAGTCTGCCAAAAGCTTTACATATATTTTATTGGATTCGCTGGCAAAAATAAACTATCTCATAAAAAAACAATAAGATCTTTTTTAGTATCTCTATATTCATATTATATGTAGCTTTACATTTCCTCTTTATTTAATTAACTTGTTACAATACTGATTTTTCTTCTGAAGCTAGGTGTGCATCTTGGCGGTTACATAAATGTACATTAAAATCACTTTAAAACTTTTACTGAAAATTTGGAGGATATAAGTAAAAGGTTGGTAAAATTAAAGTAATTATTGGCATTACTGGGTAACTTTCCAGTAATTGATGTCAACCTCGTGATTATGAATAATCTTGTCCTTAGTATCAGACGAACAAACAACGAATAACGTACAAATAAATAAAGAACGAGTAAAGTACAAGTTGGGATCCTTGTTAGAAGCCCCTCCTTGTAAAGCAAGTGGATGGATCTTATTTTTGAATATTACAATTGAGTTATTCAGTTAACATGATTAAGTAAACAAACAAAATTAAATTTAAATTATTTGTATTTAATCTGTACGTTGTTTAGATTAAAATATTGTAGTAAATTATATTTACTGTTCGAATTTTATTGGGTTAAGCCCGTTTACAAATTAATGCTATTTTTCAGCCCGACGAAATTGGGATAATTCACAACATGGATATTACAATGCTTGGCAAATATTTTAAAAAACGACAAAATATGTATTCTAACGACAAAAAATGTAAGTAAACGACACAATATTTGTTATATCGACAACAACATTTAACGATTAGAAACGAAGCTCAGGTTAAAAGTGTATGATTTTTAAGTTTATTACAAAAAGCCTTATCCAACCTCTAACCTGACCCTCTCTTACTAACCAAATAAATGAGGGGCATGTTGAAACTGGGTTTAACATTTTTCTTTTATGAAAACAAACATATTAGGGAATATTGTATGTTAAAATTAATATGTGATGATTTATTATAATTGTTCACAACTATATGTAATTTATACTTTTTTAGGTTTGACATTATCTAAGGCGTTTTATGAGAGTTCATTGTCTTTCTTGCAATAAACCAATATACTTAGGTATTTATTTTAATCTAAGTTTCTATCACATTTTTTATATATTACGTCATTTAGTATGTTGAATATAACATTCCAGAAAATATAGCAAATAACGAACAAAATTTTTTTCTTGTCGTGTTTATTATTTGTCCTGCGACGTACTTATTTTGTCGTGAACTTTACCATTTTTGTCGTGCTATATTTGTTATTCGATATACTAATTTTGTCGTGTCATTATAATTATAACAAGTGATAGTCGATAGTACCTTAACTGATGACGTAAAAGACTCTTCAGACAGTGAATGCACAATGAAACATTTGGGCTACATGGCATGATACCATGCAGTATCTTAGGATTAAGTGTGACAAACTGATAGATAATTTAACAGCAGTTTAAACAGATACAGGCGTGCGTTACAGATGTATTTTTTAAAATTTCCCACTTTATGATAATTATTTTTGATCTGTATTTTAGGGTTTACGTAAAACAATGGATGAGTTTCCTAACATATAATTACGTATGTATATAAATAAAATTAATGATTAAGAAAAAAGAAATAAAGACAAGAGTATGGAAAACATATTTTGATAGAGCTTAGGTTTGTTCCAGCAAGACTATGTACGATTCAATGTACTATCAGGATTCTGCGCAGTATCGATATCGCGTTCCAGCCCAGTCCGACAGTTCACTGGACGGTTAGTCGTCGGCTGTTCTAACTGTTATAAAATTAATACATGAACTAGTCAGTGTACGGTCAAAACAGTACGCGAATTAAGGCATGTACTAGCGCTTGGAGTTTTACACGCATGCGCAGTTCATAACTAACGTGAGCTCTGGTAGCTATGCGTTGCCCTCTCAGTCCCATTTAGTACTGAATTCTTAAGGTGTTTACCCTTGCGATACGCACATTTCTATGAACCCAATAGCATAAATGTCATATACAGTTAGGGATGTTCCAGCAGAGACTAATACTTTAATGAGTCCATAGTTGATGCATGTGTATAATACAGTTCATGTATCAGTACATGGATTAGTATATTTGAGTCTGCTGGAACAAACCTCTTGTTTTGTGGTGTAGTCTGTACTTGTACTGTATATCCACATGAATTTAATCACTTGTGAGAAAAAAGTTTATATAATTGAAATCTCGTGTTAAAAATCAGAATTATTAAACAGAGTTTAAAAGTTTACAATAAAAAATTTATTAAAAACAATTCTTTTGTATCTACTTATTATTTTAAACTGAAAGAAAGTATTCCTGTGTGCAACAATTTTCCAAGGTTCGTCAACAGTGACAGCATCGAGCCATTACAGTTTCGTTTGTTAAATGAAATCTGAAAGCTTCCAGATAAGCTCTCCCTATTCTAAGCCCATTTCCGCTCATCGCCCTTAACTTTTACGGTTTCAATTATCACTTCTCTTCAACTCTTCAAAGGATAATTAAAAATGGAAATGACTTAAATTGTTAGCGTTTATCTTCATTAGCAATAAATCAGCACCATATCATTATTAAGTTTTATCTCAATTTGTACACAGATGGTGTATTGTTTTTATTTTACGAATCAATCAACGGTGGCATTTGTTTATACAAATAAACAATGCGTTGTTACTTTTTTCGCTAGTGATATGTTTCATTTGGGCCACATTTATTTTACCAAATTTATTAAAATAAACTTTATATTTAGGACAGGTTTTGAATTTTCATCATCAACATTTTTACGCAAATTAATTTAGAAACCTTTCGATCTGAATTTGTTTTTTGATGATGTAGCTGTTTGCCATTAACGTGATTAAACTGGTACGAGACTATCTTTTATGCGTTCCTCTCACAACAGGATGCCACAACAATGCACGTCTTCTTTTGTCTAGGCGAGGTATACAAAGAAACCGTATCACTTACGCTAAATTAAAATTGTTGAGTTTTTGGTTGGTGCTTTTGGCTGATTATAAGATTGTATTTGTACAGTAAAATAAGTATTTTAAAAAAATGAACCTTGTTTTGGAGAACTGTCTTAACAATGTAATGCCAAATTTTTTAAATATTTTTTTAGCTATGAAACTATCACTTTTTGTTAGGTTTCTTGATACACAAAAGCATAAGAGACGTGTTTAATATTGATTTTTACACTGAAACTACAATTCATTTTAATTCAATCAATTGCTTCAAAAAACGTAACTGTAAATTTTTTTTTTTTACAATAAATATTTACATAAATACACGCTTCTAAAATATAATAGGTAAATTCCATTTTAATTCAGTTTTTTATTTAAAAAGTGCACCTAAACTTTTTTAAAGAAGAATTTTTGAAATAGGTTTAAAATGGTGCTTTTCGAGCTATTTGTTTTTGTGTTCTGCCATCAGCATTTTCTTGGTTGCTGAATGTAAAAACTAATAAATAAAAGTTTATATAACTTTTTAAATCCAAATTAGAAATACCTATCACTGGGCACAAAAAAGAGGCGAAATTTTCTATAAATTTTAAATATATTTGGTTGTTTATATTTCTTATAAATATCGAAAACGTACATTTTAAAAACCATTACTCTAAAATACACACAAAAATTATCTTGAGTTTCATTATCCTTAAGTTATTGGGGATAAATATTTTTAAATCGATTGATCGGCAGGCTTGACTAAATAAAACTCACTGATTTCGATTAATACATATTTTAATAAAATGTAATATTATTAAGTCACAATCAAATCTAACTTTGTTTTACCAAAAAAGCTTAATTATTTAAAAAGGCGGCTGTTAAAAAGCATAGTATATATTATTTATTTTATATTTTATTAGCTCTTTGACGTCAAAAACGTTAAATGTTGTATACAATAACTCTATGCTCGTTGCTGTAGTTTTGTTTCAATAAAATGAAATTTAAATAAGTTGTTTTTCTGAAAAACACATAAAAATACGATAGTCCATTTCATTTCATATTTATAAGGACGAATTCTAAATTGCATTCTCATACAAACTCCGTCAAATCTGATCCTATCTGATCCCGATTCTTTAAAAGGACGTCTTTTCATTTTCACGATGAAAGGTCAGTTGATACCTTATCTTGCAGCTTCCCTTAATGCGTTTTATGTACCACGATCTTCTTGAATCAGCTGATGCGATTCGTATCCTTTTCTATCGAATGTTTTGACTCTTCTAATGCATTTCGTGCTTGTTTCATTTCCTGAATTGCCACAATACCATGGATTCTCTACGCTATTGCCACAATACCCGGATTACAGTAGATGTCGGACAGGATATCTCTAGCAAGATTCGCAGAATCTATTGAATTTTTCAATAAAATTTATATTTATACGTGGTTATTTGTTGCATGGTCGAGTTTTTTTGGGAGAATGGTAGGAATTTTATTGTAAAAGCGCTCTTGTGGACTTGCTGAAGACTTGGTTTAGTATTTGAATAGAGGAGAAACGAATATCAAGGAACAGGATACATTATACTTCACTCCTTTAAAGGATGTCATTAGCGGGGATTTCCCCAGGCAACGCTGCATTGTATTCAAATACATTTGAAAAGGATTTTAAAAATAATTGTGAGAAATATGATGAAAATCATTTGAAAATGGTTTTGCCATAAACCTACTGAGCGTTTGTCTAAACCTTACAATATTAGTTTAATTTTTAGAATGTGACTATTTATACATACAGTATGTATGAATAATTGGCTATTTATACATACAATAAACTTATTTGTAAGGCCCAACTTCTTATTTATATATATTTTTTACATTAGGTTAAAGGTTAGGTAAGAGTTTTTTTTTAAAGAAAAAGTATTTCTTAGTTTCATTGGTTTATCTCAGTTATTTAAAAAAATAGTATGTATAAATAGCCTCATCCTAATTTTTTACTTCGCTTGATAGATCGTAATAAACTGTAAATCTATATATATAAAAGAGCTTGTTTGTGTGTTTGTTTGTTTGTTTGTTTGTTCGCTATAGAATCCTAGGTCCGTTGACCGATCGGGACCAAATTTTGCACAGTTACTATTTAGGACCTTGCAGATCTAACGCCAAACTTTAAGTACAAACACATATTACCAATTAAAAAAAAAAAAAAAAATTACTTGGACGGGATTCGATCTTACGTCGGCAAATACCTGGTCAAAACACGATACGGCGCGGTGTATTTCTCAAGTAAAGATTGTTTTGTATACAATTAGTAAAAAATGTACATGAAGTATTATTTTTATTAGTACATTTTTAATTGAAACAAGACGAAAGAAAATAAATTTGAGTTATTATTCAATTTTTAAGCAATAAATAGTTATTTTTTAATGAATTATAAGAAAATGAAAAGATGATTGATCAGAGTATGTCATTTGTGTATGATTTGGAATTATTGGGCTTATTCAAGTTAAAAAAGTAATTAGTAAATCTGCTACTAACGAAGAGACAAGAGTCTCGGCCGCGCTCGCAGTCTGTGATTGATAAGAGAGAATAATTGTAATCACCCATGCAACGCCGGGTAAATCATCTTGTCCTTTATAAAACAGAGAATTTTAAGTTTAACTTCGTTTCCTGACAATTTATAGTTCTTACAATTTGTAGTTGGATAATTGTGAATCTCAAACTTTTGGGTTATACAGGATGTTTCACTTTTCCATATGGCACTATCGCTATCCCCATAAAAAATGAAATTACAAGGTTGGTTAAATGGGATAAAAGTTAGGAGTAACTATTTAAGAATGCATTTTTAACAAGATGTTGTATTGTTTAAATTCCATGACGCGTGATATAACGAATAAACTGAATTCGATCAAAATTTTCAAACTCAAGTATTTTGTTGCTAATACACAAAAATGCTAAAGGAAACCATTTAAAATAAATATTTTTATTTCGCATTACATATGTTATAATGTCACCGTCTAAAGACTGACGGAATAGACCAGCAACTGTCGTAATAAAACAATTGAAGTCGGTTATTGCTTTTTCCATGGCAACGTTGATTTTTATCTTAGAATTTAAAACTTTTATTTAGTTAAATTGCTTATTTTTGTAAATAAATATATAAAATGTTAGATCATTGCAAAGAGAAAAAAATAATCTTCATATCTAAGTCACCACCTACTAAGACTGCCATAAAAAAGGTAAATTGATCAAATATCTCGCACTGTAATTTATAAATAACAAATAATCTCCAATTATAATTAATAGCAAACGAATGTAGAAAATTTGGTATTTTTGTGTATTAGCAGTGACAGCCCAGATATTTGAGTTTAAACATTTTGATTGATATCTTGTTTTTTAAAGTACCTCCTAAATAGCGAACTAATGTCCCATTTAACCAACCTTCTATTTACGTTATTTAAGGAGCACCACAGTGCCCTGTACATAATTTTAACCAAAAATCTGGAAGCAAATTATTTATAATTTTGAAAATAAGAATAATAATATCTATCCGTTATTTGACATTAATTAATGTAAAGTATCTATATATAGCATTTGAGTAATTTTGGTGTACCTGGAATAGTATAAAATCATTCTCATAGCCCTATTTTGCAGTTTTAAAAGTTGGTTTGAATCGTTAGTATTCGCTAGAAATGAAATACTACAGCAGTATTTAAAATGGGGTGGTATGATTGGAAGTTTACTAATCTACCAAGAAACCCATTTTTTAGAAACCTTCTCTACAACTATATTTTAAAAAAATATGTCGTTTACTATAGTATTTTCCTGGATTTGTTACTGGAATTGCAACAAGTCAGTTTGGAAAACAAATACAAATCTCAGCGTATGTGAACTATTTGTAAAAATCAGTATTTATATAGAAAAATGAGGGTGTAAGAAACCTCGGGGTAATGTGACATAAACTGCCCCTGATTGATGGGGGAGGCAGTGACGAGTGACCAAACGACGGGCATTTGTTTTCTTTCTAAACCCTACGTGGCGGAATGCGGAAAGCACTTTCTTTAAAAGCAAGAAGGAAAATCTTACGAACACAAAAAATGCATTTCTCCGATCATTTTTCTTTCTCGGTTGACCAGTTTGATTCGATACAGAATTTTAAAGTTATAACTTACACAAGTGCATTAACATGTTCAAACCAGTCTGTAAGCGAACGAACTAAATGTCGGATGTATGAATGAAAAGCCCTGCAGATATTTCTAATTATACAGTAACGTTATACTTCAGTATACGCTCTATTGATGTTATCCCTCACTATTGGTTTAATCCCACTTCAAAGACCTCTGGGATGGATGTGGTCATTTATGATTTTAAAAATGTGTTTTATTTATGTTTGCATCACGCAAACTTCTTGTAACTTTGTTACAAATATTGCTATCCCACAACAGTCTTGCTTACAGTATTTAGAAAATCAAAATTAGATTGTTGTACGGTAAATGTGATGACATTTTAAATTTTGTTATAATATAAGGTTTTTGTTGATTGCACACACTTAACAATGATATTTTAATCATGCTGTAGGAGTTTAATTAAAAATATAATTACTTTTACTTTAAAATATTTTACCGGCAGGAGGGTATGTGATGTGATATGTGATCGAATAAAATTAAAAAGAAACGTAATAAAGTAAGATTAGTGATTTTTTAAAAACACATACCCATTTACAAGGCGGTCCAAAACCGTGTGGATTACCTATATGATGTTTTCACTTAATATTCAAGATAGAGAAACGATTAAATTATCAAAAATTATAAACATGACAAAAAAAAACAGTTTTTTTTCTAATAACTCAAAAACGGGAAATGATAAAATATTTTGGAACGGCTATGAGTTTGTCTCAAAAAACAGCACATTTTTAGTCATTTAACCGTTTCTCTATCTTAAATATTAAGCGAGATACCCATGTAATTTCATCGAATTTGGACCACTATGTGCACCATGAACGATTTAACTCAAATAAATCGTGTAACCATTTTTTATAATTGTTTTCATTCTAGTACCTAATTAAATTTTAAAATGCATGTATTAAATATCTTCATTTTTTGAACTGAAAATGTACAATAATTTTTTTTGGAGAAGATTTTGCTGGAAATTGATTAAAATTAAACGGCGCGAGATCTGGTGAGTGTAATGTGTGAAAGCATTGTTCTTTGGAGAGAACAATTAGTTACTTGAATACATACAACCATATAGAATTTGCTTTAAGTACAAGATATGGACTTTTTGAACTTCTTATACAATATATTCAACTGGTTATACCTACAGATTTTTTCAATGATGGTTAAAGAGTTTTTAGAAGTTTCTTGTTTGTATAACACCAGACTGACAACAACACATTCGTTGTCTGAAGTTTTTGCTTTAAAACCGATGTGTTTTTTGTCTATCTAGTTTCTTCCTGGGGTAATGAACACATTCTTTATGTTAGCTATAATGTTAATCTATATGGCCTCCACTTCTGCAAATTTGAAAAGATGTTGAAGCGCATTTTTCATTATTCAGGAATAACAAACTTTATAAGTTTTTGAAACAATCTTATCTCATCAATACGTCACTTTTACTAAGTTTTAGAAACCAAAATACATATTGCCCAATTTCCATACACTTTCGCTATACAGGGTTGACCAAATTCAAATGTTTTACAGTGAATCTCGGTTACCGTAATAGTAAGTGAAAATCTAATATCGGTCACTTCGGCAATTTTTCTAAGAAAAAACGCCTATGTAATCAGATTTTTTATATCGCATTTCGTTTTGGCACCGCAAACGAATAATGAAATTTCATTGTTTTTGAAAATGTACTGTTACTTCTTTATTCATTAAAATACAACAAAATGTTATTTAGGCTTTTTATACAGATTTTATCCTTAATTTAGAAACAAAATTAAATTTTTTTAGGTTCCTTGACTGTTGAGATATGATGTAAACTTATATTTTTTTAAATAAAAACTTTCGTTGGCCATGACTTTATATAAAAGAGAATTGTTTTAGCTTTTCAAAAATATATATTTTAGCTTTTCAAAAATATATATTTTAGCTTTTCAAAAATATATATTTTAGCTTTTCAAAAATATATATTTTAGCTTTTCAAAAATATATATTTTTTGCAAAAAATAACCGAGATATAAAAAGTGAAGGTCGCTAAAAAAAATTAATTTTGTTATCAAATTAAGCATAAAAATCTGTATAAAAAACCTTCATAATTTTGTTCTATTTTTATAAATAAGAAAGTTACAGTCAACTTTCAAAAACGATACAATTTTATTTTTCGTCTGTAGTGCCAAAATGGAAAGCGATGTAAGAAATCTGATTACACAAGCATTATTTTCTCAAAAAAATCATCCGAGACCAATAACAGATTTTTGCTAACTATTACGGTAACCGAGATATCCCGTAAACATTCGAATTGGTCCACCCAGTACATGTTATAAATACTATTTTAAGTTACCGTAGAAAATATTTTTTTGAAACTCATACAACATGCTTTGTTTGTTTTGCTTAGAATCATCCTAGTCAAAAATTCTGCATGGTATATTAGGAAGTGGATGATATGCACTTAGTGGATCATCGGCGTTCTTTCGCTTTATGTTCAACAAATAACTTACCTTATTTCGTTCTTATCTTATAGGCAGTTTTATCCTGTTCTACTTTATTAGACCACTATATTTATTTCAAGAACTAATAAATGTAATGTGTTTATTGTAAAATTTTAGATGTTAAAGTGTTTTTTAAGTATTAAAACTACAATATAATAAAAACTGCGCATTTTCTGTCAATCAAATTGAACAAAATCTGTAGCAAAAGTGTAATCCATCAGGAAATGATGTGAACGGTTCTTTCCGTACCCATTCAAGTGTGACCGCGATAGGGCATTGAAGTCAGACCCAAGGGAAATCATCTAAACCTCACCATCACTGATAGCTCTTTAGATACATTCGCATTTTTGTCAGATTTAACTAATGGGTTTTCACATAATACACAGTAATTTTACGCGTACTTATTGGTTGGTTCGATTACGATTAAATGAAAATCATTTAAAACAAATCGATTTAGTTGCATTGAGAAATGCAACAAAGTTTAATTAAAATTTACCTATTTTTCTTAAGCCCGTGTGACACGGTATAAACTTCTGTATAGAAATCTGTACCAAATATTATATAGAAAATCTTATATCGTGTCATACAGGTTTCTCGTACAAAATTCTTTATAGTTTCTTGCATGTACAAGCGTTCCATGCAGTTTCTTGTACAGAAAATACTATAGGACTTGTTCTATTTGTAAGCAAGTTTTGGTACAGAAAATGCGTGCTACAGATGCGCATATAGTTCGTGAATAATGGCGACTAACAGCTGATTTTGAACATCTAAATATAAGCAATAAAAATTCCTGTTAATCCGAAGCAGGATGTTGTTATTGTTTAAAATGGAAATTACAAGGGATAAATACCTTGTTTTAAGAGGGCGTGCATATCTGTGTTTACACTGTTTAGGCGCATGTGCATAGGCAGTACCTTGTACATAAAATTGTCTCCGTGTCACACACAGTTTCAAACAATTGAAATTCTGTACAGACATCTGTACAAGAAAAACAATACAAGATATTCTGTATTGATTTCTATACAGAAATTTATACCGTGTCATACGGGCTTTACGAAGCATCTCTTGCAAAAAGACTACAAGTTTTAAGACTATCGTTTCTTTGTCACAGAAAAGATAATTAATTTTCATTTAAATTTATTTAAACAAATAGATTTAAAGGTTTAGTTAAAAAAATTACTCATCATATTTTTTAAAAGAATCTTAATTGAAAAAAAATGTACTTACTGGTTTAATTTCGAGAGTCTGTCATGATTTTAATTATCGACGAAGAGAGCAGAGTCTTGGAATTAGTCAAGATTATCTTCAAAGAAAACATTCTTTTTTCATAAAGGAGATAAGTGTTTTTTTTGCTAAAATTTTATAGTTAACATCCCTATTTGTTAAATTAAATGTGATATGATATTAAATTGATGCTGTAAAAGTTTTTTTGATATAATTATCATTTAAATTCATTAACCGCAATCTTTGTAATTTCATTTATTTCCGATTGCAACTTTATATTTCCCAAAACGAAGTAGCGCTTACTGCACAGAACTTCTTGCTCGAGGCTGTGATATTGGCGCTCTGCAGCGGACAAATATTTGAGTAGTCAACACGCGTATAGACGAATCCATCTCCAAAGTCAACATAGCTCTTCATATTGGTGTTTAATATCCTCCATAGCCCTCTTGACGGGTTCGTACTCTCTCTTATACTAGACCACTGCACTTCAAATAACGAGATATTAAATGTCACAAAGTTTTTAGACCATAACTCTGGCAGTTTTTGTTTCATTTTATATACCGAGTAAAATTTAACTTTGTAACTTTCTTCAAGCCGCGATGTCGACGGGGTGGATGTTATGGAACTCTTCTAATATGAAGCGAAACCCCCTAAAGATTCAAATTAATGGTGAGAGTCGGTAGCAAATTGAGTTATACTGGCACAATGCAGTGTTTACATCAAGGGTTTTTAGGCGGGGTGTAAACCCAGTCGGCAGTAAACCGGGTAATTGATTTTGAAACTACTCTTGAAGCCATATAGTACTGCATTACAGAAAACCATACCAACCATACCATCTAATATTGACTTGCAAAATAACTTGAATCCAAATTTTATAAATTGCTTGCTGCATATCTCCATATCATATTTGCGGCGCCTTTAATTTATTATTTGACAAATTGAATCGGGAATAGCAAAAGTTATTTTTATTTTGAGTTTAAGTTCTTTTAATAGAGTTGTTAGCAAAACTACTGTAAATTTCATGAAATATTTAATAATAAAAACTACAAAGAAAGTAAATTATTTACAAAACTAAGAACCTACTTTGCTTTTTTGTTGCTATTGCTGTTGGCTGAAATTAAAAGAACCCTTAAACTTGCAATTATTTTTTATGCCACCATATTGTTGCCTTTTTATTAATTATATTATGGGCTTACAACAATGTTGCAAATATATTTTACACATTGCATATTTAAAGATATTGCTTAATGTAAACATCTAAATTGATTTTTGAACAGCATCTAAAAAATATTTACCCTGCGTAGTTATAGTTTGTAGAAAATTAGCATAACAAGAATTTATAAAAGTTACTCATAAAACTATACGTATTTTTTTGCATAAAAATGATAATTTTAATTTTGTAAGGAAATATTTGGGGTTGATAAATTTAATTTAAGGTTTAACTTTTTTTGACATAATATAACCCTTTTAGTTAAAAAAAAATTATGGATAAAATATTTTAGTTTTTAAACCTTGATTTTCTTGTAAAATGTCATACTTTATAACCAACAGAGTATATTTTAAAATATTTGGTAGCATTTTGTAAAAAAAATCCAGTGGTATGATCCATAAACTTTAGAAGTTTCAGTAAAAAATGAAAACCTATCCACAAACCAAAATTAAAATTAATTTTTGGTATAGGATAACTAAAGTTGTAAAAAAAAAAAAATTTAAGATCTGGCGCTACGTTGAAAAGCTTTCAAACAACAGGCGATTTTATTAATTAAAACTTCATTTGTACGATATTTTGATGGAGGACATTTCAATTTACTTATAAAGAAACGCCCTGCTATAATAATAAAACTTATATTATTATCATATTAAAAAAAAAATACTTAAAATGTTCCATGATTTTACTTCTTTTAGTTTTTAGTGTTCATCCTTATGTTTTGCATCCGGTACCTTTTATACCATTGGTCTCGAAATCCAAAAATTCGTGATTAATTGGTCTTAATTAAATTGTAAAATTTTGTGTCCTCTTCAAATATGAAATGTTTTGGTATTTTATATACGCCATCAAAATTTAAAAAAATATATAATAATGTGTGACCTTACATTTTCGATCTACGTAGTTGTAAAGTTAAATTTGATTACCAGTGGTTTATTTACCGATTTCAGTTGCTCTCGTTTTATCTTGAACATGCGCTAAAATTAGGGCACTGGTGTCTTGGGTCACGCGATATATCGACATTTCGACATATTAATAAATATTGGTATAAATTTAATTAGAATTTCGATATAAAAGAAATAAAAATCTGGATTTACTGGTATCTTTATTTTATTACGTTATAATCCAAGGTTTCGCTCATAAGATCATGAGCTTCTTCAGGGTTTTCACAATAATTGAGTTGTCCACAATTATAGAATTGAAGCATTTAAATATTTCGGTACAACCCAAATATTGTGAAAGCCCTGAAGAAACTCATGAACTTATGAGCGAAACGTTGGATTATAACGTAATAAAATAAAAATACCGTTGCAGTAAATCCAGATTTTTATTTCTTCTATATCGAAACTAATAAAAAAACGGACGTTCATACTATTATTATTTAATAACGATAGCAGATAATATCGATGCTTCGATTTATCGATTTCGGATATAATCGATATCGATGTAACGATATAACTATACAGGGTGTGTATAAATTGGTGGAAGCGCTACACGTGAACACGTGACGATGTTCTTCGTAAAATTCCAAGTCGAAAATCTTAATACAAAAATGTTGTACCATGCTTCCTATGGTCTCAAAAACCATTTAAAGATTAAAAAAATTGGCAACATTGCATACATTGATTTGCGTTTGGACATATCTTTATCAGCAATTTTTACTTAGGTATTTATAATTTTTGTTCGAACTGAAAGTCTTCAGTTCGTAAACATAGCTGTAAACTTTTAGATATCGTCTCACACAAACTAGGAATAATTACGAGAAAAACAGAGATGACAGCTAATGACAATGTTGCCATATGTATTATTTTCATTCAAATCAGTGATTTACATATTTTCAACACCAATTTTTGAAAGGAAGAACACAATATCTAGGAAAAAATATGATTCAAAATTTATTTACATTTCAATTCTCAGCTTTTTCATTAACAAATATTGAATAATAACGCTTATTAAAGGACTGAATGTCAAAACTTTGAGGACCTCTTGCAGACACAGTAAGCATGGTACAACATTTTTCTATTAAGTTTATCGACTTAGAATTTTACGAAGAACATCGCCACGTGTAGCGCTTCCGCCAATTTACACACACCCTGTATAACTAATGTATCGCTGTGAGATCAATGTTCACTCACCCTTAGTCAATAGATTGAGAGGCATTGATTTAGAATATTAGGTGTTTTTTTAAAACTTGCTTCTTTCTTACTACTGTATCCAAATTAAACTCGTTTACGAACTAGAAATGTTGCTTTTTAAGGGAACTTTACATATAGCTAAATAGAACAGATGTATCATATTATTACGAAAAACTATTATAGCAATTACTACACTTGAAATTTAGATATGGTGAAATTTATATTTATCAATAAATACCGATACCAATCGATATTTTGATATTTATTGATATTTTGATATTCTATAAACCGACATAGGTATACAATATCGATGTTATATTGATTTGGATTTTGGTATTAAAATTTTGGTATCGCTTACCTTTACTAATGGTCGTGATATATGGGTTAAGAGATCAATAGTATAGAGCCCTGATGTTATTAAAGAAAACTTCTGTACAAGAAAGTTGTGTACAACGCGTTTCAATAATATTTACATACTATTGAAATCGAAAGCAAAGGAGTTGAACAAAAATACGTTTTTCTAAACTGCAACGAGTAAATGCAGTGTCATAAAATTGTGAATTGGTTAAGTTATCGATTGTGTCTCTTCATATATTTATAGACTTTTGAAAAATGACGCGCGTAAGCAGTATATCATGATGAAGCGCAGCTGAGATTACGAACTGAGTCAGTTTATAAATCCGCGAACAACGACTATATGAGTCACAAGGGCTCTCGAAACTGCTCTCAACAAGAAAATCTTCTTTATTGCGCTGCCGATCCAAGCAAATCCCGCAAAGCTCGGTCGCGATACACGGGGTTGCTTAGTGATGAGTTGTCGACTGAATGCAATGCAGTAAACTGAGCCTTTATTACACTTTTAAGCGGATGAAACGCGGCGATATACACCTTTATCCCTCTTTAATCAATTTGCAAATGTTCTTGCTCAATTGTTATTGATCGTATTTTATATTGGCTTGTTTACGTGCCGGTATATCAAAGACGCGTTTCGTCAGAACTAAAACAAATTTTCCAGTAACAATAAAATTGTGTGTCAGCGGTGCTTTTTCGTAAACCTTTTGTTTTCAATATGTTTAATCAAACTCGTTGTTCGGTTGTTTCCCCTATGACAATGTCTGTCAATGTTCCGCTCGTCACGTCGGGGATTACAGAGTTTGAAGTCATTTAGTTGGAACTTTTGCTTCTGGTCTTTAGCGTTTGTCAGCTTTTCGCATTTCACACTAATGATGATGGAATTTCTCGCATTTGTGGGACAAATCACATGCATTATTACATTCATCTTCCCTTGCTTATAATTAGCATCGCAGATTACAAAAGTGACGCTCTGAATAGAACTTCAATTGTCTTAGTACAGGACAAAATATTAACAATCGACAAAGCATACAGGGTGAGTCATTAGTGCTGGATTGGTCGATTGTGGCTAAACGGTTTGAGATAGAAATGAATTTCACTTTACAAGAGCATATTGATATGGTATCAATATGGCAATAATTCGAGAAATAAATGACAAGTTTTTGACGTTAGTGTAGTGTACAGTCGTTTTTTTTGATTTCCGCGGCACTCTATTTGCTTCAATAACGATTAGAAGAAAATATCTCAAAAAGTATGAGTTCCGGGTATAGGACATACTTAACAAAAAATGAAGCTATCTTAAAGACGAATTCGATGACATAAAAAAATACAGTGGTTTGCATTTGAAAAAATTGAGTTACGAGCTTTTGAAAATCATATAAGTTGCCACCTATTTATGAACACCCTGTATGGGTGATTCAAACTGTTTTATATCGAGCGAATAGAGCAATGTTTTCTGCATGTCCTAACAAAATTACAACTCTGTACTTCGAAAAATAAGTTCGGGAGAATTTTTTAAATAAAGACTTAAAACCTTGAAAAATTTAGAAAACTACTTTTTTAACCTGTAGTATTTTATATTAATGCCAAGCTAAAATAAAGGCGGTCAAAAATATTAAATAAACAATGGGGAAATTTAAGAGTTGCTATTAGTTCCAGAGAGGCAACTCACCCTGTATATATAAAAATATTTTTATCCTGTTCGGAAAAAAAAACTGTACAAAATAGCGTTTGAATCAACTTTCTATCTCAAACCGTTTAGCCACAATCGACCGATCCCGCACTAAGGACACCTTGTAGGTATATAAAATATTATAAAGTTGATTTTAATTAAAAAGGGCAAGTACGAGTAAATTGAAACATAAGCTTATTAGGAACTACTTCACTTTAGCGGCGTTTGTCGAAAATTGATAAAATTGATAAAAAAGTCTAGTTTTATTAACCCACAAAATTTTATCAATTTTCGACAAATGCCGCTAAAGTGAAGTTATACCGCTTATTAATACAGCATCATTTTAACGTGTGAGAAACAATTTATGGCCGTACAATAAAAACGCATTTAAATAATAGAAACTCAAAATACACAAATATATTAATTTAAGTCCAACAAGGTTCCTCAGTCCTCACCATGTAAGCTCAACTTTGGTTCCGCTTCCACAAACTTCGTTCGACGCAACAAACCCATCAAAAACTCAGAAGTAAAGGTATTATCTAAATTTCATCGGTAAATGATATATGTAAATAATTTGGGTAAAATGTCATCAATATAATACCTAGCTACAATTTAATACTTTTCTGGATATATCAATTTTAAATCAAGCCTATTGTTGCTAATAGGCGAATTACCTATAGGTACTGAGAAGCAAACTTTGCAAACATGTAAATGTAATCGATTTTTAATTTAATTGGCTCTTTTTGCTTTAAATGATTGTATTCAGATATGCAAATCAAATCTAAATGTTGAAATAAAAGGATTATTAATTATATTAATGAAGGGTTTGGAAAATGTTTAAAATTTAAAAGGTTGGTAAAAATAAATATTTTAAATATTAAAGCACAATAATTTGTTAAGATACTGTCTTTCAAAAATTAATTTAACACGAATATCAAAACGGTTTATTACAAAACACTTTTGTCAGATAAACGATAAAACTGCTAAATGGTATTGAGTTGAAACAATACTTTATTTTCAAGATATTTTGAATGATTTTAAAAATTATTTGGTCTGGTTTGCTTTCAAAAAAATAGAGTTTTGAAAACGAAACACTTAAATTTATCTTTTAGATTAGAACGATGTAAGCATTTTTACTAATTTTTAGACCAATTTTTGATCTGTTTTATCATATCATTGATTTGTTCTATAAAATTAAATAATCTTTTTCTTGATTTGAAAAATCACCGTCGGTACAAATTGTTAAAGAAAAGGTTTGTATGAGTCGTAAAACCAAACAAACACAGTTTTTTAATTAATATTGATTACAAAACTTTATAATTACTTGTAATGAGCATCAGCTGTTTCCAAGCAGTAAATTTGATACCACAAATTAATATTAGCTAAATTACAGTTCCCTTCCCTTGCTAATAAGTAGAGAGACTTGTTGAAGTTATGAAATAATTTTAGTAGAATGCTCCATCGATCATTTCATGAACTGATTGTCACAAAATAACAGTTAAGGCCATTAGTGAGAACTTTATGATTGACGTCAAGCTTCATAAAACTGATATTAGATAGATAATAATTGACGCAAAAGTATTGTGCTAGCTAGGCATCTTTCATTCTTAAAAACGTATTTCTTCTAAACTTGTTACTGACAACAAAATTGATTTGGGTACTTTCAGACAGTAACATCATTTTTAGAAAGGTAAAAGAGTTTTTTTTTTTTAAATATAAAATTAATAAGTATTAATTTTAGAAACCTGTAACTATAAATGTTAAAAAAAACATTTGGGCACACCCCTAAACTATGTCACTTTAGGTTCAGAGTAAGTAGCAACTGTCGGCAAGTCGAAGCACAGCCGTTTTTCAGTTATAGATGCATGTGCCGTACCTATAATCATTATATACGAGGCATATTCGGAAAGTAAGTAGGTTTGGCTAATAAAAAAATCAAGAATTTATTTTGAGAAATTTTAAATATACAACTTCTTCACATAGTTCCCACCATTGTTAAGACATCTATCGTAATGGAGCACCAGATTCATCGAACAATGCCGCCTGTGAAGACAATCACTCTTGCACTTGGCGCTAAGTGTAGCCTGAAGGGAGGGATAACCATTTGTTCCCAGTCAAATTACTTGACGAGGGCTTGAGTTTGAGCAGTGCGATTGAGCATTGTCATGAAGAAACACAACTCTGCAAGTAAGCATACCACGCCTTTTTTTTCTGGATCGCGTGACGCAGTATTTTCAGGGCCTCACAATAGTCTTAATTTATTCTTGTGTCTTTAGGCAATAATTTAACAAAACCCTTTTCTTAGTACAAAAAGCTTTGCACGTGATCTTGCGAGTTTATATTGTCTGCTTGAATTTTGACATTTTCGATGATGAGGTTGTCTCCTATTCCAGAAAAAGTTGCTTCGGTTCGGTAATCACATGAGATGTCAACATCTATTAAAGGAGCAGTGAAAGAATGACTTCACAGGCAGCCCTGTTCTATGAAGAGGATATACAGAAGCTGGTGTTCCGTTGTTATAAATGCCTCAATAATGGTAAAAACTATACATTAAGAAAAGTAGTTTAAAATATGGAAAAAAAATAAAACAATTACTAAATAAATTTTCGATTTTTAAGAGCCATACCGCACCCTACTATCGCACATTTGCCTGGTACTAGTTTGTAAAAAACTGACCATAACAATACCAGCAGTTGGAAGCCAATCAAACAAAAAGTTCAGGGAATGATCGCAATCCAAAATGTTCGTAAATCCAAAACGCCGTAAGTCGAAGATATGGGTATGACAGTCATACTGTCATTAAATGACTGTACAGGGTGATTCAAATTCGAGGGCGGCCATGGGGATCTCGCTTATTACTGAAGATAGAGGGTAGGTTTAAATTTGGCAAAGTTGCTAAATTTTATGCTCATCAATAATATCAAAAGAGATTTGAAAAATATCTTCAACTGTTTTTGAAAAAATTGAAATAACTGAAAAAATGACTTCGTTTTTTGTTATAACTTTTTTATTTATAATTTTTTTTTTAAATCTGTGAAAACTTTTAGATGACCACTTTTTATTTTACTTTTAATGGTGCTATCATTTTTTTTGCTGTGCCGATTCCGTTTTGTTTTATAGGTACTAACTTTTAAATTTCTTATGGGTGACAAATTTGATTTTTATCTATTTATTAGATATGTTAAATAAATGAAAACTTTTTTTTTTTTAAATAAATACTGTTTTTATGTAAATAACATAATCATGTAATACATATTTGAAATTAGAAAATAAGTTCTAGCTAACTAGATGAAGATCAAGTTTGTCGCCTATAAGAAATTAACAAGTTAGTACCTATCAAACAAAACGGAATCGGCACAGCAAAAATTTGATGGCAACCATTAAAAGCAAAAAAAAAGTGGCCATGTAAAAAATGTTACAGATTAAAAAAGAATTATAAATAAAAAAGTTATAGCAAACAAACTAAAAGTCATTTTATCAGTTTTTTTAATTTTTTTAAAAAAACAATTAAAGATATTTCAAATCTGTTTTGATATTATTGATGAGCATAAAATTTAGCAGCTTTGCCAAATTTAAACCTACCCTCTATCTTCAGTAATAAACGAGATCCCCTTGGAAGACCCTCGAATTTGAATCACCCCGTCTTTACGGGTTTGAAAAGTATTTTAGAGATGTGCATACATGGCACATTTTACAGCGTTTTTGAATTCCCAAGTACAGTTGGGTTTCAGCATTCGCAAGGGTTACGTATCAACACTTCCCGCGCAAACGTTTATATCTGTAAAAATCTATACTCTCACTCAAAAAGTCCCAGATGTTTGAAATGTTGTCTGATCTCAAGTCCTTCTTTCCTTTGATACAAAATGTGACCTACTGTCACACAGACATGTGAGCCTTTTCGATATTTATCTAAAATTTGTAATATCTCTTTCCAGATTATCACTGTTGATCCTTTTATGATTTTGTCCGACACTGTAAAAGCTCGTATACGCGAACAGATCATTCTCGCGTGTAATTCAGACGGAAGAAACGAAGGCTTAGAAGGGCCACCGAAAATAATATTAAAAAGGTGAAATTTCACCTTTTATCTTGAAATTTCAACTTTGTGAAAAGGTGAAATTTCAACCTTTTATCTTGAAATTTCAACTTTGTAAAAAGGTGAAATTTCACCTTTTTTCTTGAAATTTCAACTTTTCAAAAAAGTGAAATTTCACCTTTTTTCTTGAAATTTCAACTTTTCTAAGTGACGTAATTAAAGCACCTATCTCTTTAAGGAGATAAAAATTAATATACAGGGTGAGGCATCACTCGTGACACCCCTACTTATTTTGTTATTATGACACCCCCACTTATTTTGTTATTGGAAAGAATTATCAAAAAAAGTTTCAAATAAAAGTTGTTTGATACAGTATTTCCCAAAATGTTTTAATGTCAAATTTTTGTTTTCTATTATTTTTTAGGAGTTACAGCACTATATTGTTTTTTCTTTTAAATGGCACTATACATATTTTTTTATACGCTTTGAAAGACATTTTCTTTTTTTTTCAACGCACTAAAACTTTTTAAATTAATTTACATTAGTAGGCTTAAAAATATACAAAATGGTAAAATATTAAAAAAAAAAGTTAATTAGGTTACAACTGTAAACACAAAACTACTGTAATAAATTTTTTACCGTTTTGTATTATTTTCAAAGCCTACTAATGTAAATTAATTAATACTGTACGCTTTTAAAACAAAATTGTTCTCTTGCGATCTTCTTAAACATTTTGTTATGTACCTAAGGGTTTAAAAGTTTTAGTGCGTTGAAAAGAGAAAAAAAGTCTTTCAAACCGTATAAAAAAATATGGATGGTGCCATTTAAAAAATAAATATATGGTGGCGTAACTCCTAAAAAAACAAAAGAAAACAAAAATTTGACACGACAATATATTTTGGAAAATACTGTATCAAACTCTTATTAATTTTTATCTCCTAAAAGAGATAGGTGCTTTAATTACGTCACCTAGAAAAGTTAAATTTCAACTTTTCAAAAACATGAAATTTCACCTTTTTAAAAAAAAATTAAGAAAAAAGGTGAAATTTCACCTTTTTGAAAAGTTGAAATTTCAAGATAAAAGGTGAAATTTCACCTTTTCACAAAGTTGAAATTTCAAGATAAAAGGTGAAATTTCACCTTTTTACAAAGTTGAAATTTCAAGAAAAAAGGTGAAATTTCACCTTTTTACAAAGTTGAAATTTTAAGATAAAAGGTGAAATTTCACCTTTTTAATATTATTTTCGGTGGCCCTTCTAAGCCTTCGTAGGAAGATGTACGGTGACGTCATGATGTAAACACGAGCCAAAGCAAGCAGAGTTCGAAGGGCAGCGACAATTTTTAGAAACGCTGGATAAAGTAAGTAGGTTTTGATCGAAAGTTGTGATCTTTAAACGACAGTAGGCTTTAATCGCAAACAAAAAGTGAGCGATAATTAGAAGTGTTTGATGAAAAACGAGGTCCTTAAAATATGAGCGATAGTAAATGTTAGTAAGCTATGAGCGATTATTGTTAGAAATATGAGCTATAGTAAGCGAAACTTGATCAAGAACCTTTAGAAATTCGAGCTGTTAGTGAAAGTGAAATTTGGGTATAAAAAGACATTTAAGAACATTTGTATGTTTCCTACTTGTTAAATAAAATGTAGCTTCATTCACGCTCATAGGATGAAAATCACATTTTTAATGCTGCCATTAACCCTTTACTGTTTAAAACCCACAACTCGTTCATATTCCGCCTTGTAGTTGACTAATCAAGTTTTCCGTAAACCTACATTAACGTACTATCTGATATTGAGCGTCGAATAGCTCCAGACGCTGGGCGCCGATCTGTGGCGCCAGCGATATTTTCCCTTTAATAATAAATAGACCATCTCACCATGGCGCCAAAAACTTTCGGCAAAAAAACTATTTCGTTGTCTGTCTGACTTCTATGACTTGTACTATGGTTAGGATTGTAAGAGGGGAACGAGTTTATTGATTTTGTGAGAGCTTATTGATGCTCTTGACCGAGTGACTAATAAAAAATAACAAGCTACTTGCGATTATTACCGACGTAACGATACACAAACGCTACAAGTTATTAATAAAAGATCTTCAATAATTCTGTAACGAACGAGTGGGTATTTTAAATCAAAACCTGTTGAACTATTTGCTTAGACAGAATAAATATTAAGAGAATATTAAAAACTAAAACGAAATATTATTGCGCTGGATTAGTTTTTATATCGAAATACTTTTGCAGGTAAAAAAATGTTTATAAAACTATCCGAAATTTTAATTACATGTTGGTTAAAGTAATTGAAAGAAAGTTGGGCAGTTTTAATTATTGATTTACATTAACAGCAACTTTGGAAAAGAAACTGCGGTGTCTATTAATTTAAAACTTAATAAAACAATACTAACAAAATAATTTTTATATAGGTTTCTATTTGATTTTTAAACATTTAGGCACCACTAGCATTTTTTAAAGCACCTAACTTTTTTGTAATACAAGTTTATTTGATTTTTAAGGTTTTACTAATTTTTAACCATTGACTTATGTAGTGTATTTCCAATGCATAACACGTTGTCTTTGATTTTTGCACAAAATCATAGTAGGTAGGTAGGTACTAGGGTTTCTCATATTTGACCATTTTGCTTGTCCCGGGATTCCGGGAAGAAATCGGCCTTTGTCCCGGGATTTCCCGGGATCCCGGGATGTAATAAATTATGTCAATATTTTTAAATAAATAACCCAAAAAATTAAGGGAGCGGTTTATTACTTAAAAACAACTCCAAGTCATACATGTAATACATTTTGCTCCATGATTAGTTATTACAAATAATTCAATAATATTGGTGAGAGAAACATACATTTGGGAATTATAACCTTTCTATTGCAATTTCATATTTATGAATACAATAATATAATTTTTACAATGAATTTTTGTAATGTGATTTAAGAAAACAAAGGTGATCTGTGCTTCAGTCAATTAGTCTTTTTCTTAATTTATTAACAAAAAGTCCTGCTGCATAAAATGCTCTCTGTCTCTATTGATGTACGTGAAATTGTCTTGAGAGCATTTAGCAGCAAAGAAACATCATTATTGTCAATAAAATTTTATTTATAAGCTATTTTGCTTTGAATTATCGGGGTACACAAAAATAAAACTGTAAAAGTATTTTGAAGATATTAACTTTGTAATGGAGACCGAGCTTCTTTGCGCCATACTAATAGAGAAAAATTATATTGAGGTTTTTCCATAATTTACTGTTAGTAAAGACATTTTAAGCATAACATTCTGATAAGTTATGATTAACCATAACATTCTGATAAGTTATGATAGTATTACAAAGATCTTAGCACAAAATAAACGAAAACAACACTTTTTTTAAATCCCGGGAATTCCCGGGACAAGAAGCATTTCCCGGGAAATACAAAATAGCTTAAAATGGTTCGGGATCCCGGGAAAGAAACCCTAGTAGGTACTAAAGTTTTTGATTGCAGTGATTAAAAAAAAAACTCATAATAACAGAGCAGTTTTTTAAAACTTTAATTTTGATATTGGGTTTGTTTCAGCAATGCTGATTTACGCACTGTGAACTAATAAGAATATTAGTCATTGCTGAAACACTATTACGACATGTGCAACTTTCATTGACATTTGTTTCTCTTGGGTTTATGGAAATTTCTTATCTCCTTAAGGCACATGCCCATGTCTGACACGGGCATACAATTCGGTGATTTTTGTGCATGGTTGTCTGTGTATGACACAGGCGAACTTTTATCGTGCGAATTTAAAACGTTTGACAAGCCTATGAGCAGGGCTCGAAACCGAAAAAAAATTTGGTTAACGGTTAACCGAAATTGAGAACTTTATTTTTATAACGGTTTTGGTCTAAAAATCGTTTGTTTTCGTAAAAAACGGTTTTCTGTAAAGCACCCATTTAACTTATAAACCGGTTAAAAAACCTGTTTTTGACATTATTTTGATTCGGAATGCAAAGTATAAAAAGATATTATCTATTTATAGTTTTATGATATATGTAGGCTACAATCAAGCGTTCAGTAATGACTTCAGGTAAACTAATCACATTTAATACAGATTTTGTATTTTTTTAAAGAAATTTTTATTTAAAATGGTGTTAAAAAACCGGTTTTTAATTATTTTGGTAAAGGTTACAGTTTTTTTGCCATTATAAATAACGGTTTCGTTTTCGGTTAAAAATCACTTTTACGGACAAAAAATAACGGTTAACCGGTTTAAAAAACCGTATTCTTGCCCTGCCTATGAGACACGATCTAGTAGAAATTTAAGAAGTTTGAAAGATTAAGTTTGTGTACCGTTGGTGAGGATACTGTTATAAAAAAACAAATAATTAGCACTTATTATACCGCCAAACTGGGGTTTCTCATATTTGACATTTTTGCTTGTCCTGGGAATCCAAGAAGAATTTGGACTTCTTCCTGAGATCCCAAGATGTAATTAATCATGTCAAACCAAGGATGAAAGAGAGAGGTTTATTATTTAAAAACAACTCCAAGTCATAATATGTACTCCTAATACATTTTGCTCAACAAATATTTAAATAATAAAATAATTTTGGTGGGAAAAAATACATTTGAGAAATATTACCTTTCAATTGCGATTTCATGTTAATGAACACAATGACATTAATTTTACAATGAATTTTTGCAATGAGATTTAAGAAATAAAGGTGATTTAAGAAAACAAATATGATCTATTCTTCAGTCACTTAGTATCCCGGGATCCCGGTAGAGAGAGAAACCCTACGCCAAACCCGATCAGGTAATTTTATACGCATAAGTAGTCAGCACTAATTGTGTTGTTTGTATTGCATTTTTCTTGTAGCCCCCAAACGTCCCTCGCCATTGAAAATGCAAAATAGATATTTACATAACAAGAGCAGAAAGTTGTACTTTACTGGACGAGTAGGCAGTTTTCGGACGAGCCGCAGGCGAGTTCTGAGTATGTTACGTACAACATTTTTTCTGCGTCCACCAGTGACACCATCGTCACCATCCATAATTAAACTTATTGTTAGTAAACTGCAGGTGAAAACTTACTTGGTGGTATAATGACGCTTGTTTGACAGCGCAAATCAACAAAACAACTCATCACCATGGCAACCAGCTACTTTCCGGCCTAGGCTGGTAAAGACAACTGTTTACCATGGCAACCAGTTACTTTCTGGCATAGGCCAGTAAAGACGTATTTTCCAGCCTAAAAATTGATCGGAAAAACTGATTTTCTGGACGGACGCAGAAAAATATTTTTCACTATACCTTACTACTTCTTTTCTGTAAAAACAAATCGATCATTATTGACTACCTACCAAATTTTAAAAAAGTCAAGCCTTCAGTGGTTAAGATAGTACTGAAACAACAATGTTATCGTTTTCATGCGGCGTCTTTACACTATAACAGTTAATAAATAATAAGATAAGATTTATGTTATTTTTAATAAATGTAAATATAGGTTTCTAGTAAAATAAATGTATTTTATTTAATACTAGCTGATTGACCCGGCGTTGCACGGGTGATTACAATTCTCTTTTATCACAGACTACTCGCGCTCCGCGCTCGCGCTCGGCGGAAGTTCCCAGATTATCAATCGCAGACTACTCGTGCTGCGCGCTCGCGCTCGGCGGACGTTCCCAGACGTTTCCGGCCGTTCCCGGCCGTTTTTTATACGACGTTTAATCCGTTGGGTCCTGAATAGTAACTGTGCAAAATTTGGTCCCGATCGGTCAACGGACCTAGGATTCTATAGCGAACAAACAAACACACAATCAAACAAGCTCTTTTATATGTATATATATAGATAAAAACTTTACTAGGATGCCAAAACTAAAATTGAGTACGGTTACTCTTATTAATTATACACTGCCTATGGGTACACTGATAGACTGATACAATATATCTGAAAATATAATTTGGTTTTCCATTTGCAGTAAGTCATCACTTTGTGGGTAGGTGCATTTTTTTAAATCTACTGTCCCTTGTATAGAATTGTCCAATTAACTGTAAAGGATCTGAATAGTGGTGCTAGAAATACTGCACATTTATTATTATTGCGCGACTGCAGATACAAGTCTGTGTTTGTTAGTTTAAGCGAGCGAAATTATCATATAGATTAAGTCGCTATAAAATCACGAAGGCTAAGACAAATGGTTGCATACAGAGCAGGTAAATCGTGGAACATTTAGTTAATTGAAACGTCTGGGGTTGAACTGAACAGCAGGACAATTATACTGAGTGTTAACAGACGATAATGTATTCATTTCTCCCCTCACGACTTGGTCTCACTTTTTCGATCCCTACATCGCAATAATTTCATGTTTAATGTTTGGTGTACCTAAATTGATTAAAAATAAAATATAGTTATTATTAGTAACCCCCTACCTGCTTCTGTTTCTGTTAAACAAATACTTTTAACTTGTTTCTAGTGAGAATTTAATTGTTTTTGTTGTATTTACAAATTCGTCGTCGTAATGGGGTTCTTTGTGCTGCTGGTGGTGTGGTACGCGCTTGGTTAATTCGCAATAAATTATTCTGTGTGACGCCCCTTAAACAGCAGCAATATTCAAGAGAGTGGTCAGCGGATTTATAATCTATTTTGCACTAAATTTATGTGCGTGTTTAATACTTGTAAAAGCGTTGCCATACGATGTTTGTGTAGGCAAATATCCTCACGCTTATTTAAAGCGGAAACGGTTTTGTTTACAAGTGCATTCTAAATAGACCTCAAAATTAGAATTTAAATAGAAGACTATAAAGCTTATTTTTTTTTAAATTAAATAATTTTACAGTTAACAAAAGCAGTCTGTATAAACACTGTGAAGTTTTGATCGATCGTTCTTCGAATAATCGTTTTCCCGTACATATCGTTTATTTTATACAGTTTCGAATGGATTCCATATAAAACAAGCAAAAACAAAACCGCATCGATCGTTCCCCTATCCATGGTTTTATCGCATTATTCGTTCGGAATATCGCATCTTTTTTACTATTTTACTGAATGTAAAAATCATATTGCATAGTAACATAAATTGACTGTGTTACCAGGGCTTATGGTTGTTGCCGACGGTGTCCTTAGGAAGTGGAGAGGCAACATACTGACATTAATTACTAACTGAATTCTTCGAATCGGTATCACATTTGATGATTTGATACATAGAATACAACACAGTGCCCTCGTTGGCAGTGACCTGGTAAACGTTTAGCTTTAAACAGCACATACACACTTTTGTACATACAGGGATCACCACGACCCTGAGATTCTTCGATAGCTCCTTTATTAATGAAAATATCAAAAAATATTTAAAACAAATATTGTGCAAACCTATTTTCTACATAAATTAAAATTATTTTCAAATATACAAGGTGTTTTGTTTGAGCGGTACATAATGGACATGTAATTTTTTTATATAAATCACTCTGTATATTTTTACATTTTTGGATTTCGCTTCAAATTTACTTAAAAAAATATATAAGGTTATATGGGTCTAAAGTTAACCGTTTTCGTTAAATTTACATTATTATAAAAATTTTGAGCGAACTAGCATTTTCAATTTTTTTTTACATTTAAGTATTTAAAAAACCAGTAAAATTGCGTTTAAAAATTACATTGATAATAGATTAATTAACACTTTGCGCTAGCTACATTTTAAAAATATTATAAAGGGTGTTTTTTACACATGGTCAAACTTGTGAAGTAATTTTTCTTAAATACAACACCCTGTATATTTTTACATTTTCTTGTAGAAAATTTAATTGTCTTTCGAAATTATTAAGCATGTCTTATACCTAAAGTTGATACTTCCTCTGTCCCGAAATAAGTGTCCGATTACTATATTTGCTGGATCTTAATTGTATTTTAAAACGTAGATTGTAATTGTTTATAACGTCAAATAAAATATGTCAAAAGTGACATTTGTGCATAGTCAGAAGTTATTTTAAAAACATATTTTATCTTGCCATTTTAAACAATACCGGTGTAGACACATCATGAACAGTGAAGAAGTTCCTGTAGTTGGACCACAAAGAAAAAAGCCTAATCTGTCACAGAAAAGCGTCAAAGTGTGTACCATTACCTGCTATAAGAAAGTTGGTGCATGATAAATTTTAAGCATCACTCATGAATATTTCAAAAATCGCTTAAAATCTAGTGTCCTATGACTGTTTATTAAAGTTTTTTTAATTTTAAAATTTGTTTTAGACCATGCACCAACTTTTATCAAGAATAAAATTTTCTGAGAAATCGATAATACATTTTTTGTTCCATTTGTGCAGACAAAAATTTTTACCAAATCGGACATTTATTTTGGGACAGAGGGAGTATTATTGATGGTTCATGTTTACTTATTTTATTTCTTACTCAAAAACGGTAGGTTTTACGAAAAAAACCAAAGAATAAAAAAAGTGTCTAAATAAATCAAGCTTTCAAAAAATTTTTAATTGCAAAATTTCAATTCAGGAGTCGCTTATTTTTTTTGCAGACTCTGTATACACACGATCACTTACAAAAGTCATTTGTCAGCTTATATTTTAAATCTGAACATAATCGACTAACAATTGAACAGGCGTATATACTAAGATTTTCGCAATGATAAATGTAATTTTTATAATTATTCCTCGAACTATGACACTTTAAAGTGCCTGCTATATGTATAATTGAGTAGTTCGCTGTTATTTCAAACAATATAAACAAAACGGTTACGTCAAAATATTATGTTGATACATTTCCGACAAATATTTTGATTAGATTTCACTCGAACGGTTTAAAATGTGAGACAGCTGTATTTAATGGCTGAAATTTACAAAACCACAATGCATCAAATTTTAGTTTAGTTATATTTTACTATTTAATGCATAAGACTGAGAATCGATTATTTCAGTTTTTGAAGTATACAATAAGCTGACACGAAATAACCGAAATTGCAAAAAATAAGACATAAGTACTGACAAAGGGGAGTTGTCCATTAGTTTGCGTTCAATCCCTTAATCAGCCCATTAGCGAGGATATGCCGCTGCAAGCGAGCGCCAGTAAAGCCCATTATGGTATTAGCATCCCTTCTGTTCTCATTATACATAACCACTTGAGAATGACGAAGAAGATTTAGAAAAAAATTCATACAGTATTTCATGCGGTAACCAGATATTAACATCAGCGCAGCGTGCAAATTTTTATAGAGCAATCATTCGAAAATATAACCGCTTTGATTTTAATGACAAGTCGAATAATTTTTTTTACAGATATATAAGCAAAAATCTCTAGCAGTTTAATGACTTTTTTTAAAAACATTTTTTTTTAATGACTTAAAGCACGAAAAAAACTATTGCATTATTTTAAACCATTAAAATAAATTGGTATTTGTTACTAAACATTTTTGTAAAATAAACGTACTTTTTATTTTATTCTTGAGGCTTTCGCGGCCGTTATCCATAATTACAATCTTGGTTTCCGGGTTTGGAACCGCGTCTTCTAAATATAGAAGACGCGGTTCCAAACCCGGAAACCAAGATTGTATTATGTACTTTTTATTCTTTTAAGCAAAATTTATACAAAATTAAAAACGATAAAAAGACGTGGTCTAACTTAAATATAAAATACTTTTTTTAGAACCAAGTAAAGGGTAGTTCACACAGTGACATTTAAAGTCGCGACTTTAAATGTCACCGTGTGAACTACCCACAAGCTATTTTAGACCAATTAGACATCGTTGTATGGTTTGTTTATGTTCATATTGGGTAGAACTGGCGGGCGTTTTAACGTTGTCGCTGCGTAAACTTCAAAATGAATTACACCCGTTAATTCTACCCAATATGAACATAAACAAACCATGGCAACCACCAAAATGAATCGCTTATTTATGGAATATTTGATGGTTCATATTTACTTATTTTATTTTTTACTCAAAAATTGTAGGTTTTACGAGAGAAGTTAAAGAATTAAAAAAGTTTCTAAATGAATCAGGCTTTCAAAGAATATTTTTTTCATTGCAAAATTTCAAGTCGCTAAGAAGTTCTGATAAAAAAACAACAGGGGTCGCACTTTTCAGCCCCTTGTGAAGGTGGGAGATGATTGAAAATATTACTATGGGAAACATTTCAATAAGTATAAAACAACTACCAAATATCATTCTTCTACATATCTCCAAATTTGAGAAATAAAATAAAAACCTAATTATAGCGCTCCCTTTTAGGGGGCTTTAACTCTGAAAGGAGACGTTTAAGGAAAAACTTTTATATGAGGGACCCCCCGAATATTTAAGAAACACCCTGTTTAACTCCCAGAATGTTTTATTTATTTAATTTTATAGAATAAGTAATATTTTTGTTTTTGTTTTTTTTTTAGCCTTTATTCTTGACCTGAGAATTGGTTGTTTTATTTTCTTGTTTGTTTGTAAAAAGTAATACCTTACACATTTAAGTTTTTATTTATGTGTGATGTTTGTTATGTATACAAAACCTTTTTACATTACAATTGTATACAAAAGTTTGTATATATCCAAGTGCATCAAATAAAAAAAAAAAATCTTCAATGTCTGTTGCCTATAATTTTACCTATTTAAAAGCGGTCTTAAAAAAACAGTTTTTCGACAAAATGGCGAATAAGTCGCCACAACTATCCCAAACAGTGTTACTCCAGGGCCCCCAAAGTTAACGGTCCGCCCCTGCCTGAGGGTAACAATTTTTCAAGGGTTTGCGCCATTATCAAAGACCTTTGCAAAAATGATAAAAAAATTTGAGTCTTCTCAATAGTTTTTGTTTTCAGAACATTGTAATATTTGAATAAAAATGAGGAATAAGGATAATAAATAAATATTTTGATAATAATACGGTAACATCTACAAATATAAGTCAATAATTAAAACTTTTTTCAGCTCTTAACAATGTTTAAGAGCGTAAAGGGGTCTTAAGAGCAAAAAATGTTAGATCCCTAGTCATAAGCAAAGAAACATTGTAAGCATGTAAGGATTATCACTAAATCATTTTATTTCGTTTATGTCTCATAAAAGTTTAAAATATTAGTTTAGATATTTTGTTGTTGGGCTATTTATTAGGATATTGTTATCATAGTGAGTATTTTATTAGCGCCAATTATTCATTCGTGTATTTTAAAATTCCCAATTAGCTTTCAGAACACGTACTACATCAAGCTGATTATGTCCTTTTGAAACTTTTGTACAGCGCAACTTGTTAAGAGGATTTATACGAATAGCAATAAACCGTCTTACGCGTAAAACACACCCAGACTTTGAAATCTGATTTAAGATAATCGTCTAAAAATAGTTTTTTGTTCTATACCTACATCTTAAAATTACTTTTACAGACAACTTAACTATAGGTACGGTCAAAATTTTATTATATTAAGAAACTTGTACACATAACGTTAAGAAACCTAAGTATGATAATGGTTGTTGCATTTCTTTGGTATCGAAATATTGTTTTTACCAACAAGACAAAAGTAACGGTCGTTCTTTGCTTTATTTTAAAGAAAATACAACATACAAATTTATAGCGTTCTCATTATCAACATAAAAGTTGAAAAAGAGCTTTGATCGCCTGGCGTTGTAAAATTTAACCTAATCTACTTAATTTTTGTAATGCGATAGTCAACTTTTTTATTTCTAATTTAATTTATTATGGGCGTCATATTACATTTTTGTGTTATCAGTTGACGAATTTTACGAGGTATACAATCATAATAAAATTTAAAAAATATGTACCTACATACGAATTTGCACTGATTAAAATCACTTTATCGGGGCAAATATTTTACTTATAATAAGGTTACAAAATATTTAAAATATTATTGACTTAATTTATGACCGAAATCTGATAGTAAAAACGGAAATAAAATTACTTCATACATTCCGAAATATGGCACAAAAATTAAAAATTGCCAAATGCAAATAACAGTTCAAATTAGCAATACGTGGTTTATTACTCTGGCTTACATTGCGACGACTTTGAAACAGGATACGCCAGAAACTTCAAGAAATTAATTAAGCTACGTCGGAGCATCAATAGCTGATACTAATATTACAGTTTGTGAGCCGCCCATTGATGTACGTAATAAAGTATCTCAGGTTTGTTAATTACGACAAAAATGCCATATTAATAGGGATAACTAAGAGTAATAACTCAAAGGACACACTGCATAGCCAATCGATGTAATCTCGTAAAGGGGCTCTTTTGTCTTCTTTGTTTCACTAACTAGAGATTTAATATTTGTAGGTAGGTACACATGTTCAAAGCGGAGGCATTTCATCTCCAAGATATTTATTAACCCTATTAAAAAAAAAACTATTGAAGCTAATAAATAATGAAAAACATATTTAAAATAATTGTACCCAACCAGTTTTGAATTTTTATGACTATTAATTTATAAATCTTTAAAGCAGCCTTCCACCACAAGTATAAGCTATTGGTATTGTTAAATTCGTCAGAAAATACTCTATTTAAATAACCGCATGTACTACTACCATTCCATTTGAAAAAAATGATTTTCTGTCAAAAAAACGATTCTGCTACCTTCAAAGCCGATTAAAGTGACCTAAATGTCAATTAAAATTTACAAAAACGGTTTTGGATACTTGTTGACAATAAAAATCATTTAATGGTCACGGCACACTGAATAAAAAAAAAATCGTCCAAAAATTATAAAAATTAACCAATATGGTGCAGTTGTTTTCAAAGCTGCTTCCTCTTTACAAAAACCTAAAAATATTCTGGGTTTTCCATTTGAAATGACAAAGTAAGGGCAATTTCCGGCGAAACCGAAAGTGAAACAATAGTGTACATATTTTCAAATAGTCTTTTGCACCTATCATATGTCTAAAATCTTATTTAACTAAAATCAAAACTAAAGAAAAAAAGGGAGTGTACCACAACTCAGTAACACCCGAAATAGATCAAATAACTTTTTTTTTCTTTCTACATTGATGTACAGGGTGATTCAAATTCGAAGGCGACCATGGGGATCTCGCTTATTGCTGTAGATAAAGAGTAGGTTCAAATTTGGCCTAGTTGCTAAAGTTTATGCGCTCATCAATAATATTAAAACAGATTTGAAATATCGTCAGCTGTTCTTGAAAAAATTGAAAAACCTGAAAAAATGACTTTGTTTTTTGCTATAACTTTTTTATTTACTTATTTAAAAAAAATCTGTTTAAACTTTTACATGGCCACTTTTTATTTTACATTTAATGGTGCCATCAATTTTTTGCTGTGCCGATTTCGTTTTGTTTTATAGGTACTAACTAACTTCTTAGCACGTTGACGGCCACTCACAATATGTGAAGTTCAAAAATTGACAACGTATCACTAATCAAGCACTAGCACAACCACGTGGATTGGAATAAAAGGGGATGGTAAAAGCCGCGAAATAAAATCAACCTTAAGAAAACTGATGAAAATGTGACACAAGGCTTGTAGTTTGTAGTAGTATGCTAGTAAACGCATATTCAGACAGCTATAGCAGCAGTGTCTAAAAACGACCGTTTCATTTTGGACGGCTATAGCAGTCATGTCACATTTTGAACTTGGCTTTGACGGCCATAGACAAGTGTCCGTCAACGTGTTACGTAAATAACATAATCATGTGATACATGTTTGAAATCAGAAAAAAAGTTCTAGCTAACTAGATGAAAATCAAGTTTGTCGCTCATAAGAAATTAAAAAGTTAGTACCTATAAAACAAAACGGAATCGGCACAGCAAAAAATTGATGGCAACCATTAAAAGCAAAATAAAAAGCGGCCATGTAGAAGTTTTTTTTTTAGTCATGAGTCCTTTAACTGTCAGGTGTAGGACTGTTGAGTTGTGTTGTGCTGACTTTTTTCCACATCTTTCTGTCTTCTGCTAGCCTTTTTATGTCTTTCCATTTGAGGTTTCTATCCGTTGCTGCTTTTTTAATTTCGTCTTGCCAGATTTTTTCTCGGTCTACTTCTTTTGTTTTTTCCCTGTGATCTTGCTTCATAAGCTTTTCTGGTTAACCTTTCTTCTTTCATCCTATAAATGTAACCCATCCATCCCAGGTGCCTCTCCTGTATTTTTGTTTTAACTGATTTTATCTTTAATTGTTCTCTATATGTTTCGTTTCTGATTCTTTTTTGGTTTTCCCTTGGATTTTCCTTAAAAAGCTCATTTCAGCTGCATTCACTCGGCTTCTATTTTTATTTGTGAGTGTCCACGTTTCACTTCCTTATAAAAGTGCCGGAGTTACTACCTTTTTGACCTCTTCCACTTTTGTTCGTTTTGGGACTTCTCTATTTCCAAAAAATGTTGTTCTTAAACGGTTAAATATTCTTCCCACATTTCCAGTTTAAAAAGAGTTTTTAAAGATTAAAAAAAATATATACTTAAATAAAAAAGTTATAGCAAAAAACGAAGTAATTTTTTCAGTTTTTTTCAATTTTTTTAAGAACAGTTGAAGACATTTCAAATCTGTTTTGATATTATCGATAAGCATAAAATTTAGCAACTTTTCCAAATTTAAACCTACTCTCTATCTTTAGTAATAAGCGAGATCCTCATGGTCACCCTCGAATTTGAATCACCCTGTATTTAGATTTTGTTCCAAATGTTTAGTCTATTTGGGACTATAAACAGGTAGGTATGATATTGCTTATGGACGTCATATTGGATTTTTGAATTAAAAGTTAGATTTTGTTGTTTGCGGTCATGTTGTTTCATGAAAAATTATTATTATTTGATTTTTTGGGGTTGCATATTAAAGTGTCCCACAGTGTGTTTAATATGGCGCCTATAAGAAATAGTAAAGTAGATGATCGTTTAAAATAGACACAACGTCTGATACAAAATCTTATTAAATTATTCTATGGAAAATAAAATGTTGCTTTGAAAAAATGCTTCTAGTTTTACAATAAGTCTAATAAAGCAAATAGTTAAACTCCTTAGTTTTTCCTGAATAAATCCTAA
The DNA here is from genome assembly GCA_947652605.1 of Elmis aenea. Lineage (NCBI taxonomy): Eukaryota > Metazoa > Arthropoda > Insecta > Coleoptera > Elmidae > Elmis > Elmis aenea. The sequence continues at coordinate 35,966,418 of OX393581.1, forward strand.
ACTAAATAATAGTTATTTATGTAGCAAGGCCGAAAAAGTACGTTTTAACCGAGGTGCATATTACATTTTTTGTGCGATCGAATTAAAAACAATTTAAATTTTTAGTAATTTTCAAAATTGTAGGTTAGACACTACGTGACATTCTGTCACTGACAGATGACGGCGTATGTACTGCATTATCGGCCCTCTCCTTAGCAACGGCCATAAAAGTTACTTTTTCGGCCGTTGCTAAGGGTAACGGCCTGAAAAGTAACTTTTACGGCCGTTGCTAAGGATAGGGCCGGTAATGCAGTACTTTATGGTTGCTAACGCGTCCGTCAAACAGCTGTTTCTAGTACGATCGCACAAAAACCGTTTTTTTTCGAACTCAGCACCAAATTTCGCACCAATGACCGATTTCATAGCTCTTACGATATCAGTTCATCCTCAAATTTGGGATACGTTGTAAAAAAAACGAATAGACAAAATAGTTTTAAGGGTGCGCTATCACAAATTTTTGTTTATAAAAGTTTGTTTTCTTTTTAAAAAAATTTAATTTTATGAGGGATGAAGTTTTCTATAATTAGTATTGCACGTATACTACTTAAAATAAGAAAGTCGACTAAGAAGGTTGTGAATGTCTTATTCGCAATTCACTGGGGGAAAAAATGTTCGAGGGTTGGTTATCGCATGTAGGTATGATTTCTTTGGATAAATCCCTAACTGACAACATAATATAATCTTACAGATAATCGTTTTGTTTCCCATAGTTGCGAAGGAAAATTTTAAAAGAAATTCAACGCGATAAATGTACATGCATAAAAGTTTGGAGCAGCACACAAATAAATTCATTTTTTTCTATATCCTTAGACTAAATTATCGTCAAATGCGGAGAGCTTTTTGCTACAATTTGTTGTATAATAACTGTCAGAATGATAAAACTTCTTAAAGACACGTTTATACCCACTTTAGGACATAATAATAACATTGTTGGGGTGTAAGTGGTGTTGCAAGAGGGAGAAAAGAATGCACCACGTGACTAAATTACACAATGAGCTGTGTATTAGTGGTTGCGGTGAACGTGGAGGGAATAGAAGCGTACGTTCGATATCAGAAAAAATACGAAAATTCTTGTTTTTAGAATGGATGGAGTTTACTTGAACATCACTACCGAAATGTGTTCAAAGATCAGACTGTGAGATGCAGTCTATGATTTGCAAACACGCCACAAAATCCGATCATGGTTGAAGCACAGTTATTGAGGTAAATTTTTAGTGGATTAATGAAAAACTAAACGAATATAACTTCAAAACAGTACTATTCGATTGATAGGCATGAATGAAAGAAGCCTACTACATCCAGGATTATCATCGTAGTCTTGAAATAAAATTGTCAATCTCATTAAACACCGATAAAAATAGGTTGGTTCCAACAAGCAGTTTAAAACCGATCCTCGGATCAATGCATGAACTGTTTTATTCGTATGCGTGAACTATGTAATAAATGTATTGTCCAGTATTAGCCGTTGTTGGAACGCTTTTACGACTGGCCTAAGACCTAGCACACAGAGCGTTTTCTGTCGCGCGACTCGAGTCGCGCGTTTGTGAAGTACTAGCAATTGCATGACGCGTACACGCATACATACGACGACCAAAGTCGCGCGACTATGTGTGTACGCGTACATGCAATTGCTAGTACTTCTCAAAAGCACGATTCGAGTCGCGTGACAGAAAACGCTCTGTGTGTGTAAGGCCTAACTGTAAATGACTTTTGCGTCTATTGGGTTCATAGAAATGTGCGCATCGCTAGGGTAAACAAAACACCTTAATAATCTAGCGCTAAATGGGTTTGGGAGAGCGATGCATAGCTGCCCGTGCTCACGTTAGTTATGAACAGCGCTTGCGTGTAAAAATTCAAATGCTGGTACACGCTCTCATCCAAGAACTGTTCTGACCGTACACTGACTAGTTCATGTATTAATTTTGTAATGATGGAACAGCCGACTAAACCGTCCGGTGAACGATCAGAGATTGTGTTGGAAAGCGATATTGATACTGCGCACACTCGTGATCGTTTACTCTACCGTCCAAGTAGTTGTTGGAACAAACCTTTTGAATACCGACTGAATGATCAAATACCGCGCAACAACCATGTCAAGATCCAGAAATATAAAATTTATTGCATTGTTTATAACTTTTAATTTATCTACCTTTAGTGGGAGCTTAAGACTTAAGACATCAATAGTTTTCCTTCCTGAACGTATTGCGTAGGCCACTCAATTTGGTACACTATAGGTTTCTTATAGTATATAGGAGATAGGAGATAGAGATTCAGATAAATTAGCAAAAGTTACATATTATAAAGCTTAAAATGTGACGATATTCAAATGTTTTAAAAATGCATGAGTGACCAAATGTAAGTAATTTAAGCAATTTTACGATTTTTCATTTTAGTTGGCAGTCTTTTTAGTTTCAAAAATATTTTTTTAATGCATTTTGTTTATTAATTAAGCCAAATAAAGTGGTATTATAGTTATTTTATGGCACATTTGGGAATATATTAGCAGTCACCTTTTGATTTTTTTTATGAAAGCAAATTTGTTTAGCTCGTTCTAAAAAAATAGAAGCAAAAATTTACCCTCAATGCCTACAATATACATTTTCATGAAAATTATAATTCCTGTTATTTTATTTTAATAAGAAAATTATATTAGTGTTGAAGAATAAGAGGTAGTTGTAACCAACATGTTAAAAAGTAATACTTCTTGGTATAAGCGCATTTTTTGTTTTTTTGTACAGGGTGGGCAAATTTTGATGTTTTCATAGGGAATCTTGGTAACTATTAAGAGTTATGGAAAACAGACCTCCGTTCCTCGATCTCTTTTTTCGAGAAAAAGTTAATGGTGAAAACTAAAATTTCTGTCAAACTATCGTTAAAACAATATAATGACAGTTTGTTTTACCAGTTATATTCTTAATGACAACAGCCTACTACTAAAAACCAAATAAAATATGAAAAATTACCTAATTTTTGCTATAGGTAATGTAAGGAAAATTAATAAATCGGCCCCACATGATATATATTATTGGAATGGGGAAAAATCCTCTTTCTCGTGATGCCACAACCAACTAAGGGTTCCATTTAAAAAAATACAACTTTAAATCACAATTCAATTTTTTTTTTTGAAAAATTGTCTACTCCACTGCATTGTTATCAAAAATGTGCCTGAACACGTCAACATTATTTTTCTTTATTTCTGTAAACAAGCGAGATGTAGTCATAAAACGAAAAGTCGAAAAATCGAGTTATCGGCGATAACTCGAAAACAAAAGACGATAAACAATTTTAGTTTTCACCATTAACTTTTTCTCGAAAAAAAAAATCGAGGAACGGAGGTCTGTTTTCCATAACTCTTATAGTTAACGAGATTCCCTATGAAAACATCAAAATTTGCCCACCCTGTACAAAAAAAAAAACGAATTCGCTTATATATGTACATAATATAGCGTCTATAACAACACTGTTTCATATTCGCAACTAATCGTGCTATAAAAAAAACTGATATCAGTTTATTTGATTTGTTAACTTATTCCAATTGTGTAAATTTAAAAAGTGGTTGTCCTAATATCTAAAAATATTAATGTCTTAGCTAAAAATGGCGCTGCTTACAATACCTATGACAAAGTTATTTTTTTTTTTGACAAAGTTATATCTATAAATCTAATTAAAAAAATAATTTGTTCAATTAAGAAATTGAATATTTACACAAAAACTTAAATCCAAAAATGTTGAGTTCAATGATAAAAAAAACTATAGATGCAATTAGAAGTTAAAAATCTGTTCAATACTGATTAATTGTGTAAAAAGTTATTTTGTTTTAGTGAACTGTGTCGTTATTAATTCACTGCAAACCGCGAATCAACATAAAATTACACGTTTCCGTATTCGACAGAAACCTATAGCTAACTTTAATTCAAAATTATTATTAATTAAAATGTGTGACCATTTTATCTATTCTTTGGATCGGCTGCTCTTAAAATATTGTTTTTCCTTAAAAAAAAAAAATTGGATATGACAGGGAAAGTAAAATAGTTTTAATTATACAATTCTATTACTACATTAAAAATTATTCGTTTCTTCAGTTCAGTGTTCAGTCATGATAAAATTTTTCAAAGCTCAATTTAGTAGGTATAGAATCTTGCGAGTAGGAGATTATAACATTCATAACATTCATTTCTGTATCATTTAATTTTTGCAGATTTTTGAGCAAAAATATAAAAGTTCTTTAAAATATAAAATCACCAATCTTTTGGAATTATTTAGATTATTTTTGTGTACAACGCGAACATTAACTTTGGGAGTAAATAAAAACTTGGTCATCGGGTATCTGATCACAAAAAATTGAAATGAAAATTGATGGGTAAACATTTTTGTATTAAAATTGTCTGTTTTATGCAATCGTTTCGAAAACGGATTCAAAAGATATCCGAAATAATACAATCATATTTGGAAACGCAATATTAAACGGTTGGTAGTCGTTTCGCTATAAGCTCATCCGCTTTACTGTTCACTGGTTCCGCACGATAGCGGTTTTAATCCAGGATTTATGTTATTTCTAGACTTCTTCCCCTGCTCTATCCCACCATGGTCATGTGCAAAAGATATCGTTATTTTGCAAAACTAGCGCTTTAAGTGAATATATCAGCAATCGCACAACACTTAGTTGGATAATTAATTAATTATACAAGATCTTCAATCATATTAAAGAGAACCATCATTTAAATTTATTTATAACAGTTTTAGAATATACTTGTACAATTGCTCTGTAATAAATTTGTCTATCGATTAAAATACTCCCTATTTAGTTGAACAATCAACTATCAAACTTTGTTTTTAAAATATTAAATGGTTATTAATGTTAGTCTGTAATTAATCCTGTCTTGTTTCAACAGTCTTAATTTTGTACGAATGTAAATTTAAGATGCATCTCTTGATGTACAAACGTTACATATTTTTTTAAATTGGGAGTTTGGGATGCTTCGACATCTGAGCTCACTAGCGTCCGGGAGGAAGGGGCGGGGAACAAGAAAAGGGTGGGTAAGGTAAGGGTAGGTGGATGTACTGCCACAGCATTTGCCTATAGTAGGTAGGGGAAACCACCTGAAACCCCTACGATAACAGACGGCCGCGGGATTCGAACCCACACCTCCCGATTTTACTCGCTAGGTTGCATACCAACCAGCCACCGAGCTCGGTGAACGTTACATTTAGTTATGAAAAAGGTTTAATACATTATATTATAATACAAATTAAGAAGGTAACTTACTATATTTGAAAAAATCAAACTTAACAGGTCTTTTGCAGACTATTTTATTAGAACCACAAATTTTTATGGACAACGATTGGAATTTTACATTTCATCTTTGTCAGTTCGTTATGTTTTTAGTAATAATTTAAAATTCATTTCTGATTAATTAAGTATGGCAACGAATACTCCGAAATCTGTACTATCAAATCTGGAGTACCACAGGGAAGTGTCCTTGGGCCTTTACTATACACATTATACACTTCAGACATACCAACTACACAAAACACCTACTTAGGGACATTTGCCGATGATACAGTGATTTTAAGTCGACACAAGGACCCAGACATAGCCGCTACAAGATTACAAATCCACGTCGACCTATTACAAAAGTGGCTTAGTAAATGGAGAATCAAAGTCAATGAAACGAAAAGTACACATGTTACACACACCTTAAAACGCTCTGAATGCCCATCAATACAACTAAATAACATACAAATTCCAAGAGCAAACGAAGTTAGATATTTAGGACTTTATCTCGATAATAAATTAACGTGGAAACAACACATAAACAAAAAAAGGAAAGAAATGGACTTAAAAATAAAGAAAATGTATTGGCTCTTTGGAAAAAGATCATCACTATCACTGGAAAACAAAATCCTACTGTACAAAGCAGTAATCAAACCAGTATGGACTTACGGGATAGAGTTATGGGGATGCTCAAGTAAGTCGAATGTGAACATCATACAAAGATTCCAAGCCAAAACGTTGAGATTAATAACAGGAGCTCCATGGTATGTAACAAACATTACACTACATACTGACCTAAACATACCACTCATAGAAGATGAACGTAGAAGAAGAGCCGAGAAAAACTACGACAGACTACAAAGCCATCCCAACGAACTAGCCTCAGAACTCACTCAGGTGGTAAAATCGGGACGCCTCAAAAGAATATGGCCAAATGAACTAAAACCATAATAAGTTTCCAGCGTGATGACATCGATGGATGGACTTCCCCTCATGACAAGATACGCCAACACATTAGCTCGTAGGACTATTTTTTGTGTAAAACATAGATACATATTAAGGTTCTGATTGTTAATTTGCATTAGATTAAAAAAAAAAAAAAAAAAATTTCTGATTAATCTTTTTACGGGCAAAGCACGAATAAACAATCGCTAGGATCTACCTATTGTGGTTCAACAGGGTGTCCCAAATTCGAGTAAATGCATGGAGATCTCGCTCATCTTAAGAGCTACGAGGTCGGTTAAATTAGGGCAAAGTCGCGAAATTAGATAATCATCAAATATCTGCAAAGAAAATTTTCATGGCTGTCTTAGTTCAAAAGTTATTCAAGAAAAACTGAAAAAATTGATTTTCGTTTTTTTGCCCTATTTCCTACATTTTTTAAGATATCGATAATCTGGAAGCACCTCTTCATGGCAACTTCTTACGCTTTATATTTTGAGATAACTTAAAATTGTCAACAACGTTTCGTCTCTTTACAAACATCATCAACTTCATTTTTTTTAAATACGGCGAAAAAAATTTAATCTCATAGTCGGATAGCATTCTGTCTTCTGATTTCAATGATATATGACACTTAATATGTAAAATGATATTTTACTACGAAAATTTGAGAAAAACTCATTTTGTCCAACTTTTGAATCAAATGGTCTTATACAAAAACAAAAATATGTTTTTTGTTTTTTCGTTCTGTTAAAACTGTCACTTTGACATTAATACGATCGTGATTGCAACCAGCTTGAAATTCTTTGATATTTAGGCTTTTGTTCGCAATTTTTATTTTCACTATCGTCTGGTAGTACATTTTTAAATTATTTATTTATTCGCTATCCCTTCGTGTATGCGGAGTATTGTTAAAATAATTTTTGTCAATTATGCAAAATAAAAGGTGTCACAAATATGATATTGTAATTAAAAAGCATACCATGACAAAACAAAATTTTGTGTATTAATTATGACATTTCTCGAATTCCTTAAAAAGTGTTGATCGTCATATTTAATAAAATCGTTTTCACAAACCAAGAAAAACAGGACATGTTACAAATTTATTATTTGTTACTGCACATAACGATAGTATCCTGAAATGTACTCGGAAAAACAAAAGCCAATTTAAGTTTCTGAGAATATTATAAATAAGCATTATTAAACTTAGAAAAACCTATTTACAATCGGGATGGTTGTTGTCTTACTGGGTACAGTTCAAGATAATTATTATGAACAGATCTATCACAATTTTTATGTGATGAATAATAAATTTGTAACATGTCCTGTTTTTCTTGGTTTGTGATATAAGAAAACTTATTCGATATTCAAATGTCGTTGACACGTGCTTACATTTTGGCATTTATTTTGCATGAGCGCGGCCTACTTCGGTGCATGAAAATGCAATTAAATGGCTAGGTACTTTTGTGAAAAGTATTGAATATCTCAACAACTACGGGGTTTAGACATAGGACAACCCCAATAAAAATTGAAGAGGAGAAAAATAGCAAAATAAAATAGGTGTGGTTACATTTGAAAAAAAAAAGAGTTATGTCACTTTGAAGTTTGGAAAGTTTTGCTTTTTTTTGTTAACACCCTGTATCACTAAATTTAAATTTTTAATTTTTAAAATGTTGCTTCCTAACCGGACTAACATTATTGCTAAAACTTATTTCTTAATCTCAAAAAACGAGGTTTAAAGTTAAGCCTGCTTATGTAAGATTTTTCGAAAAAAAAATTATAAGTTGGCAACACTGACACAAAATCAAAAAGTGAACAGACATTCATATAGAGGTTAAAAAATGACATCCGCAGACCTAAAAATATACAGGGTGTTCCATTAAAAAATAATTTTTTTTGTTATAGCGCCAAAACGGGACACCCTGTATAGTTAAAAATAATTTTAAGACGTAGATCTTTTCAAACCAATAATTTTATGTATTTAAGTTTTTTTTTATTTCCTACGGGTGGGGCGCTATAAAAGCCCGACGCACTATTACAAGACCCAGTATATCTGAGATATCTGCAAAGTTTTCCTATAGTGTACTCTTTTATTTTAACATTGTTTCTTTTATATTATTGATTTTATCGAGTAATTGTTTTTGAAACCAGAAAAAAATATCGTAATTAACTTTATGTAAATTAAATATAGCGCCAAAAAACGAATAACAAATTTAATATCGGAAAAATAAAACTAATCGACTAAGCAATTCGCTGATAAAGTTATTAAATGCAGAATGAAAAGTTGTTCCAAAGCAGTTTTCGCAGTATTAAAAGTTACCGCAACATAGGCGCAACGAGGGGAGTGCAACGGTGCATTTGCAGTGTACCCTTTAAATATACGACGGAAATGGAACATGCTTGAGGTATCAGCATGGATAAAATAAATAAATGGAGTAGTTATCAATATCGATACGACATTCTCATATAAACTTAATCAAATAGTGAAATAGTTATGTAGCGCTAAAGAAGTCTCTCCGGAATAGTACTATGTCCTTTGCACTCCCAAGGTAACTTTCTGGTTGCGCCACTGTACCGCAAAAACAATCAAAGTCAATTATTCATGTTTTCAGTTTTTGTTATTATAGCATTAATTTTTAAATATGCAATATTTTAACCTGTGGTCCAATGATCCCTCTCGAATTGAAATCATCGTGTTTACATATTTATATTGTTTTAGAGTTGGACGCATTTTGGAAAATAAATAAACAATGTTTTAGTTTAGGAATTTCAGTTGTTGCTATTTTCTTCGCTTCAATTTCGAATCAAAATTTAAGAGGACTGGATGCTTCCAAATAAGTTTTTAAAACTTAAGACTAGCGTTTGTCAGTTACGAAAAAGTCAATCAATGCCACTTATAACAAAGAAATATGCCCTTTAAAAAACATAAATCATGAAAAGTATTTTGTCATACTCCGATTTTATTTCCCGGCACTTTATCTTCCTTATATGTCCTCGTTTACCGTTAACTGTGGCAAGTTCCCCCAATCTTAGTATCGTAGACATAACTTTGCTTGTGGAGACTAACTGAAAATAACTACATGCCTTACTTTATGGGGCCATATTTTATGTTTTTCCAGACAGCTTTATTAGGTAAATTGAAAGCGACAATAAAGAATTTTTATTTTCATGGAAATTGGATAACTCTTGTTATTTTTTATTGTTAAGTTCGCGTGAGCAAGTGGAAATCATCGAAGACATTGTTGCTGTGACAGATTTATTAACATCTTCAATATACTCTCTGTAGTTTAAAATAGGCGAGTGATAATGGTAACTTGTTAAATTTTTAAATTTTGTTAGTTACAAATCTGAATATGAAATCACCAAGATAAATCCTTAAATTTTTCATATTTAATCTACTCTACTTTTTCGTAGATTGTCTTTAAGTATACAGGGTGTCCCAGATTACATTTCCAGCATGGGGATCTCGATTACCATAAGAGATACAGGTTTGTTTAAATTAGATGAATTATTCCTTAGTATGAGAGGAGCCACAATCAGTTTTTAAAAGCACAAAATTCCCAGTGCTTCAGATGTTATAGCAAGAAATATAAAAATGTCGAATTTCTTTTCTCTCTTAACTTTTTTGTCTTAATCATTAGAACACCTTTTTACTTTCTTATGTAAAATGTAACCATTATTTTAGATTTTTAACTCCTACCGATTTTGAGATATTAACCCTAATTTCATTTTTTCTTATGGGCCGCTAAGTTGACTATGGAATAGTTAAATGTGCTTTTTTTCTGTTTTAAATGAGATATTACTTGCTTTATCTATTTTTATAAATAAGTCACAAAATGAAGAAAAATCGCATTACCCATCACTTATCAAGCAATCTATGAAAATAAAAACAAAAAACATGTAAATCCGTTAAAATATTGAATTCGCAAATTTTCGCCATCTTTATTACTACGTATGGCGATAGTAATAAATTATACCAAAATAATTTTGTATAATTAAACTTAAAATGAATTAATAGTATATTACATAACAATAGGTTTGGGTAACCGGAGGGCGTCGGAGGACGCTATGAAACCGGACATATATATATATACATAACAATAGTTGTAAAAAGCATACTACGCACGACTGAAACAGTTTGGCACGGAGCCGCGTAGGGTCGAGCGCTAATTGGTTTACAACTCGTGTTACGTACCATACTTTTTCTACGATCACATAACACATACGATTTTAACGGCTTTTTGGCTAATGTACGCATGTAATTATGTTGTCTTGTCAATTTTGACGTAAGTTTACTTTGACATTTCTAGACAAGTGTGCGTTTTGCTTACCGTGCGTAAGGACTCACTTACGATGCATGCAGGGTGTTTGACGTGAGCCTACTTTGATCATTTAAAAAAAAAAAACTAAGCTTTTTGCTTACTGTGCGTAAAGACCCACTTACTATGCATGCGGGCTGTACAGTAAGAGTCATTTACATAGGTGGTTGAAGAAAAACAGTTTTTTAAGATTTATTTATTAAAAATTACCTAAAATTAATTATGTTGAATAAGGGCAAAGAATCTCAGGTATCAGCTTATATTTCTGTCTTTATCATAAAATTTAAAAACATAATTTGGTTATATCTATATCGCTTTGATTATACACGGTGTCCCAATTATACACCGCCAAAAAGTAGGTGCAAATTCCTGAGTGAAAATGATGACCATTTGTCAAATATTTTGTTATCCGAAAATGCCTCCTTTCAAAGTTAGAGACCTCCAAAGTTGCAAGAAAAAAAAATCAAAAAATCGATTACATCCTAGCCGTTTAAGCTAGAGCTATCAAACTTGGCCGAAATGTTTAGGTGTTTCGCATTGACTTTGTGGGATAATTAGAAAGAAAACACGTAATTGGAAGTATGATTTATAGTTAGGTCATCCGCTTACCATTTTTAGAATTTTTTTCTCTGGAATAAAATTGAAAATGTCATTCGTCCATAAGAAAATACGACTTAAGAGGAAAAATTCGTCCCTTTGTTTTTTGCTGTAAACGTAGCCGTTTTCGAGAAAATTAGCGCTAAAGATGCATCGACAAACTCTGTTTATACACCTCAGGTTAGGTTATGAACACAGAACATACACGTTATGAACAAACCTTAAGTCAAGCATGACATTAGCCAACTAAGTTTAGTAAAAAAAATATTTGAGGTGCATAAACAGAGTTTGTCGATGGATCCTTAGCGCAAATTTTTCTCGAAAACGGCTACGTTTACAGCAAAAAACATAGAGGGGCGATTTTTTTTCTCTTAAGTCGTACTTTCTTATGGACGAATGACATTTTCAATTTTATTCCAGAGTAAAAAATTCTGAAAATGGTAAGCGGATGACCTGACTATAAATCATACTTCCAATTACGTGTTTTCTTTCTAATTAACCCACAAAGTCAATGGGAAACACCTAAACATTTCGGCCAGGTTTGATAGCTCTAGCTTAAACGGCTAGGACGTAATCGCTTTTTTGTTTTTTTTTTTCTTGCAACTTTGGAGGTCTCTAACTTTGAAAAGAAGCATTTTCGGATAACAAAATATTTGACAAATGGTCATCATTTTCACTCAGGAATATGCTCCTACTTTTTGGCGGTGTATAATTGGGACACCCTGTATTTGGCTAGATATGACTTGGGACTTTTATTATTTAGTAATTAATTAATTGGCATGCTAAAATATGAACTCAATGGTGTTAAATTTAATAATTTTTGCGAAACTTAATCTAGCTTAATTTTTATTTACTATTTATTTTAAACAGGAAAAAGGACTTAACATTGTATTGAGTTTCGACTTTCGGTAAGGTTTTTATCATTTTCAAAGCAGTGTTTCTTCAATCTGTTGCTAGAAGACGCAGCACAGGGCTTTCTGATTTAATTTTGCTCCCAGCGGGGCAATTTGTAAGACTCGTCGGGGCCATAAGCACTCTGTTACGGCAAACGAGAACAACTTTGCGGTCTTGTATAAAATATTCTACTTATGTTTTGTAAACCGAAATCGGTTTTTGTTTAACATATTTTTTTAATGCCTAATAATCAATTCGTTGGTGTTCTACTTGTTATTGTTCTAGGAACTATTAGGTCATCAAGGGGAACACCGCAAGGCCATTTAGGTGAAATAATGGACTTTTTACTGCAACCTGCTCACAAATTAATTTTTGCCATAAAATTTCAGGTTTACGTAATCTAGCAAACGTGACCGTGAATAATTTGAATGTATATTTAGTCTTTCTTTAAATATATAATTATTTCAGTGTAAAAATATTAGCTGAACAAATAGACTCATATCTAATACTAAATAATTATTTATATCTATTTAATATTGTGTCACCGACTGAGGGTTAATAGCAATTTTAATAATATTGGTACAAAACAAATATATTTATTTTTTTAAATTAAAACTCGTCTTTGCCAGTAGCAATACTATTTATAAATATTTATAACAAATTTTTAATTTACTTTAATTGTTATTATAAATAATTCACACAAATTATTTAAGCCTTTGACAAATTTTATTACCGTATTTACTATAAATAACCTTTATAAACCTTAAACTTTGTCTAAGACAATTCAATCCAAAGGGTTATACCTACACGCTTACCAAATATACATCTAAAGTTAAAGTTAGCAACAGTAAATGTTCACGTTTTATTTAATTTCGAATAACAAATATTTCACTGGATTTAAGTCCCATAGTTTTAACAAGCAGTTGAAAAAATTGTTACAAGCACTGATTGCTACCTCTTTAATATAAAATTAGCGGATCTAGTAAACTATAAAAATACATTTAATAATAATTAATTAATTAATCCTTTCAACTTATGATAAAAATTATCAAACTAATTAAATACGTGCAAAATTCAAAATTATTGTTTGCGTATTGTTGAAAAAAATGTATTCTTGGAGCCAAAGTCTTTTGCAGATCAGATTAAATTATAATTACCAATTAAATAAAAATAATCTAAAAAACTTGCACAAATATTTTTACTTGAATTACAAAATTTGCTTTCGCTAAACAGTTTTCACATATGTAATCTTTTTGCGTAAAAACACATTTGCCAAGCACGTTTAGCAAAACCTAATGCTGGCCACTCACGATCCAACGCCGCAGTACAAATTGTGTTGGATGCGACGAAATTGAAGTGTTTTGGATCGTGTATGGATGGGCGCGATTCAGCAAGATTGTACGATTTCCGAACAAGTTTGTCTGCTGCAGTACAACACAATATTGTACTGCGGCGTTCGATCGTGAGTGGCCAGCATAAGAATTGAAAATAATTTTATGTTAATCGTTATGAAACGTAAAAATACAAAATCCAGGGTAATTCTAGCTCCCAAGATAATTTACAATTAGATAACGATAAGACTAAAAAATATTTAAGAATTAAATATTGTGTTTTAAATCAGACTTCCTTAATATATTAAAAGAATATATGCATATTTGTTTTTAGAAATGATCTTTTCGTGTAACATAATTTAAATACTTTCTTCATACTACGTATGGCGAAAGTAAAAACATTGGTTTTGTTAACAAGAGCATATTCATTTTAAACATGGGACGCGCAAATGTTGAGTTTAAATACTGCAACAAGCAAATTTTCAGAGATTGGTTGTACTTTAGCGCCCACATATAAAATTAAGCATTATTTACGCGTGGTTTCAATTTACTTAATTCTGACAACTTATATTATATATTGTTTGAACAAAATACCTATCCGTAAAATAAATGTAAATATTTTTTAAGCTATTTAATCCAATTGCCGAACTTACAATAGTATATTTTACAACAACAGATGAAAGTCCAGTTTTTTTGTGAGCTGAGATTTATTCACGAGCCGCGAAGTACGAAGTACGAAAGTAAAACTTTTATGTAGGGTTGGCAGTGAGAAAATGACAACTTTTATATACATGAGTAGAAAAAGTTAATAAATGTACCTACTCAGTAACATTGCGAATTTTATGTTGACACAAATGTATTGCAAAAAAGTTCAACCAGACTTGGGAAAAGACTTCAAATTTATTGCTTGTTTACTTCGTCCGTCTTCAGAATGTATTAGGCTTATAAGATAATAAACTTATATTTATTGGAATCTAGTAGGCAGTGCATTGTTTCGACTGCTTATATAACGAAATTTCATAGAACCGAGATGGTTTAATAAATTATTGTAAAAGCAAATTTACTTGGTAGCTGTTCTTGGTCCTTTTGCTAGTGCGAACAGCAAAATGGCAATTAATAATTTTTTACAAGTTTCAATTTATCATTTATCTGTTCAAAAAGTTCAAAAAGCAAATTAGGTACAATTTGCAATTTTAATCGGGTTTACAATTAGAATTTTTCAGGATTTATTTGTTTCTCTAAGAAATATCATAATTTTACTTGGATTCTATTCCGCTCCGATTTTTTTTCCTGCGTAATTTCTATTAAAAGGCAATTTTTTCACTAGCCATTATTTAAGCCATAATTATTATACAGTGTGACCCATTTTAAAGCAGATCACCCATATAAAAAGTTTATTTATGGTCCGATTTTTTTGTTTTTTTTTTAACGATAAAGTATCAAAAACTGTACTTTGGCATTTTATTTTAAAATTTAGTTTACACCCACAAAGCCTACTATTATTTTTTTTCGATGTCACAATTCGCAAAATTTGTTTAGCGATTTTTTTATCTAAAATCTGACTACACCGCTGGATTCAGGAGCCCCCAAATGGTGTTGTACTAAATTTGATGGAAAAATATTTATTATTTTTGTATTTTTGTATTTTTTTCTTGTAAATTTAGTTGTTCACCTATCGAAAATTCAATCAAAGTTGAGATTTTAAATTTTAATACTGTTACGAATAAATTGTTGCTTATTTAAAAGATATCACTCCAAATTATATTTTTTTTGAAGCCAAATAACTTTTATTTTTTACATAGCATAGAGCACTGCGTTGCCAATTTAATCTCAAATATGAATTAATAGTTTATCTCTTCATAATAAATACTTCTTCATAAAATTTGGTACAAACCCATTTGAGGGCATTCTGAATCCAGTGGGTTAGTCAAATTTTAGATTAAAAATCGCTAAACAAGTTTTGCGAATTTTGACATCGAAAAAAAATCATAGTAGGCTTTGTGAGTGTAAACTGAAGTTTTTAATAGAGTGCCAACGTACAGTTTTTGATGCTTTATCGTTTAAAAAACGTTTATAAAAGTCGGACCATAAATAAACTTTTTATAGGGGTGATCCGCTTTAAAATGGGTCACACTGTATATTACGTTTTACATGTATTATTTGAGCAAAATTTAATTAAAATTTTCTAATTAACTTAAAAAATTCTACATAGGTAATTGTTAATTAAACTTAAATATCAATAAATAAATAAAACTACTCAACATTTTATAAAATGCATGTACTTAGTTGTTTATTTAATAAAGCAAAATTAAATCAAATTAAATTGTTACTAACTAAAAGATGATCTATAAAAAAGGAATCGATTTTTAATTAATCTTATTTATGGTAAATTTAGAAGCGTAAATTTAATAGCGTACTACATTAAGTGAATAGCTATTAATTAATTTTACTAATAAAAAATGCACATAAAAATTATTTTACTTACCATCCTGGCGTAGATGACGGCATGGGATTTTTGATGGCTCCCCTTATGGCTCCTATCACTCCGATACCCGGCATTTTTGTATTTGTTTTTGCACTAATTGATCACTAAACACTGTTCAAAATACTCCCCATTCTGCATGCCTCTTCTGCAATAAAAATGTATATCTAAGTGAATAAATAACACAAAAATGCGGCGAAAAAACGCACAAGGCTTTAAAAATAAAACTGCACAAAACTACGCCAATAAAAAATTAATTGTACTTACCGAAGAAGCAGCAGTTGCGGGTGAGCCGTAGCGATTCCGGTTAACTTGTGGCCCCCGGAGTATTGCAGAGGTCGGCTCCGGGCGCCGGCTCCGAGCCGCCCCCGCTATTGGCGCCCTGCCACTGTAACAGCTCTGACGTCTATCGGCAACTGTGTGCCCACTGTTGCTGCCACCAACCACCAACCGAGGGGCGGTTCTTCTTGCTCGATTACATATTGTTTCAATTCGGGCCAAAAAACACCGGAGTTTGGGTACATTGTCGGCCATTTTGGAAATCACGGGCGATTGTTTCCAAGATCTTATTAACTGATTTTGCTGACAACCAGTTAAGGCCCTGCGTCTAATTTATTTAAACTGCCAGCAACAGAAAGCTAAGTAGATTCAATTTCTTACACATAATTTGTTAGGTAAGTTTGCCCAAAAACGATTAGCTATTTGTAATACGTTTTATAATAAACACCAAACTTAAAAAATTCACAATAAAACTCATCAAAAACCAAGAAAACTAACATACTCATCCGATTACTCTAGATTTTTGTTGTTCTTTAAAAATCTATTAAAATTTTTTGCCCAACTTTTAATTATGAATAATTCTATTCACGTACTCCAAAACCAGTTTCACTGCAACAAAGGTTTTTGCTGGAAGTTTGCTAATGGTTAAAAATCTGATTTTATATCAAAAGGGAAAGTAAAGAAAAGCAAATAAAAGTTTAAAGTAAAAGATTTTAGAGAAATTAAAAATGCTAAGGACCTTTTTTTTTATTAGAATATTGGTTCCAAGATATTTAACCATCTGAAACAAAATAAATTAAAACTGGAAACGTGATATAGGTATTAGTTTTTGTAGTTCATTTTCAATTTAAACGAAATCAAAGTACTTAATTAATACTTTGGTTAATTTATACCTCAAACGGCAAACATTTAAAATCATTAGCTGGCTACATATTAAACGGTTTATATATTTTATGCATCCAATTTGAAATATATATATATAAATTTTAATTATTATAGTGATAGTATTTGTCAAATTGTCCTTCTTCAAAGACAATTCTTAATAGTTATATAGTGCTTTATCAAAAATTTTAATTTACTTTTTTTTTAAATTTAAATAATCAAACGATTTACCTTCTTCGAAAATCCATCGAAGCTTACGTTTAAAGAATAAGAGTAAATTACAAATACAACAGAAAGTAGCTAAATAAAGTACAGTTGTGATTGTTCAACTCGGATACCTTTAGATTCGCTTTCCTTAGTTAGGAAATTGATCTTTGCACTCTTTCGGCAATTCACATTTTAAAAAAATACAAAAAACTGATGAAATTATTCAAAAAACGTTTAGTACCTAATTAGGCATTGTAAAATTTTGGCTAATTCTGTGTAGGTACATTTTATTTAAATGTAGTTATCATCGACAGACATTTTCTCTAATGAAATAAACCGTACAAAACCAAAAAGCATTATTCCATTGTTCGAACTTTATTATTAATCTTGTTAATCTAGCTAGTTGATACGTCTGACATAAACAGAGTATTAGAATTGATTTTAGTAATTACAATAAAAGATAAATTGGTGACAAAACTTATTAGGGGATTTCAATGTCGACGTGCAGTTAATAATAAAGTTTGCGATATTAATATTACATTTTACATTAACTTTTGTTACCTTTATTTACCTTTTATTCAAAGCATTATCACAATGATATCAAACCGTTATATTACTATAAAAATATAAAATCTACTAGTATAACTTCTGAATTAAAATAATTTTGCTGTATCATAATCATTAAAATTAAAATAGAACAATGAATTATTTTGGGAACAATCGCCTTGTATTTTTTACTAGCACAAATAATGAAACATTTTAAGAACTATTTACAATCTTAGAAATATAAAATTTTCTCTCTGAAATAATTTTTCTTTTGATGATGTACGAAAAAAATCATTTAAATATTATTCAATTTTTTTTGTATAAAATTACTAATAATTTTTTATGTAGCTTAAAATAAAATATTTTGTTTCTACTAAAGATTCACCATTTAATTGGTAAATAATCGGTAACCGTTGTTTTTAGAAACCGATCATTGGTATTTTGACCGATTAAATATGTTCTCAATAAGTTTAATAATGCTGCCAATAAATTGAACTATACTAGATGAATTTTTAACTGTTATGATAATTTTTAGAATCTGGTCGCTGATATGGCTATTTATTGACACAAAAAACAAGTTACAAATTATAAGTTTGATAGCAACACATCGGTTGTGAGCTATTAGAAATAAGGAAAAATTTTCAGAAATATTAAAACAAAAGTTAAATTACTAAAAATACTTTCAATGAGTGTGAGTGCAGCACAAATGGGTTTTCTAAAAAAATTTAAGGAAAACCCAAAAACGGTAGAATCAGAAACATAGAAAACAATTAAAGATAAAATCAGTTAAAACAAAAATACAAGAAAGATGGTTGAGTCACATTTATAGGATGAAAGAAGAAAGGTTAACCAGAAAAGCCTATGAGCAAGATCACAGGGAAAAAACAAAAGACGTAGACCGAAAAAAACCTGGCACGACGAAGTAAAAAAAGCAGCAACGGATAGAAACATCAAATGGAAAGACATAAAAAATCTAGCACAAGACAGAAAAACAATTAACAGTAGAAGGACTCATGGCTAAATAATACTTAATATTATGAGTGCAGTAATCATAAAAATCTAATGAATCATATGCGAAAGTCAATAATCGGCCCGATGCATACTTAGTTTCTACCCAAATGTCTATCTCCAACAATCGTATCTGTCACAATAAGCGTGGGGGAACGAAAACTGATTGCTCTATATTTGATATAACGCACGTTCTTCCTACGCAGCGAAGCAACTTCGTAACACAATTCCAAAAAAAGTATCGACACAATTACCATTTACAATTGGAAACCATTCAATAAATAACTTTACTGTTCGGTCTGACTGCCAAAGAAAAATTACAAAAAGGCAATTTTAAAGTTTAAATTTACGTACCCGCTACAACAGCTCATTTATTTGAAAATCACTGAAAACTGATGAGTCCGCTTAGCGTCCCCATCGGCCGTTCAGGGTACTTTAGCTTTTAGATTAACTCTTGAAAAATGCACCCCTTCATCGGTCTCTCAGATTACACCTACATCTTTCTCTCTCCTGACTGCGACTTTGTAATAAACTGTTTTCTTATTCGGGTTCGCATTGTCACTCACGTCTTCAACAAATGAACAATCGCTTTGTTAAGTAACGACAATTACAAAACTTAGTTACTAGACGAACATAAAATCAAAGGGTGCTACAAAATGATAACGTAACAAACAACAGCGAGTTTGCATAACAACAGTTAGTTGTGTGGAAATTGGAAACATTTTTGTGTTCCGTGATTTCTAGATTGCAATATTTATAAAGTTATTTAAATAAAACCGGTATTAATCACTTAATATATTTTTTCAACTACCACTAATGTAAATTACTCTTACCGTACAGCCTGCATGCATAGTAAGTGAGTTATAACGCACGGTAAGCAAAACGCACACTTGTCTAGAACAGTGGTCGGCAAACTGCGTTTCGCGAGCCACATGCGGCTCTTTGGCTACTTGAGTGCGGCTCTTTCACGAATGACGTATTTAAAAAACGTTTTTTAAATTTTATTTAACACAGTATTTTAATACAATGTTCAATCAGTCAGCGTGTTATATTTAAATTCAAATAAAGAGCAATTTTTACTTCGGAGGAAGCGATATTGGATACAATTGCACCATCTTGGTTGATTTTTATAACCTCAAATAATTATTGAACCAAAATTTAATTAACTGCATGTGCTCAAAAAGCCCGGTTTTTCGCACATATTATACAAGTAGGTATGTCTAAAATTTCATGAATCTAAAATCAAAACTAAAGAAAAAAAGGGGGTGTACCACACTTCATTTACACCCCGTATGTGTATATTAGCCAAAAAAACCGTAATAATCGTATGTATTATTTGTTCGTAGAAAAAGTAAGCTACATTACACGAGTTATAAAGCAATTAAGCGCTTGTGGAAAAACGCACACTTGTCTAGAAATGCCAAAGTAGGCCTACGTCAAAATTGACAGAACGTTATTAATGGGTGTATATTAGCCAAAAAGCCGTTAAAATCCTAGGTATTATGTGTTCGTAGAAAAAGTAAGCTACATAACACGAGTTGTAAAGCAATTACGCACTCGTGAAAATATGCTTCTTACAACTCTTGTTATGTAATATACTAATTTAACTGTTTTATTTAATCACAAGATGATTTACCCGGCGTTGCACGGGCGATTACAATTTTAATTACTTTTTTAACTTGAATAAGCCCAATAGTTCCAAATCATACACAAATGACATACTCTGATCAATTATCTTTTCATTTTCTTATAATTCATTAAAAAATAACTATTTATTGCTTAAAAATTGAATAATAACTCAAATTTATTTTCTTTCGTCTTGTTTCAATTAAAAATGTACTAATAAAAATAATACTTCATGTACATTTATTACTAATTGTATACAAAACAATCTTTACTTGTGAAATACACCGCGCCGTATCGTGTTATGACCAGGTATTTGCCGACGTAAGATCGAATCCCGTCCAAGTAATTTTTTATTTTTTTTTAATTGGTATTATGTGCTTGTACTTAAAGTTTGGCGTTAGATCTGCAAGGTCCTAAATAGTAACTGTGCAATATTTGGTCCCGATCGGTCAACGTGTCTAGGATTCTATAGCGAACAAACAAACAAACACACAAACAAGCTCTTTTATATATACAGGGTGTGTAAAAATTGGCGGAAGGGCTACACGGGGCGATGTTCTTCGTAAAATTCTAAGTCGAAAATCTTAATACGAAAATGTTGTACCACGCTTGCTGTGTCTGCAAAAGGTCCTCAAAGCTTTGACATTTAGTCCTTTAATAAGCGTTATTATTTAATATTTTTTAATGAATAAGCTGCAATTTGGAATAAAAATAGATTTCGAATAGTATTTTTTCCTAGATATTGTGTTCTTCCTTTCAAAAATTGGTGTTGAAAATATGTAAATCACTGATTTGAATGAAAATAATACATATGGCAACATTGTCATTAGCTGTCATCTCTGTTTTTCTCGTAATTATTTCTAGTTTGTGTTTTACGATACCCAAAAGTTTGCAGCTATGTTTACGAACTGAAGGCTTTCAGTTCGAACAAAAAATGTAAATACCTAAGTAAAAATTGCTGATAAAAAAATGTCCAAACGCAAAGCAATGTATGGAATGTTGCCAATTTTTTTTTTCTTTAAATGGTTCCTGAGGCCATAGGAAGCATGGTACAACATTTTCGTATTAAGATTTTCGACTTAGAATTTTACGAAGAACATCGCTCCGTGTAGCCCTTCCGCCAATTTTTACACACCCTGGTATAGATATAAGATTAATTATTTATGCTCTTTTGTGAGTCCTTTTAGACTTGCATGTTGTCGTTGCTGTAATTATACCTTGCTTGCTCTTCTAATCTTTCACATAACTTATCCATTATAACATACAGGGTAGGGTGTTGACTGAATTTATCGTACATGGGACTTTACCATGCAAAATTAAATAGTTGCAAATATTGGCTCCCCTGATTATTTTACGACAAGTGTGTAAATATAAAAAGTTGTTCAGAATCAAAGACTTCGCAAGATTTTTCACTTACATTTTCAATTTGGTTAGCATTTTCGCTTTCTTTGAGAAAACTTTAAAATGTCGCGGTTGTCTGGTTTCCTACAGCAGCGATTCTCTTAACCGAGGGGCCGTGAAAAATTTATAAAATGTTTTTACTTTATAAAATATTGAAATCTTTAAAAAAAAATTGCTCCTTATTTCACTCGAACCATAGGAGAGATAACTTCTAAATAAATCGTAATATTTTTGTTACTACAAACTAGGGGGCCGCGAAAATACTTTAGAATATTTAGGGGGCCGCGACTACTAAAAGGTTAAGAACCACTGATATACAGTTTTATATGGATTTTATGCAACTTAACAATATGCATCTTAAACCGAGGGTTTATTTAACAAAATAATTCTCCGGATTCCATATGCTCGAAGTAGTGCATTGTTGCCAAAATAAAAAAAAAACATAATTTTATAAAATTTGAAAAATATGCGTTTTTAATTTTTTTTTGCGAAAAACTTAACTTGCTTATATGTATATTATCGTATCTGAGCGATTTTATTTTAAATTATTCGCTTCGATTGGCCGAATCACACTGTGTGAAAAATTGTTCTTCACGAGATTTAACAACTCTTACAAATAAGTTGAAAACGCGACCTCGCAAATTTTGGAAAGCGCGTGCAGCGTAAAATATAACATGCGAGAACTTTTGTTATTTTTATAAATAGTTCACATCTATTTCGATTAAAAAAATTGTAACAAAATATTAACGAAGTTTTTGCAACAAACAGAACTCATTGTCAGATATCTCTAACGGTTTAAGAGATCCGCTCTTTTAAATACCTCAATCTTAAAACGTAAAGTAAGACTGTTATTTTCCGAATAATAATGCCAACAGCGTTTTTAAACTTATACACCTTGCAATAACAATGAATAGCACGTACGAATTTTTCATCTACCTGTTACATAGAAAAAATTTTATGTAAAAAATCACATAAATTTTGGACCAACCATTAAAATTTCGCTAATCACACAACAAATGGCACACATTTTCATTTAGCAAGGTTGGTTTGTTTTTTAAAAAAATTATAAGCTTTGGTAAACATTTTTTTATAAACTTTTTTTTTCTAATTCTTATGGGGTTGTTATATTTGATTCTATTTTGTTTTCCAAAAATTACCTTTTTAATTTCTTATAGTTACTTGTATCATTTTTACATCGTTGGCTGATGTCAAAAATAGTTTACTTGACTGTTCTATTTTCGTTAATAAAGGAGAAACTGCAAAAAACGGTTTGGACTCAATTGTCTCCATAAACGATAAATTAAAGGCAGTGTCAAAATGCCAATCTTTAACACTATACTTACTAACATGATCAAAAAATAAACCAAAAGTGCATAAATATTCATGAAATATGTACCTATATGTTTAAATATTGCAGTAAACATCCAGATGAATCATCCATCATAATACCATACTATGTTCTTGATTTTGCTTAATTTTTCTACTAATTCTGCCCAAGTTCATAAACTAGAGAATGTTTTTGAATTCATAAAATAAGTACATTGTAAATAAAAATATTTCAAATACAGGGTGGTCCACATAGTTGGGCCACTATTGGGATATCATAAACGGTAAGAGCTACAAAGAAGTTTAAATTAGAAAAGTTGTTCCATTTTTGGAGAGCTATTCAATGATGCTTTAATGTTTTTAAAAATTTCCATGGCACGTTAGATAATCAACAAAAATCAAAATAGGCATTTTTTTAAAATCGTTAATAACTCAGTTATATTCATTCGATGGTACAAAAATATTTTTGGAAAAAAAATTGTTTTTTTTTTACGCACTATAAAATGAAAACATTAATTTGTTTTAATTTGTTTAAATTCTTAGATAAATTACAAACTTGTATTTTTTTAGATGGAAATCACAGTTGGCGATGACCTAATAAAAGTCGAGTTTTGTATCGTTTTTATGAGCTTTAAACAAAAAGCTGTTTTTGTTTAATTAATAAATTTTAGTTTATTTTTGATTTAATATTTTACCTTTATATTAGTTAAAATGTGCGTCAAATGAAAAAACTAGATTGTCGTTTGTTTCATGGCACTCTTTAGCTTCATAGGAACTTTTTAATGAATTTTACTTGTTTTAAGCTTAAATATTAAAATAACTATATTAAATATTATCTCATTGAAAAAAGAAAAAATAACTTTTTTTATGAGGTCATAGCCATTAGCCAACTATGGTTTCGATTGAAAAAATGCAGGTTTGTAATTTATCTAAGAGTTTAAACAATATTGAAACAAAGGAATGGTTTCATTTTATAGTGCGTAAAAAATCTATAACTTTTTCCCCAAAAATATTTTTTTACCATCAAGTATAACCGAGTTATTAACAATTTTAAAAAATGCCTATTTTAATTTTTGTTGATTATCTAGCGTGCTATGGAAATTTTTAAGAACATAAAAGCATCACTGAATAGGTCTCCGAAAATGGAACAATTTAACTAGTTTAAACTTCTTTGTAGCTCTTACCGTTCCTCATAGTGGCCCATCTATGTGGACCATCCTGTATAGTTGTAGCAGGATTAGTATTTGTAATGTTGCTGCACAATTTTGATTTAAACAACTATGCAAGTTCATGATACTCTTGAAAATGATGATAATTAGACTGCCTAGGGCTGCTCTCAAAACATTTTGTGCACACAAATACACAAACATATACACATGAACACCCAAAATGGGGAAAATTGTTTGGTGACCACACCAGTTTATTTTATGGTGTACGTAATTTTGGGCAGTACTGACTACTAATGTTAACTAAATAAAAATAAAAACTAAAATGTTCTAATTAACAACTGGTTAATCGTCGAGTAAATCAAATTTTCATTAGCAAAGAGTACTCCAAATACTTTTGTTCGTCTAAAAATTTAAAAATTTACAAAGTAATATATTTAGTTCAGTTACCTGTTGTAAGTGCTTGTAAAATAAAATAAAATAATTAGTAGTTACATTTTAAAAGCTGTGTTAAATATGAGTTGTAAGACAAGTGGTTATATTTATTTAACAGATGTAAATTGACTTACATTTATTAAAACAAATAATTTTGTTTTAAATTAAAATTTACTTTTAAAGGTTAAATTTTGAGGGTTGCACTAAAGAACTCATTTTTTTGTTACATAGAAATCAAATTTATGTCGCTATTTGTTTCGTAATCTGGGTGTTAAGTAAAACTTACGAAAGCAATGCGACAAAATTTTATAGTTGCCACAACACAATCCCTGCGCGATATTTGGTGTGAATGGATGGTTGGTTTGGGGCGACACCCTCACTAAATACCGCTTAGGTTTCGGTGTAACGGTGTGGAAATCATCGCCACCGATAAGTCATGGTATGACTTCATATCCTCCTGGTTAATAAACGTTCGTTCTAGGGGTGAGAACCGTCCCGAACTTTGTTAGTGACATCGATTGCCTAAAATTTATTTTAAAATCGATGAATAATTATTTTAAATTGCAAGTTTAGACCAAACCTTTTAATGTTGAAATTATTTTATTTCGTTTTGATTCCATGACTTACTGTAACCTATAACCATTTCAGATATTTCCATATCTTTATTACTTTTTGTAACACACATAAAATATGTAACTTCTGAAAACCGAAAAATTGTCTTTTTTTTGTAAAGTCATAGTGTATTATTAATTCAAAATATCAAAAACTATAAATCTGCGTCATATCTGAAAAATTACGATCGTTTAAAAAAATTATAATAAACTATAAAATTCTACTCAATTACAGCTGACACAAAACTTTTTCTTTATAACATTTTGTTTAATTTTCAAAAGTAAAATATGTATATTTTAATTTTTGTTGGTAATTGAAAGACGAAACGCTTTATACCAATCTGACAAGAGTTCCGCCAGCTTACGCTATAAAGATAAAGAGATGTAAGAAGCATCCAGAACCAGTGACTGTCGAAGCAGTCAGAGAAGCGTCTGCTTGAACCCGCTGTACAGGGTGATCCAAATTCGATGGGATTGCATGGGTATCTCGGTTAATATTTAAGATAAAGAAACGGTTAAATTACCAAAAATGTGCAGATTTTTGAGACAAACTCAGAAATATTCTATTATTTCCGGTTTTCGAGTTATTGAACAAAAAGTGTTTTTTTGTCATATTAATAATGTGTCATATCTCCGTTATTTTTGTAAATATCGAAAATATTTACATAGATTATTTTTAGATATTTTTATGTTTAAAATGATTATACCAAAACAATTTTTTTTACGCTCGCCGTTAAAAAGTTATGACACAAAATTACATTTTTTAAAATGGGAACGATAGTTGGCTGTGATCTATTTAAATTCCTTATTTATTTCTCATTCCAAATATATGAGGGTCAATGTATTTATTTTTAATAATACGCAAGTTATGAAGGTTTTTTAGTTTATTTTTTCCAAAAAAATCATAGTAGGTTGTGAAAACAAAAAAAAAAACAACGTGTAAAACCTTATAAAACTCATGTGGGACAAGTTACCATGGTTTTCTAATTTGTTGTTAATATAAACATTGTAAATATTTGAACATAAGATAACAACAACATAATCGGAATCAGCAGTAATGCAGTATATTGCTGTTTATCTTAGGTTCAAGAATTTTTGATGTTTATCTCAAAAACAAATTTAAAAACGTTGATAACTTGTACCATATGAGTTTTATAAGGTTTTACAACTTGTTTTTTTTTATTTTCACAGCCTACTATGATTTTCTTAGAAAAAAAAACTAAAAAACATCCATAACTTGCGTATTATTAAAAATAAATACATCGACTTTTATATATTTGGAATGAGAAAAAATAAGGAATTTAAATAGGTCATAGCCAACTATCGTTCCCATTTAAAAAAAGGTAAGTTTGTGTCATAACTTTTTAACGGCGAGCGTAATTTTTTTTTAAGGATAATCAGATTAAGCATTAAAATATTTAAAAGTAATCTTAATAAATATTTTAGATATTTACAAAAATAACGGAGATATGACACATTATTATTATGACAGAAAAAACACTTTTTATTCAATAACTCGAAAACCGGAAATGATAGAATATTTTTGAAAACGTTTCCGAGTTTGTCTCAAAAAACTGCACATTTTTGGTAATTTAACCGTTTCTCTATCTTAAATATTAACCGAGATACCCATGCAATCCCATCGAATTTGGACCACCCTGTACAGCGTTTCCCAAACTTTTTTGACCGCGGAGCAGTATTTTGTGTGAAATTTTTACGCAGCCCTCTTTTATGTAAAAAACATATATCATATTATTTAGAGTGCTAATTTTAATTTTTGGTAATTTAGGTTAATAAAAAATAAACTAATTTATTTTAAATATACTTTATTAAACTCAATAGATTGCACATATCAATAAAAGTTTAAATAATTTTTTTTTTTTGAGGACCGGCATTATTTTTGCGGACCGGTACTGGGCCGCGGACCACAGTTTGGGAAACGCTGATCTAGTGTATTGAGGCAGAATTTGAATTTGCATCAATACTAGATTCAATACTGCAGACATTTAACCGCCTTTACACACAGACGCTTTCCTGCGCGATTGAGGGGCGTGTACGGTTTCGCGCGCGAAAGATTGTGTGTGTGTAAAAGGAGTGCAAAGGCAAACGAAAGCGTGTCGGAAATCGCGCACGCAATCTTGTGCGAGCCATATCTATGTACATTTGACAACGCGCGCTTTACTACACGCAAACGCGTAGTTGTTTAAACATGGATATCCACATGTGGACGAAAGAATTAATAACGGATTTTATTAATTTAAATAAGTCTAGTTCTTGCTTATGGCAAGTGAAAAGTGAAGAATACAAAAATATAATTTTGCAAAGAACGAAGATTTCCCGAAGCCAATAGAGATTAAGTTGTAAAAAAAAATCAGAGTTTACAAAGGAATTAAAAAACTCTCGTGAAAGCCAGCGAAGTGGATGTGGTACTGACGAACCCTGTAACGAGGATGGTATAAACACAGCTTATTATATATAATAAGCTGTGGTATAAATGCTCAAAGATGCAGAGGATATCCCAGTACTAAACTTCATGTCCTCAAATGATCGTCTAGTGGCCAAAAACCGCAGAGTAGCCGTGAGACGTTCCTCAGCACTAATACTCTTACGCATTATTATATCTTGTTTCGTGATT
This sequence comes from Elmis aenea, assembly GCA_947652605.1. NCBI lineage: Eukaryota > Metazoa > Arthropoda > Insecta > Coleoptera > Elmidae > Elmis > Elmis aenea. Next base: position 35,994,419 of record OX393581.1, read on the forward strand.
TTGTTTAATCTTATTCAGCAGTGTTTCAAAAGAAACACTGTTCATCCGCAAATAATTTTTAAAATCATCAGGATGACTTTCACGCAATAATTTTACCAAGGGTAAGTGGTAAGTGACCAAAACGTCTATGGTCTTTCACCCAAAAACTCCGTTTTCGTCTTCTACTTTTTAAGACTTCACTTACACCAGCAAAAACCACCGCCAGTGCGATATTTTTTCTTTTAAATTCCATTTTTTACGCAAACTAAAATTAACAAAACCTCGCACTCCAGCTAAAAGTGTGCAACTTACAGGCGCTCCACGGGATTCGCTTTTGCGAAGGAAAGCGTGCGTGATTCAGCTTTACACGTACGTTCTTTCGCGTGCATTTCTCAGTCGGCACGCTTTCCTGCGCGAAAGAGCGGTGCATGCATTTTTGTAACAAACATCAATCGCGCGCGAATACGCATACATATTTACCCGCGCGTAAAACTGTACGCTCGGAGTGTAAGGGAAAGCGCTTGTGTGTAAAGGCGGCTATTGAAACCTATTGATTTAATCAATAGAGTTACTTTTGCAAGACAGATTTTAGTAAACCGAGATGAAAATTAAAACGCACTATTATATCAACGGTAGTGTTAACAAACAAAACTATCGTTACTGGGCTCACCCACCACCACGCCACACCAGTGAACGTTACACAGCGAATTAAAGGCATAAACATGATTATAACAGGACGGAGCAACAGCTCACACGACCAGAAGATCGACCACCGCTGTTCGTTCTGGAACGACGATATCTGTGTTCAGCTAGATCAGCGGTCGCTAAACTTTATTGGCCACGCCCCCTTACTTTAATGTCGCAGGATTAGCGCGCACCCCAAAATAAAAAATCCTAAAAGTTTTATCACAAAATTTGCTAAATTATGCTGTGGAAATAGAAATATTAATTTATTAAGAATTGTCCTGCGCAGCCCAAAAGTTATCTCGCGCACCACCGGGGGTGTGCGCACCCCACTTTGGAGACCACTGAGCTAGATCACCAGATCTTTAAGTGTATGACTGCTTTTGATGGGGATTTTTAAATAGCCGAGTGTTTATTCAACGTTGTCACGTCATCGATTAATTGAAGTCTATGGTTGATGCGATCTTCGTTCAGATTTTGCAGCAAGTTATGCCTGCATTGGCGAATATACGAATACCTATTTACACGAAAAAATTGATCACCTACAGATTTTTTTCTTACGAAAATACTTTTATGTACAGTCAGTCATCAATCATTAACCCTTTGCGGTCCAACGTCGGGTCGTGCCCGCCAGCATATTTTAACGCTTGCGTTTCAAGGTCGGCTGACGTCATTATAACTGCCACTCATTTTCATTTTAAAACTAGAAACCTGTAGTTGTATGTATAAGGGACTGTTATCAGTAGATGTCTCTCCCAAAAAAATTAATTATTTAATTATAATTTCGGTAGAATTTTGCGAAAATTAATTGGACCGCAAAGGGTTAATGCTGTAGTTTTAGCTGTTCGATAACTGTATTTTTAATACAATAAAAATTATTTAAAGTAGCATGGCAGAGTTTTTCAAATCTCTCATTTCCATGCACCATTTGGCACGATTTATAAAATATTTATTTTAATAGTAGAATGCAATGTATTAAAAATTTGTTTTCTTATTACTAGAACCAAAATTAATTACAAGAGGCGTTACTGCGTTTAAAAATTGAAAAAAAAAACAATTGAAACTTAACTACTTGCTTACTTATAGACTAGGTTGGATATATCGCAAAAGACTTAACTTCGCACGTAAAATTATGTTATACGTTTCAAAGGGAATGCCGGTAACCCCCGTGTAGTACCTGGTTGCTAGGGCAGCGATTTTAATACCCTTGCTCAAGTCGAGCGGAACTAAACGCCGTGATTGATGCAGTTATATTGAAATTTAGATTCATTTAATGAACTCGCTCATGCACGAGATATAATAATGTGCCTTTAGAGTCTTCTCTAATTTAAATTTTTTCTCTTGTCATAGCAACGCAGTTTTTTAAGAAATTTGTATGTTCACTTAAAATAAGAAATCTTTAATCGATGTAGTCTATTTCTTTGAAATAGTTCGTAAAAATTAAAAATTTATAAGCGAATAAATTTTTAATTTGTTTATCAACATAGTTGAATAAACATCACACATCTGTAATTATATTATACTTGGGCTCTTGTAATATAAAGGGCAGCAAACATTCTTAATTTCTGGATTCCAGATTTGAGCGTTCCAGCGATGAACGATTCCCGTGTTGCATGGTTCCATCGTTGCATGATTCCTGCGTTGTGATTCCAACGTTGAACGATTCAAGATTTGATTCTACCAGTGCATTTTCCAGATCTGAACATTCCATATTTAAATGTTTCAGATATAAATGGCTTACCTGTAAATACGCGGGTTAACTCAGAAAACCAAATTAAAAATAATAGTAACCGCGAAAATCTAAAATGGAACATCAATATTTTAATATACAGGGTGTCCCAAATTCGAGTAAATGCATGGAGATCTCGCTTATCTTAAGAGCTACGAGGTCCGTTAAATTAGGGCAAAGTTGCTAAATTCGATGCTTATTAATAATCCAAAAAAAAATTGGAAATATCTCAAACGGTATCCGTGAAAATTAGGAAAAACTGGAAAGTCCATTTTTGAAAATCGTTTATAATTCCTTTGGAGTTTGAAATATTTTAAATGTGTAAAAAAGTTGCCCAAGCAACTTTTTAAGCCGAATCGGATAGTGGTCAAAAATTTTTCCTAGGTCGATTCGTTTTTGTTTTAGACAACCAACTTTGTTTTTTCTTATGGGCAGCATATCGCGTTTTTCTTCGTTATTAAAGTTCATTTTTACGACCAACAGGCCTTCAAAACTTTTAGTTTGTTGATCGGTTGTCATGGAAACAACATAAACTACAATGACCGGCCAACCTGATTTAAAATGGTTATTGTTTAAAACGTATTTTTTGAAATTTGACAATGAAAGAAAAAGTAAAATACTATGTGTGATACATCAATGGATTCAGAAAAATAAATGCTATTTGATTATGTAATTAGCAAAAATTGCGCCCATAAGAAAAAATAAAGTTGGTTGTCATAAAACAAAAACGAATCAGTCTAGAAAAAAATTGTGACCACTATTCAATTTGGCTTGAAAAGTTGCTTGGGCAATGTCTTTACACATTTAAAATATTTCATACTCCAAAGGAGTTATAGACGATTTTCAAAAATCGTATTTTCCAGTTTTTCCTAATTTTCTCGGATACCGTTTGAGATATTTCCAATTTCTCTTTGGATTATTAATGAGCATCGAATTTAGCAACTTTTCCCCAATTTAACCGACCTCGTAGCTCTTAAGATAAGCGAGATCCCCATGCATTTACTCGAATTTGGGACACCCTGTATACTGCGACATTTGTCGATAAATAGAAATCTCATCATATCATATATAATCATCAAATTAAAATCAAAATTTATAGGCATTCAATATAAAAGAATTTATCCTTACCAACCCTACTAGGCGCCTCTAAAATTTGGCGTTCGTGGTAGACGCTTCGTCGCCTCGCCGTCTGGTCTCAAGTCACAAACCCGACCTTCTGGTTAACTGTATTTCTTCTTCCACTTTCAAAAGTCTATTGTTTGACAAAATGTGTTATTAAAGCTAAATCGTAATTTGAAAGACTCCAATTTCGTAACAAATTCGAATTATTCATCTAACTTCATTATACCAGAATTTATAAAAGTTTCATTAACCAATCTTTGTATTAATGTTTAAATTATTTAAGCAATTTATCTATTTTATATAAAACAGTTTAATCAAAAAGCGCAAATCTCGTTTTGTGACAAAAAAATAAATAAATATGCTAAAAAACGGTCAAGTTCAAATTAATGTGTCGTTAGAATTATACTCTATCAAAGAGAATGAAAGCTATAATGGTAAAAATATTTTATTGCGAATCACAAAGGCTTCAGATAAAAACACTCCACCATAGTTCATATTTATCTATTAACGTATGGTTTCGAAACAGCTCTAATTTATAAAGAAGTTAGTACTGCGGCCGTTTTTGATAAAGTAAGGCATTAGGAGCTAAAACAAGCTATCCAAAATTTTACCAAACAGTATGAAAATATCCTATCCTATATATTATATCCTATGTCTCTTAAAGATTTTTCAGATTTACGTAAAAAAATGAATGGATCTGAGAAAAATCAAGGTTGTAGTTCCTCAAAGTAGTGGTTTGGCACCAGTTCTTTATTTGTGTTATATGTGTGACTTTCCAGGAATATAACCTTCTGTTGCCTCCTTTACCATATCATAAATGCAAAAAGCTACAGTAACTAAATGGATGAGAAAATGGGAAATAATAAAATTGAATAAAGCAGCTTTACCAACAAGAAAGCCGATAATTAGTTATCAGAAACATTAATGGTACAATCCTTTAATCCAATACAGCAAAGTATCTGAGAATGACGTTGGTTACGAAATTCTGATGGAAAGAGCAGGTAAAATGAATCTAAAAAAATTAAATTTAGGATATGAAAACTTGTACTGGCTTTGCAACTCCTAAATCATAATTTAGAAACAGATTCTCAAACCAATTTGGGTACATGGCATCTAACTTGGGAGTGTGTCAAACAATTGTATAAATAAAATGGAAAGATTACAGAAAAAGATACTGTTCCGTGGTACATAAGCAATAAGGATATTCTTCGTGATTTAGGAATTAACGAAGTGTTGCCAATGAAATCAGATGATTTGCAGAAAAACACGATATTAAGACTTCACATAACCACGTCAATGCTCTCGGACAACTACTCGACATTGTGGAATGGTCAAAAGGTTGAAGAGGACTAAGCCCTTCGAGCTAGTGCAATAGGTTTGTTCCAGCAGCGCCATTTACTATCCCATGAACTATCCGTATTCTGTGCAGTATCGATATCGTTTTCCAGCAGCGTTTCTGATAGTCCACCAGATGACGGTTAGTCGGCTGTTCCAGGTGTACTCCGAATACTTTTGGACTAGTTTGCGGACGGTCAAAACAGTACATGGATGAAAGTATGAACTAGCACTGAGATTGTTACACGCATGCGCTGTTTACAACTAACGTGGCCTCTGCTAGATATGCATCGCCCTTCCAACCCTATGTAGTACTGGTTTCTTAAGATTGCGGTGCGCAAATTTATATGAACCTAATACGTGCAAATGTCATTTACAGTTAGGGATGTCGTTAAAGCGTTCCAGCAGCGACAAATACATTTATTAGTGCATTGTTGACGCATGTACATAAACTAATTCATGTATTAGTAAGTGAACTAGTAAATTTTTGTCTGCTGGAATAAATCTAATAGTTAGTAGGTCAGTGTCAATGCAGATTAAAGCATTGCGCAGCATGGTGCTAATTTAGGAAAATTACTAGACACCTTTGGGTGAATTTTTAAGTGTATTACGTTACTAGGTAAGATCATATAGATAAGCTAACAGTTGGTTGGCAAAGACTAGTTTTAGCATAAGACGCTTCAAGCTTTGGTTTATAAAATAAATAAATACAGATAAATATATTTTCTATAAAGAATAAATAAATAAAAATATAAATGAACAAAAAAACTAATTTTAAACGGACGAGACCGTTAAAGGTGGTCTAATATTTTTACAAAAGAAGCTTCATCGGAAACGATAAATGATTTTTAATTAACCCTATTCATTCAACCTTTGCTTGTTTTTTTACATTATAAGGTTATGTAAATTCTTTAAAATAATAATGTAATTGTAGTGTCGAAAATCTCTGATAATATAATTTTAAGAGATGTTCTGGTCACAAAATTGTGTATAAAATATTGAAATGCACAGTACAGTGCACATTTAAAATGCATAACATTCGGTAAAATCGTCGATCTGGTAGCTGTTAGGGAGTAATTCACTTCAGTGATGAAATTGCTTGTATTGTATGGCCAAAAGCGAAACCGTTTAGGCAAACACCAACAAGAACAGACTCCCCGGGGATCAATAACGTCGTTCCCGACAACCTCGACCTATTTAGTGTTTGTTTACCAGTCACCTCTTTTACTCTTTGTTACATTTTTTATACACATAATATAAAAAATATACATCATAATTTTGAAACTTGTATGTTACATTTTACTTTAAAGAAATAAAAAGTGATTGTCAAAAGTTAATTAATCGCCTCTCAAAAGTAATGTTTACTATTATGAAGAAGCAGTCAATTAAATAAATCTAAAGTAGAATAAGCAACACAATTTTTTTTTAAATTATAATATTTTGTTAGACGAAAAATCTTTAAATATACCTATTTAAAAATTTACATTTAAAAATGAATTTAGTTTTATTGAAAATCAGGGCTCGAAACCGAAAAAAATTTTGTTTAACGGTTAACCGAAATCGAGAACTTTATTTTTATAACGGTTTTTGTTGAAAAACCGGTTTTATTCGTAAAAAACCGGTTTAGTGTAAAAAATCGATATAAATTATAAACCGGTTAAATTAACCGGTTTTTAAAATTATTTAGATCAGGAATGCAAAGTATGAAAATATATTAGGTATTTATTTATAATTTTATAATAAATGTACAATCAAGCGTTCAGTAATGACTTCTGGTAAACTAATCGCATATAATACAGATTTTGTATTTTTCATCGTAATTTTTATTAAAAAAACGGTTTTTTTATTATTTTGGTTAAAGGTTACCGTTTTTTTTTGCCTTTAAAAATAACGGTTTCGGTTAAAAATCACTTTTTCTGACAAAAAATAACGGTTAACCGGTTTTTAAAACTGGTTTCATGCCCTGTTAAAAATCGATTAAAATGGTTTAACACGCTTTAAAGTTATATAAATGTTTTCCAATAGTCGTAACTTAAACAACTAAACAATAGTTTTTATACTACAGTAGCTTTTTAAGTTTAAATTATTATTTTTATTTTTTCTTGACCACCAGTTTCTATATTATACAAACTTTAGTAATTTTTATCAATATAAGCTTTGTTACAATTATTTGTCGATCAAAAGATGTACTGATATTTGATTTTAGTTAGGAACGGGTTGCAACACAAAATTTTACTAATAAGGTTTTGCTTTTACAGAGTGATAATTGTCTATCGCCAAAGCCGGTTTTACCATTACGTGACTCTAGGCAATTGCTTAGGTTCGCCAAGATACGGAGGCGCCAGCCTTAGTTATAAAAAAAATACGGAATGATGATGATTTTGAAAAAATGTTAACAGACTCCACTCCAAAAAACAATAATAATTCCTAATATGTGATAACCATCCACGAAATAACCTTACATAATAATTCCTTATATGTGACAACCATCCACGAAACAACTACTATAGTATATCTCAAATAAAATTGCTCATATCGGCTTAAGCAGTTAGGACATCCCAGGTACATGCACAATCTTGGATTATAAACCTTAAATGATTTGTATGGCACAACACCTTAAATCATAATCGTATACCACATCTTCTTAATTGCTTATGGTCATTATGCTCAAAGAAAAGCAATTAAGAAGATGTGGTATACGATTATGATTTAAGGTGTTGTGCCATACAAATCATTTCAGGGTTTATAATCCAAGATTGTGCATGTACCTGGGATGTCCTAACTGCTTAAGCCGATATGAGCAATTTTATTTGAGATATACTATAACAATTATTCCTTATACAGTGTGTCCAGAATTCGAGGCTCACCATGACACCATGGGTAACTTTTAAATCGTAATAGATACAAGGTTAGTTAAATGGGACAAAAGTTAGCTATTTAGGGATGTATTTTAAACCAGATTTTGTTTTGTTTAAAAATTTCATGGCTTGCGTGATATAACGAAAAAACCGAAATCGATCAAAATTTTTAAACTTAAATATCTCGACTATTGTTGCGAATAAACAAAAACGCCAATAAATTTTTTTTTTGTAAATTTTGTTTTCTATAAGATGGCTATAGTAATTTTTTTTTAATAAATTACCGTGCGAGATATTTGACAAAACAACTTTTTTTAAATGGCAGTCGTAGTAGGTGACGACTTAGATTTAAAGATTATTTTTTTCTCTTTACAATGATATAATATTTTGTATGTCTTTTTTCAAAAATAAGCAATATAACCTAAAAAAATGCAAAATTTTAAGATAAAAATCAAGGTTGCTATGGAGAAAAAACATTGCATTTGTTTTATTTGGACTATTGCTTGTCTATTATAATAATTGTGTGGAAATAATGTAAAACGACATACGTAAATATTTTAAATCCTTTTTTGCTAATGTCTTACAGAAAGAGGTATATACTACATTCATGTTATGACTATTAGTATGATCATTTTAATTTCACGTTACATTTGTTGTAATATCCCTGTTTAAAGAGTGACATAATAGATAAGCAAAGCTCGAAATAAGACAATTGAAATCGGTTTTTGTTTTTTTCCATGGCAACCTTGATTTTTATCTTAAGATTTTGCAGTTTTTTAGGTTATTTCGCTTATTTTTGAAAATAGACATACAAAATATTATATCATTGTAAAGAGAAAAAAATAATCTTTAAATCATCTACTACGACTGCCATTTAAAAAAAAGTTGTTTTGTCAAATATCTCGCACGGTAATTTATAAAAAAAAATTGACTATCGCCATCTTATAGAAAACAAAATGTACAAAAAATTTTTCCTTTGACTTTTTTGTGTATTCGCAACAATAGTCGAGATATTAAGTTTAAAAATTTTGATCGATTTCGGTATTTTCGTTATATCACGCAAGCCATGGAATTTTTAAACAAAACAAGATCTGGTTTAAAATACATCCCTAAATAGCTAACTTTTGTCCCATTTAACTAACCTTACATCTATTACGGTTTAAAAGTTGGGAACAAGTTTACTTTAACGGACTTTGTCAGAAATTGATAAAATTAAGTGGACTAATAAAACTGGACGTCCTGAGCTCAAATCTGTTAAAATTATTTGGCGCTCTCAATTACTTAGCGTAAAAATTCATTATAAAAGTTCCGTTTGACAGTTAGGTTAGGTTTTTTAATTCGAATTTTCTCATGTTAGGATGGCTAAATTGTCTGTGTAAAGTGTACAAATATGATTATAAGGCATACATGAAACTATATTTGTATTGATTTTGTGTTAAAATAAGCTAAAAATAACGTAAATCTTATAACATACCCAAACTCACAACTGTCATTTTTTGCCGTCTTGAACTACTATTTTCACCTTTCTTGACCTTTCTGAGTCGTAAGGTGGACTCATATAGATCTATAAGGATCAGATCAGTTTCAGTTGGAACTAAAATTTTAATTTTAAGCGACCGTAAATTTATTTTTTTAACTTTTAACGTATGATTCGATTATCACTTTCATTAAAGCAACATCTATCACTTCAGTTTTTACCCAATAATCAACTGTGTGTACGCGCGTGTGTGTATGTTCCAGACGTTAAAATTGAAAATTTTTGACATAAGTTGTCGATAGAGAGATTATATTACAAAGTGCGTGCGTTTATTTATTTTTTTAAATATGTATTAACTAATATACAAGGTGTTTAAGCTGTAACGGTAATCCTAAATTACATACAAACCTTAATAGATAAAAATATTTTGTTTATGTAGGATTGTAGTCTATGCTAAGGTCTATAAAAACCCTTCAATAACTTTTCGAAAAAATTTAAAACTACGAAATTATTTAAAAAGTTTTGAACATTTTTCTCGAAAGCTGCTTTAACTAATTTTTATAAATTTAAGTATGTTTAGAGTATATTTTTCTTAATGAAATGCCGTCTGTTTACGTCATTGTTATGTATCTTACTTAAACAAATAATACATAAACGTGATTTAACATAACTTTATTCTGCTTGTCACATACTCTGTACATTTTACCTACTGTCGTGTCTACGACACCTTACACGACCTATAATCTGACCCTCTGATGAAAGAAAACACAATACCGATGGAATAGTGTTGCGCACAGCGGCACGTCATCTTATTTTAGCGTTCCCCATTATTCAGCTTCAAAAAAAAATTTCTTACCAACCTCTAACCTGACCCTCTGAAGAAAGTAAACAGAATGCCAATGGAATAGTGTTGCGCACAGCTGCACGTCATCTAATTTTAGCGTTCCCCATTATTCAGCTTTCAAAAAAAAACTCTTACCGACCTCTAACCTGACTCTCTGATGAAAGTAAACAGAATGCCGATGGAATGGTTGCGCACAGCTGCACATCATCTTATTTTAGCGTTCCCCATTATACAGCTTTAAAAAAAAAACCTTACCGACCTCTAACCTGACCCTCTGATGAAAGTAAACAGAATGCCGATGGAATGGTGTTGCGCACAGCTGCACGTCATCTTATTTTAGCGTTCCCCATTATTCAGCTTTAAAAAAAAACTTTTATCGACCTCTAACCTGACCCTCTGAAAAAAGTAAACATAATTCCGATGGAATAGTATTGCGCACAGCTGCACGTCCTTATTTTAGCGTTCCCCATTATTCAGCTTTAAAAAAAACTCACCGACCTCTAACCTGACCCTCTGATGAAAGTAAACAGAATTCCGATGGAATAGTGTTGCGCACAGCTGCACGTCATCTTATTTTAGCGTACCCCATTATTCAGCTTTAAAAAAAAAACGTTTACCGACCTCTAACCTGACCCTCTGACGAAAATAAGCAGAATGTCGGAGGAATAGTGTTGCGCACGTCATCTTATTCGTAACTTGTTTCATTTTAGCGTTCTTCATTATTCAGCTATAAAAAAAAACGTTTACCGACCTTTAACCTGACCCTCTGACGAAAATAAGCAGAATGTCGGAGGAATAGTGTTGCGCACGTCATCTTATTCGTAACTTGTTTCATTTTAGCGTTCTTCATTATTCAGCTATAAAAAAAAAACGTTTACCGACCTTTAACCTGACCCTCTGACGAAAATAAACAGAATGTCGATAGAATAGTGTTGCGCACGTTATCCTATTCGTAAATTGTTTCATTTTAGCGTTCCCCAATATTCATTCAGAGTTCTCCATTATTTAACTTAAAAAAAAAACAACTTTTACTGACCTCTAACCTGACCCTCTGACGAAAATAAACAGAATGTCGATGGAATAGTGTTGCGCACGTCATCTTATTCGTAACTTGTTTCGTTTTAGTGTTCCCCTTTATTCAGCTTTAAAAAAAAAAACTTTTACCGACCTCTAACCTTATCCTCTGACTAAAATAAACACAACGTTAATAGAATAGTGTTGCGCATGTCATTTTATTCTTAACTGGTTTTATTTTAGCGTTCCCCATTATTCAGCTTTAAAAAAATCTTTTACCGACCTCTAACCTGAGCCTCTGACGAAAGTAAACACCGCCTATGAAATTGTGTTGCCCATTACCAAATAACATATTGTAGTTACTGCTTTTCCATTGCCCACATTTTGACTGAAAATTATTTATTGTAACTAAATTTTTTTATTTTATTGCGAAGATATAAGTTCACAGTTGGTTATTGGGCAAAAACTGATGTGTTAGATCTTTCTTTAGTTATCGTGATAATCAAATAATGTTAATCTACCGGCATTATTAACTACCACTACCAAATTAAAAGTAAATGGAAAAAAATTATGGTCGCTTAAAATTGAAATATTAGTTCCTACTGAAACTAATCTAATCCTTATAGATCTTATTATTCCATCGGCATTCTGTTTACTTTCGTCAGAGGTCAGAGGGTGAGCTTAGAGGTTGGTTAGAGTGTTTTTTTTTAACGCAGATTAATGGGGAATGCTACAATAAAACAAATTTGGAATAAGATTATGTGCAGCTGTACACTATTTAATTTTTAAACTAATGTGGCCACCAAATTTCGTTCGCCATAAATATATTGTGATTATCTTCGTAATGTTCTAATTAACCTCATTTTATTAAATGACGTCTGTGAAAATGACGTTTCATGAGTGTGTTTTTTCAAAGAAATTCAAGAGAGTCGAATAAGGTTAATCAACCAGCATTGTTAACTACCACTCTCAAATTACAAGTTATTTGTTAAAAAAATAAATTTACGGTCGCTTAAAATTAAAATTTTAGTTCCAACTGAAACTGATCTGATCCTTATAGATCTATATGAGTCCACCTTACGACTCAGAAAGGTCAAGAAAGGTGAAAATAGTAGTTCAAGACGGCAAAAAATGACAGTTGTGCGTTTGGGTATGTTATAAGATTTACGTTATTTTTAGCTTATTTTAACACAAAATCAATACAAATATAGTTTCATGTATGCCTTATAATCATATTTGTACACTTTACACAGACAATTTAGCCATCCTAACATGAGAAAATTCGAATTAAAAAACCTAACCTAACTGTCAAACGGAACTTTTATAATGAATTTTTACGCTAAGTAATTGAGAGCGCCAAATAATTTTAACAGATTTGAGCTCAGGACGTCCAGTTTTATTAGTCCACTTAATTTTATCAATTTCTGACAAAGTCCGTTAAAGTAAACTTAAGCCAAAAGGTGCCCATGGTGAGCCTCGAATTCTGGACACACTGTATATGAAAACCATTCCCGAAACAACTACTTATAATAATTTCTTATATGTGACAATTATCTACGCAACGAAATATCAAATAATAAACAAAGTCTACAACATCTTGTTTGTTTTATTTACTGCCTATTTACCAATAGGTGTTCTAAATACTGGAGTTCTAAGGAAACACAACGTAGCAGGGTCCTACACTAAAATATGACGATCATGAGCAGCCATACCATCGTTTAAACATCTTCGCTAATTCATCAGAACTACCGTCCGGCAGCCGTGCGGTTGCCGGAGTTGCGGCGCAAAGTACTAGAAAACATATTGGGTGCTGCACACGTACATCCGTCGCCGGACGGCTGCCGCACGGCGAACGTACGTGTGCATCGGCACCGTGCGGCTGCCGGAGGGCAGAAAAACGTACGTGTGCAGCGGGCCTTATACTTCCACTTAATAAAAAAGTACCCATGTAACGCGTTAAGTCTGTTTTATACTATACTATTTTTTCGTTTGAGAAAATCGTATACGATTTTTGATACAAAAATTTCGTTCAAGAATTTAGCATGGAAAATATGAACCATTTACATTGTACTATTTTTTCGTACGAAAACTCCAATATATTTTGGTAACTTTTTAGTAACTTTTATCATATTTTGTTGGCACCTTGAGTAACTATGTTAAATGTTCAATTTGATCACAGAACAGAAAGCGAATCATTTTCAAATTTAAAGTATATTTAACGCTTGTTCCATTCTACATATTTATTCCTACAAAAGAAATTGTGAGGGATAACGGTAATAAGTAGTATTTAACATCGTTTGATTGTTTCAGTTAACCTAACCCACAAATAACATGCGGTCAGATACAGTCACACAGTTACAGTAGAATACGCCTGCGTGCATGCTAAAATTGGACGGATTTAGCGCAGGTAGTAATTTCGTACGAATTTTTAGTTCAAGATTTTTAATTTCTGATTGACAACGTACTAGAAAATCGTATACGATTTTCTTAAACGAAAAAATAGTATAGTATAAAACAGACTTTAGATAGATAATTGTCGGTTTATCGCTCTGTATAAACATGGCCACCACGGTCAACTTATTTTTGGAAAACAACTTAACATACATATAACATAAACATATTCGAAATTATAAAATGGAAGTTCTAGATTTTCGATTCAAATTGCTAAACAGTTTGACAAACTTTCGAGATAGTTGTACCTCTATAAAGTTATAAAATAGATGAAATCTGTTTCATCTTCTGCTGGTAATGCATTTATCTATTTGTAACATCCATTTTTGTCATTTTTACCTAATTAAATCTGTGGTATTACAGTTACAAATTGTTAATTTAAAAAAAAATATTAAACCGCATTTAAAAACATTAAACGCCATTGCACGAGTTTTATCGTTTTTATCAAAATATTTAGGAAACATTACGTGTGCTGACTGGGATTTCCAAACAGATCAACGTCAATTCAGTAGAAATTCCAATCCATCTGCGGTTATACAGCCGAATCCGTTAACACAGGCTGTTATTAATGGGATATTAACAATTATTTTGTAGCAAACTCTGGCATTAAGATGCAATACAAGAATTTCTATGGTGAAGTATTGAATGTAAATGAACATATTTAGTACAGAGTGATCCAAATTTAATGGGATTACATGGGTATCTCGCTTGATAATCAAGATAGAGAAACGGTTAAATTTCAAAAATGTGCTGATTTTTGAGACAAACTAAGAACCGTTTTCGAAAATATTTTATCATTTTCGTTTTTTTCCAGTGAGAATCAGCAGTTATGTGGTACACTGTTGTTGATCTTATGTTCAAATATTTATAGGTAATGTTTATCTGAACAACAAATTAAAAAACCTTCGTAACTTGTACCACATGAGTTTTAAAAGGTTTTGCACCTTGTTTTTTTTTTAAAGCCTACTTTGTTTTTCCTTTAAAAAACCTTCGTTACTTGCGTATTATTGAAAAGAACTAACTCTAACCCTTATATGTTTGAAATAAGAAATAATAAGGAATTTAAATAGCTCATAGCCAACTATAGCTTCCATCGAATTTTAAATACAAATATCTAAAAATAATCTTCATAAATGTTTTCGATATTTACAACAATAACGGAAATATGACACATTATAAATATGAGAAAAAAAAAACACTTTTTCACTAATAACTCAAAAACCAGAAATGATAATATATTTTTGAAAGCGATTCTGAGTTTGCCTCAAAAATCTGCATATGAGGAGCCGGTTTTGTGCAAACATTAAACCCCCCCCCCCCCGAATGTACATGTACAACATTTTTGTAATTATTATATACATTAATTTATAACAGTATGAAGAAAAATAGGACAAAACTAAACAAATAAATCACATATGAAAAGAAAAGTGTAAAATTATACCTATGAATATGTTTAAAATGAACAGTACAACAAGATAAGTTTGATGAACCTGATATATTTAATAATGATAAAACGAACACCATAATGTCACCAGAAGTTATATTCTTGCAGTTAAAGAAAATTTGAATTCTAATTCAATAAACCCGAAACTTCGAATTAACGGTCCAATTTAATGTTAGCGATACGGGTACTTGGCTAAAATATATAACCATAAAAATAGAGATTGTTAAGTTAAAAATTGTTCTCGTTAAGTAAATAGGGGTTTGGGGTTATCCTAAAGACGAGAATGATATTATTGCTGAATGTTTACAAATGGAGAAAAACTTACAAGAAGCTATTTAGTTTATTCAAAATTGTGATAAACGGTTTTTGCTATCATTTTAAAATATTAATTTAATTATAAACACGCGCAACTTAGGTACTAATGAACACGGTTGTCTTCATTGAAAACTGTTCAAAATATAGCGAACTTAAAATGTCGTTAAGTAATAAATGTTCGATTGATTCAACACAACTAAATTATACGAAACTGAAAACGTATCCAAACATCACAAAAAAGAATAATGCTTATTATTTAGATAAGAAGATATAAAATGAAATCCATATTATTTCTGAAGCCATAAAACAAAATATTTTAGAAATAGTTCAGAGACGAAATATTGTTCTTTAATTCTTGATACCACCAAGGACTTGAGCCACACAGAACAATTGGCTATTGTTATTAAATTTTTTAATCGCAATAAAGTGCAACTATCGTCGGTTTGTAGACTATACAACCGGCCAGGAATTATTCGAATTTATTATAAATCTTTGAAAAACACTGAATATCAACATTTAGGATTAAGATAAATTTCAGAGCCCTTTTTTATTTCATAAATTTGATAATTAACGATGCAACGCCGATCTCGTATTTCCAGAAATTCCAAAGAGAACAAAAATTTTTGGATACCAAGCATCAGATGACTCAATAAATAGTGCTAAAAAATGTATTTCGCGATTTTAGACATCACAATATCATAAATTATAAAAGATTTGTTTAGTCAAAATTGCACAATAAAGATTTTAAACTTATCCACCACATAACCGTATCTGTAGCTTCCGGGTAAATTAATTTTTAACCCTTAAATTAATAAAAACAATAACATGATTCAAAGAACGTTTAGGAGTATAAATATGTACATTTAAATTACAAGAAAAATAAAAGGGATTGGTCAAAATAGAAAGATCTTTACAGCGCAAAAACTAATGTTTGAAAAAATGGAGTCTTAAAAATGCGTTTTACAATTAGGTTTAAACTACTTACAATTTTGTTTAGTGCGTTAGGGTAATACCGCCCACGTAAGACATTATTCTGGATATTTTTAAAAAATGTGGTCAGAGATTAAAAATAAAAATATTAGCTGCAAACAAAAACTATTCTTCAATAATCTGTTAAAAAAATAAAAAGAACTTTTCTATTCATGCAAAGCGGGAAATTCAAACATAGGCGATATATCAGACCGGGCGGTATTACCCTAACACACCTTACTTAAATGTTGCACTTAAATTTGGACAAAGTTGGTACTTAATTAAAATTTGAAAAAAGAAGTGCTATAGCCCTCTTAATTCAGAAGATTTAGTTTTTTTAAAAATTTGTTTTATTGATTTTCAGAGACATTAAACAAATAAAATCACTGCCTTTAAGCTACTTTTAATTCTTTATACTCTTCTATACTATACGATGCTGTAATTAGTATTTGTGTCAGATGTTTCATCTATTTTGGACCATCACTCACTGTATTAGGTAGATACTTCTGATAGGCGCCACATCGAATTTTTCCAATTAAAGATAGTACTAAAAATTCTAAACACAATGATTTAACATACTAGCAAAGACGTTTGTGCAACAACCGCAAAAAATTAATTTTTTTTTTCATGAAATCAACATTGTCATGGAATAAAGGTCACCCAAATTTTAACAAAATTTTAATACTGCCAAATTTTATGTCTTTTACGAATATTTTATAGTAATTGTAGCAACTTTATGGAAATCGTTGTTATTTTATTTTAAAATTACCTATAATAAAAATATAAAGAAGTCGCCTATTATGTTTTTAAAAGCTACAACTCTAGGTCATATTTTCTTCCATTAAACTCGTTTTAAGACGAGTTGGTTCTGAATCAAGTTATGATGATGTATACAAGTATTGTTTATAATTTAAATCTACATAGCGAGCATTTTTAAATTAGGTTTTAATTTAATATAATATTTTAAATAAAGTGTCAACTTTTCTTAGTACTGTTAACTGCTAGACAAGATTAAATAAAACAATCGATATTATATTTTTAAAATGATTGCGACACTGGAACAGTTTATCAATTTTAATAATTTTTAGATATGTTTAAATCAGGGACTAAAAACGAAAAAAATTCCGTTCTTTTCGTTCTAACCGAAAAAATTCTTTTTTCGTTTTCGTGAACCGAAATAATAACGGTTAAAACCGGTTTTACAATATTTTTTTTTGTCATCAAAAAATCAATTTTTTTTCTAGTCGTCACAACGCTCTATAAATACGATAAGAATATTTGCGTCTCAACTAAAATATAAACGATGACGATGGGGTTTGATGCTCACGGACAGCATATTTTATACTGGCGAACCATCGCCATATTAAATTTACCAAATCGTTAAACACATTAAAATTTAACCAGTTTATTAAGTTTAACACCCGTAAGGTGCAAAAACATAACGCGATTAGGTTAAATTAGACACACGATCTTTATCTATAAATATGAAAATATAGCAAGTGCTGTTTTAAATTTGTTTTAGTACTAAAAATCTATGCATTTGAATTAAATACGATCCTGCTGTAATTATTTAAAAAGACAAAAGAATGAATTCAAGTGGATAATTTACTAAATGTTATAAATAAAAAAGATATAAAAAAAACTTATATTAACATGAAATATACTTTAACTTTATAGTTTGTACATACCATACAATATACATTTTCACATTCCGTTAAATCTTACTAGCAACACATCTTCCAATAAATCTTCTTTTACATTAGTCCTTTTCGAAGTAAGAATAAATTTTACTATTATTATGTCTAAACGCAAATAAAACATACACATTGATAATATATATCCAATCAAGTGTATATTCTATATTGATGATCTAAAAACAATTTAGAAATAGAGAATATCTGTACCGTTAATTGTGTAACACGAAATTGCAAGTATGTATAAACAATAAAGTTGTTAATACATATTCACGTAAATATATGGAGAAAAGTGAAGCTCACTTATTTCAAGTGAGATTTTTTACTGCCTCGTGGAGTCTCCCCAGCACAAAAGGTAAATTTGCGTTTGTGTTTCACAAATGAAATTGAAATAGCGACAAAACCGGTTAAAACCGGTTTTGGAAAATATTTGTTTCGTTTTCGTTCTTGAACGAAAAATAATAATTTCGTTTTCGGTTTCGTTTTCGTTCTTAAAAAAATTTCGATTAATTTCGTTTAACGTTTTCGTTTTCGTTCCGTTCTCAGTCCCTGGTTTAAATTGCAGTTTTTGTATTTTGTTCGATATTAAAACTATCCATCATCATCAAGGTTTCTGTATTCGACTTGCATCACATAAACTCTAACAAAAATAATAATAACAAACTGCAAACTTTTTTTATAAAATGGATATAAGCGACGGATCTTATGAAGAGACTATCATATATTTTTTTAATAAAAAAAACTATAAAATTTATCGTGACTACCCTTTTTGGACGTGTATTGAATATAAAACCGTAAAATTTAATACCACTTCAGGGGTCCCGAAAGTATTGATTGCCTGCCTGCCTGCCTGCGAAAATGTGAACTATTCAAAATTCAGGAACGTAGAAATACAATTCACAAATTTGTTTCTGTAACACTGAAGGGCGTAAGTGATTCTGAAGTGTAGGCGGCACCAACCCACGTCACTACCCCCGACTCCGCCAGTACACCAACGCCAGAACATCTAACGACTCTTACATAAATATCGACTTATTTAGTCAGCATATTATTCTAATATACGTATTCAAGTAAAATATCTGTATTTGCGATATGCTGCAAACTTAATTGTTATACTTTTAAGTAGTTTTCAGTAAAGTGTAATTCTCACATTAACTTTTTTCAGGGTTAAGATGCTTAATTTTTAAATTTAAACACATTTTTTTGCAGAAAATCAAATTAAAGTAAGTCATGGATATATAAACAGCAATGATAAAAAAAAGGTTATAACGGATAATTTAAAATCAGTTTTAAATCAAAGCATTTTAAAAGGAACAAGCAAAATTATATTATTTTGAAGAAACTGGATAAGTGTCGAATGTTTGGTGAACAACATAGATAATTTGGAAAATTACTAGATGTGAACTTACAAAATAAATCATAATACTAGAACCAACCGAATAAGTAAAATCACATAATTTGAAAAAAATATAAGCAGTCAAAGAAATGATATTGAGGAAAAACTAAGTTCACATAGAAACAATTACACAATTGAACTAAGAATAAATATTATTTACAACGAATTAAATGCAATTTCCATTCAAACTAATATAAAGTTCTTAAAACGATTTGAGGAAAAAGGCAACTTATCTGACAAAAAATATTCGAAAAAAAATGTTACCTTACGGGTTGACCACGTTCATGGTTTACTACTCAGGGTGGAAACTTCCATATAAAACATATAATAATGTCTTTGGATTATCCTACAGATGGTGATGTCTAAGAAGTAACATGGCAAACTTCATTCCTAATCCACTCTAGGGAGGTATATAAATGAAGATGGCCATGCAATTTTTAGACATAGTACCCTCTAGCTCAGCGGTGGGCAAACTTTTTTTAAAGAAGGCCAGTTTGCGCAAATAGTGCGACTAAAAGGGCCGCAATAAAAAAAAAAATTATAATAACAACTTATTAATTACCTACGTGTAAGTTGGAAGCGACAAAAACTTAAGGTATAAAAAAGCTATACATACATATTATAGACATTTTTACTAATATGGTAATTCATGGAGGGCCGCATGTAAAACTACCAAGGGCCGCATGCGGCCCGCGGGCCGCGGTTTGCCCACCGCTGCCTAGCTAAATGTATGTCGAGATATTTTCGATTTTTTGACAAGCTTCCCAACCCGTGTAGTAAACGGTGGCATCGTCAAAAAATTATCTTAGCTATATGCCAAAAGTTAACAAGTGTTGTCCACAACAACTGCCAAGAAAATGTTGAAATATTAAAAAAAAAAAATACAAAACAAAAACAATGTTGCTTATAAAATTTTCAAGTTGTTAAACACTCGTCCATTAAAAAACTATATTTACGAGATTATTTTATCAATAGGACTCCAACACAGACAAAGTATTCATCGCTAAAAATGTTTTTGCAACTTGTAATATAACGTATCTTAAAGATAACAACGATAAACATCAGTTGATTCTAAAAGATTGCCCAAAACATTGCCATACGTTCACGGTTAAACCAAATTATTCGAAATGTTGTCCAGGATTACAAAAGACGTTCGGGATTCTAGGGACAAGCGCCCAGTGAAGTGCTATGACGCGTTGTAAGACTTTAAAAATGGAAATGTTTGTGCTATTACTAGATTTTAAAGCGACAAAACAAAAAAAGTGTTGAGGATCAGCGCGCATAACAATATCCACAGCGTCATTCAAAAAGTCTGCAATAAATGGGAAAAATTTTTATTTTTGATTTTTCAGAAAATTTTATTCTTAATAAAAGTTGGTGCATGGTCTAAAATCAAATTTTAAGATGAAAAACAGTTCGATAAAATGTCATAGGACACTAGATTTTAGCGATTTTTGAAATATTCGCACGAGTAAAGTGCGCTTATTTCAAGAGATACAGTTTTTTTTTGTAAAAAAAGTTATTTAGAATCTCAAAATAAGGCTAGATTTAAACTTTGACGGTCAAATTCCAATTTTTATTTTTTAAGAAATTTTTACATTCAAAAAGTCTGCAACAAATGGAAAAGTTTTTTATTATCGACTACGTGCTAGTCGACTAGCACGTAACCCGTCCTAGGACGGGAATATTGTATATCTTAAATTTAAACTATTACTTTTTATAATACCGTGAGCTGCAAGTTAGACACTGTTATGTTACCCGTGAGTAAAAATTTACGGTTCATTAGACACAACTCAGTCGGTCAAATGAACCCGTAGCAGTTTACTGCGTTACTATATTCATGCGTTACAGAGTCACAGATAGAGTCACAGACAGAGTCACAGACAGAGTCACAGACAGAGTCACAGACAGAGTCACAGACAGAGTCAGGCTGGACTTTTATATATGTTTAATTCTCAGAAAATTTTATTTTTATAAAAGTTGGTGCATGGTCTAAAGCTAATTTTAAAATGAAAAAAAGTTTAATGAAAAGTCATAGGACAATAGATTTTAACGATTTTTGAAATAGTAGTAGTGCTTAAAATTTGGAATTTGACAGTCAAAGTTTAAATCGAGCCTTATTTTAAGATTCTAAATAACTTTTTTTTAATAAACTTTTTTTGTATCTATTAAAATAAGGGCGCTTTACTCTGTCGAATATTTCAAAAATCGCTAAAATCTAGTGTCCTATGACTTTTTGTTGAACTTTTTTTTATCTTAAAATTAGTTTTAGACCATGCACCAACTTTTATCAACAATAAAATTTTCTGAGAAATTAATAGTAAAAATTTTTCCCATTTGTTGGAGACTTTTTGAATGACGCTGTATATGTGCATAACTATGGAGCCAAAACCAGATATTTCGCTTTAATTTGAATTTATTAACTTCAGAATGACGTCATATTACTGCACATCACTTGGGTGAGAGTCTGCCTTAAACAGAGCAACTAAAGTTTGATGGTAAACATGAATTGAGAATTAATTTAAAACTTTCATATGATTGAAAGAAAGAAAAAGTGAAAGAATGAAAACTTTGTTATGATTTGTATTTTTCAAAATTAAAATTGTTTACCTATAAAGTTTTATATTCTAGCTTGTATTTTTCTAACGTAAATATAAATTAAGCTAGTTAATTTTCGATTAACTTACAATACTGTTAATTCTTTCGAAAATTATAGTTATAGTCATAGTTTTGTAGGAGACAATTTAATTGGAGCAATAATCGGGGTTAAAGCAAGCGCTGACTATTCAATTAGTATTTGACAATGGAATTTCAATCAGGCGTTATTATCCCTAGTTAAGATTCGTTATCCAAATAACACCAGAAAACAAGTTAAGAGACCTAAATTAGTTCCAATAATGCATTACTACAAAGCAATTTGAGCATTTAGTGATTAATTTTTTTTTAATATTTTAAATGCTAATAAGAAATTTTATTAAATAATATTTTGCTGTTGAAACTTTTGAGTACTCCATGTCACTAGAGACACTTACTTTAATCTACTTACGGTTGTTGTTTTCTAAGCTTGTGTTTCTTAACCTTTTGGAATGCACCCCCTATTCTACATACAGTTTTATTGCCCCTCCCCCCCTAATCAATCTCTATTTTTTGCGCCATTCTTTCAATTCTTTTGTTTTGCTAAAACATTGTATTTGTATTACGTCTCTCTCGTTTTTTGACCGGGTGTATTATTTTTGAAATTCATATTTTTGTTAGTATTTATTTTTGCTTAACAACTTAACAATAACATCTGGAACATTAGCTATTAGGCACACTAAGAATCTATCATATTAGTGACTATCATTTTTAGTAGGTATTTATTTTATGTAATAGTATTTTTGTTGTTTTATATAATAGTTTTGCTTTCGATTTTTACATTTCTTTGCGACCACATTTAATATTTCGACCTCCCCCCTAGAGGTCGTACCCCACAGCTTGAGAATCACTATTCCAAGTAACGTTCTGGAACAAAACACCACCCAAGTTGCTTCCCTCTTTGCGAATTTTATACGGATTGTCAACTGTGTGCTAAACGTGCTCATTTAAGCGTGTTCCGCGGCAGCGCTGTTCGTGTTACTGTGCAATTCTGCTTGCAGACAATCCATCGCAAAAGTGAGCGTCTTCCGTGGCTCAGCTAATCTTACAGCGTTAGAGTTCTGGGTTCAGATTAGCTGTAGCGAAAGGGTTGAATCACTTTATTCAACATCAGCATGTCTTTATCTATAAATTCTTCTTGTCGCGACAGAAAGGGAAAACAAAAGTCTAGAGAAATCCAGGAGCTTCCACTTGGATGAAACTATTTTATAATATGCAGACTTAAACTTTTGTTAAAATTAACATTGTTTTAACAGCTTCGCGGACAGCGGCTGCATATGCAGTCATTTTGGTGTGATAAATTGGGACGCATATTTTTACGAAAATGTTTTTCTGTCATAATTTCAGAAATTGTGATAGTTTTTTCCCATAACTAGATTTTGATTTAACCATAGCAAAACAAATTCTTTGGCTTTTATTATGTTTTATAGTTTTTTTTTTCTGTATCTTTGTATTGGCTAAAATACGAATAAGTAATTTTTCAAAATGATAAATGTTCTAATTGCACAATTATACACAGTGATTTTGAGCAACGTTTTAATTCATGAGTACGGTGTGTAATTTTAAAATCGTTTATCATCCTTAAGATGTAAATGTATAATAAACACCGTGGAGGCATTACTTTTTGTATTTTTCGAGCAATTAAATACAGGACCGGTTCGTACAAGTTTTCTAGTTTAAGTTTTTAAAATATAAATTTTTGAAACATATTTCTCCACGTGTTGCATTAACTCGTTTATTGTTTATCTTTTTATGTAGGTACTCGTATCACAAATCAAAATAGGAATTACTTCAAATATCTAAAGTTAATGGTTGTAAAATCTTAGAAATGCCATTATTTTGGTTCAAAATTTTATGAGAGTATGACAGCAATCGTTAGTAGATGCAGACCTTACTTTTTCAGCAAATGACAGGTCCTATTCGTCATATAGGCGAACCAACAACTAAGAAGTGTAAGCAGTAAACAAAATTGTTGCTGTACTTAGTGTTTACACTAGTAATTTACAAAAAGACTTAAAATTTAGTAACAGCGTAAAGCCAATTTGAATATTAGGCGAGTAATATTAAACAATAACTAATAATTATTATCCACTACTATACAGGGTGTTGTATGACGTAACGGCCAAACTTAAGGAGCCTGTTCCTTGAGTCAATTTAAGCAAAAAATGTTATATAAACCAAAGGCCAAAACTTGATGCTTATCGAGTTATAGACCTTAAAAGTTTATAAAAAAAAGGTAAATTTTAACATAAAAAACTATGAAATACTGCTTTTAGATTCTAAAATATTGATTAAGCAACAAAATGTTTTTTATAAAAGATGCTTGGCTATCTTTTCTGCGCCTTATGGTGTACTCGATTTTGTTTTGTTTTTTTACGGTTTATTTGCTATGGCAACCAACTTAGTTATTTTAAATAGAAAACCCTGTATATTATTACCTTTTTGGATACCTCTTTAGAATGTACTTTATAAAATGTAAAAGGTCATATAGGCCTAAAGTTAACCTTTTCGAGTATTTACTTGTTTTCGAAACTTTTGAGCGATGTAGCACTTTCAAAAATTTCCAATATTTAAGAAATGTGTGGTGACAACCGAAATTCGATTGGAAGTTATGCTTTTTATAACTTTGTACAAGATTTGTATTATTTAAAATTTTGATATTTAACTCAGAGCGTTTGTTACTTTTGATCGAATTCGTTAAATTCTTAAATACGTAGGTACTTGATATTTTTTACATTTTATAAAGCACATTTAAAGAGGAATCCAAAAATGTAATAGTATACAGGGTGTTCTATTTAAAATAACTAGCTTGGTTGCCAAATACCACAGCAAATAGGTAAATCGTAAAAAACAAAACAAAATCGAGTATACCACAAAAAGCAAAAAAGATAGCGATGCATCTTTCATAAAAAACATTTTGTTGTTAAATCGATATTTTAGAAGATAAAAGCCGTATTTCATACTTTTTGTGTTACCATTGACCTTTTTTTTTATAAACTTTAAAGGTCTATAACTCGATAACCATGGTCTATGATTTATACAACATTTTTTGCTTAAAATTACTCAAGGAACACGTCATGCAACACCCTGTATAACCTTAAAAATCTATTGTTTTAAATTTTAAGTTTTAAACATTTATACGCATTGCTTATATCGTACAGTGTAGGGATTGTAAATTTACCGACTTTTTGAATTACCGGTAATTCGGTAAAACTGTCAATCAAAACCGGTTTACCGGTAATTTACCGGTAAACCATATTATTATATATATTTATATTATATTGTTTCTTTTTAGATTTTTGCGGTTACTAACATTTTTAATGTAGTTTTCGGAGTTTATTCGCGTCTCCCCTATAGTAAGAGCTTGCCGAAACGTCGAGCCAATTTAAATATTACCCGGATACACTCCAAAAACCATATTAAAAATAAATATATTTATATACATTTATTTATTATGGAACTGATTGAGATAGTTGAAGCCTAAACTATCCCAATTAGTTTCATACAATATATTAGTTAACAGCCATTAACGTATCTAATATATTTTTATGTAATATTAATATAACATCATATAAAATGACAATATATATTATATAAAATAAAAATATTACAAAAAATATAATCCAGCATTACAAAAAACACATGAAAATAAAACTATTTTGAACATAAAATATAAAATGATTTAACATAATATACCTATGTTGTCAAACTATTAACAATATTTTTTATTTTAAACTTTTCTTAAAAAATAACCACGTAGAAAATATAATTTATCTTAACTATCGTCTCCTAATTGCGACCTAATTTTTGTACAAAATAATCCAGCCGCAGAAAAAGCTTTTTCGGATTCTACTACACTTGTTGGTCGAGTAGTGAGTAAACAATCAAACAATCATTTATGCCATTTGTATGCTTTCCCCTTATTTTTTCTCTTTGAAAATACGTTAATTTTTTTTCGATTATTTGATTTAGATTTTTATCCTGATTAGAAAAATATTGTAAAATTACCGGAATTACCGGTATAAAACTGGAAAATTACCGGTAAAATTTGAAGAGCATTTTTTGCAATTTACCGGTAAACCGGTAAACCGGTTTACCGGTAAACCGGTTTACCGGTATTACAATCCCTAGTACAGTGCTGTACGCGTTAACTGCACGATAAATCTAAAGTTACTGATAGTTAATAAACTCATCTAAACTCATATATGGTGCTGAGAATTGGGTACTGAATAAAGGACAAGAGAATAGATTACAGGCTGCAGAAATGCGGTACCTACGAAAGGTGGAAGGGGTAAAAAGAACAGATAAAATAAGAAACGAATACATAAGAGAAAAACTTAAAATGAAATCACTGACAAGTAAAATAGAGGAAAAGAAATTAAAGTGGACAGGCCACTTAATACGAATGGACAGCACAAGGCAAGTCAAGAAAGTATGGGAAGCCAGAAAAATAGGCAAAAACAGAAGGGGACGACCCAGAACAACATGGAACAGCAGCGTAGTGGAGGCAATAAAACGTAGAGGAAAAACATGGGAAGAAGCAAAAGTATTGGCCAGGGACCGAAAGGGGTGGCGTAGCTTTGTCGAAGGAAAAAAGTGAAGGAACAAACCTCGACACCTACGGGTACAAGAGGACAACGATGATGATGATGATGATGAATAAACTCATCTGAAAGTAGTTTAGCTTGAAAACTTTATCATATTTATTTGATCAAATAAGTGTCTATTTGAAAAATTAAAAAAAGGTGTTTAATATTACAGTTGATTTCCTAATACATACAATTTTTTTAAAAATTTGTATACACTATTGTAAACTTTTGTAAACGACATTTTAAACCGAAGAAACTAAATTGTACTAAAGATTAAAATAATTAACGAAAAAAGACTGAAACTGCGAACTACTAAATAAATGTACAAAGGAACTGGTAAAAAAGTAGAAAACAATTACTTCTAAACGAGTTTAGTAACTTAACATTAAACAAACTTAGCGTTAAGTGGAGTAAAAAGTTGTGATTTATTTTTTGAAGTACGAAATATCGTTAATTCGACTCTGTTGCTAATGCATTTAAAAATTATACCGTACAGTTTCTTGAAGATACGTTTCAAGTTTTGCACCTCGAGTCGTTAATTACATATCTCATAAGCCATAATAACTTGTTTAGCATTTATTAGGGGCACCAGAAGTTCGATAAATTAAATAAATTTACGAGCGATTCCAAGAAGAAATTATCGATTATATTAATTCCGATATCGTCGGATTTCGGGAGATGAGCGGAATGAGAACGCTAAGTAAACATAATCTCTCATCAGTAACGGAACTCTGCACTGTCAATATTGACGGGCTTTGGTTTCATCGCGCCCCTAAATGACTCAGAATAAAGCTTTTTCGATTTTAAACACTTGTTACAACCAACCCAGGGGATTATTTGAAATCTCTAGGTATAGATGGACACCGGCATACACTAGTGTCAATAAAATTTAAAACATGTATAGTTGTATTCACCTATTCCTTTATGGTATACGTATACAGGGTGGACCAAATTCGAATGTTTTACGTGCTATCTCGGTTATCGTAATAGATAGCGAAAATCTGATATTGGTCTATTGGGCTATATTTTAGAGAAAATAATGTTATCAGAAAAATGAAATTTCATCAGCTTTAAAATTTTGCTATATCTTCTTTGTTTTTTAAAATAGAACAAAATGTTATGAAGTTCTTTTTGTACAGATTTTTATGCTTAATTTAAAATTTTACTCAAAACTCCTCTTAAAGTATTAAATCGTACTCGGATTTGCTTAAAAGTTTGATAATTTTTTATAAAATGACGTTTACTTGTTTAATAATTGTAAACATCACTTGTTTACGAAATCATGGCAAACAGGCAAACTGTGATAGTAAAATTTTCACAAAATTAGCCACGTCTCAGTTATTTTTTGCAACAAATATAAAAAACTATACAGGGTGCACCACGTCACTGAGATTCTTCGATAGCTCCTTTATTAATGAAAATATCAAAAAATATTTAATACAAATATTGTGCGAATCTATTTTCTACATAACCTAAAATTATTTTCAAATATACAGGGTGTTTCGTTTGAGCGGCACATATAAACATGTAATTTTTTTTAAATAGAACACCCTGTATATTTTTACATTTTTGGATTTCTCTTATAATTTGCTTTACAAAATTTATAAGGTTATATGGGTCTAATGTCAACCATTTTCGTAAAATTTACATTTTTATGAAATTTTTGAGCAATACAGCACTTTCAATTTTTTTTAACATTTAAGTATTTAAGTTATTTAAAATCAACAAAATTTTGTTTTAAAATTAGATCGATAATAGATTAATTAACACTTTGCGCTAGCTACATTTAAAAAATATTATACAGGGTGTTTTTTACGCCCGGTCTAATTCGGTAAACTTTAAACATCGATAAGTCATTTTTCTTAAATACAACACCCTGTATATTTTTACATTTTCTTGTAGGGAATTTAATTGTCTTTCGAAATTATTAAGCATGTCCTATACCTAAAGTTGATATTTTTCTAGCTATCTCGATTTTTATTAGTATCACCAAGGCAATTGACATATTTTAAAGTCGGCCATGTAGGTACACACTCAGTACTTTTTCAAAGAATTTTGAAACAAAAGATGATTGTTGTAGTTACTAATGTCAGTTTGGCTTAAACTATAAAATTTGTGAAAAAATTTGCTGTTTTCAATCGGAAAACCGTTTATTAATTAATTCAGATCGTGTAGTTTGACAGTTTTGTAGTTTAAAGTAGGTATTAATTAAAACATTTTAATTATACAATTTGTGCGAGTAGAAGGAATGGTCGATAGGGCAAGGTGGACCAATCTCCTGGCCACCTAGGTCACCTGATCTTACCCCATAGTTTTTTTTTTTGTGGGGACATAAAATAGCATATGTATCAAGAACCCCCCAACAACTGCTGAAGATATGAAGAACAGGATTCCTGTTGCTTTTAATGGTATAACCCCCGAAATGTTATTAGGGTGCTAGAGTCTTTCAGACGAAGTCCACAGCTGTGCGTAGAACATAACAAAATTTTGAACAATTTATACGGTAAATTTCGGGAAAAAGGGGTACATTTTAAGCTTAAAGTTAAAGCTGCTGCTCGTTTGTTCTTTTTTTTCAAAATTCTTAGAAAAATTAGGGTTTACTTCCATAACCGACTTTAAAATATTTCAATAGCTTCAGTAATACTAATAAAAATCGAAATAGCTCCAAAAATATCAATTTTAAATATAGGACATGTTTAATAATTTCGAAAGACAATTAAATTCCCTACAAGAAAATGTAAAAATATACAGGGTGTTGTATTTAAGAAAAATGACTTATCGATGTTTAAAGTTTACCGAATTAGACCGGGCGTAAAAAACACCCTGTATAATATTTTTTAAATGTAGCTAGCGCAAAGTGTTAATTAATCTATTATCGATCTAATTTTAAAACAAAATTTTATTGCTTTTTTAAATAACTTAAATGTTAAAAAAAATTGAAAGTGCTGTATAGCTCAAAAATTTCATAAAAATGTAAATTTTACGAAAAAGGTTGACATTAGATCCATATAACCTTATAAATTTTTTAAAGCAAATTATAAGAGAAATCCAAAAATGTAAAAATATACAGGGTGTTCTATTTAAAAAAATTACATGTTTATATGTGCCGCTCAAACAAAACACCCTGTATATTTGAAAATAATTTTAGGTTATGTAGAATAGAGGTTCGCACAATATTTGTATTAAATATTTTTTAATATTTTCATTAATAACGGAGCTATCGAAGAATCTCAGGGTCGTGGTGCACCCTGTATATTTTTGAAAAGCTGAAAAATGCTCTTTCATATATAAAGTCAAGGCCAACTAGGGTTTTCATTTAAAAAAATGTAGTTTATTTCGTATCTCAAAAGTCAAGGTCGCTAAAAAAAAAGTTACTTTTGTTTTTAAATTAAGCAATAAAAACTGTATAAAAAACCTTTATAACATTTTGTTTAAGAAAAAAAGAAGTCATAGCAAAATTTCAAAAATAATAAAATTTCGTTTTACATCTGTAGTGACAAAAGTAGTGACGAGACAAAAGAGTTTGGAACTATCATTTTTGTATTTTTAAAGCTAAATAAAGCTGTTTATTTAAAACACAAGCAAAATTATTAAAGGGTATGATTGAAAAGATATTGACATTAAAATATTTTAGTACATATTTAAACATGTTAATGTTCTTAATAATCAAATTTAAAACTTTTTGGGTTAAGAAGGTGGAAATTAAACTATTTCTTTTCTTTCTTGCTACGTTTCGATGCTGGTTTGCATCGTTTACAAGCAGTTTTTTTTTTTAATATGAACGAAGTGTACATGTCTTTTAATTTGTTAAGTTATGATCGTCTTTTTCAATCCATTAAAATAACTCATTTTAAACTCTGAAAACAAAAAATGTTATAACCGTTTTTGTGCAAAACTTAGATGCAAACCAGCATCGAAAAGTATCAAGAAACAAAACAAATAGTTCACCTTCTAAATCCAAAGAATTTTAAATTTGATTAAAAATGTTAATGTATACTAACATTTTAAATATATTTGCATGTCGCTATGTGGAACTTTTCCGACATTTTATAACCCTGTATATCATAATTTATGTAACGTTATACAGGGTGTGTAAAAATTGGTGGAAGCGCTACACGTGGCGATGTTCTTCGTAAAATTCTAAGTCTAAGTCTTTATACGAAAATGTTGTGCCATGCTTGCTGTGTCTGCAAGAGGTCCTCAAAGTTTTGACATTTAGTTCTTTAATAAGCGTTATTATTTAATACTTGAAAATGAAAAAGCTGCAATTCCAAAAAATAAATTTCAAATAGTATTTTTTCCTAGATATTGTGTTCTCCCTTTCAAAAATTGGTGTTGAAAATTCGTAAATCACTGATTTGAATGAAAATAATACATATGGCTACATTGTCATTAGCTGTCATCTCTCTTTTTCTCGTAATTATTTCTAGTTTGTGTTTTACGATAACCAAAAGTTTGCAGCTATGTTTACGAACTGAAGGCTTTCACTTTGAACAAAAATTGTAAATACCTAAGTAAAAATTGCTGATAAAAAATGTCCAAACGCAAATCAATGTATGCAATGTTGCCAATTTTTTTTTTTTCTTTAAATGGTTCCTGAGGCCATAGGAAGCATGGTACAACATTTTTGTATCAAGATTTTCGACTTAGAATTTCCGAAGAACATCGTCATGTATAGCGCTTCCGCCAATTTATGCACACCCTGTATAATGTAACAATTAATTTTTTTTTTATGTTATTTATAACGTTATGTAACGAAAACAAATAATAAATAACGTTATACAATAACGTAACGATTTAAAACGTTATTTCATCCCTGATTAAAATGGAACCATCGAGAACTTTACCTAAATCCCGCACTGAATCTTCGGTCATCCTAGAAGTCGATGTCGAAAAATATTTACGAAATAAGAAGTTTTCGTTGGATCTTTATTATTGCGTTCGTGCTTTTGCTTTATTTTATATTTTTGTATAACCCTGTTCAAAGCATTTTATGTTTAATACGTATCTCAAACTCTTTGCTTTTTTATATTTTCTGCGTTTATCGTGTTTTCATATCAAACTTTAAATTATCTTTATCCCAAATAATTTTTTTTTTTTAAATTCCTCTAATCGTTTTTCTACTGTACTTCAAGGATCAAACGATACTGATGAATGTACAGTACAGTCGACTATGTTAATATTTTGCAAAAAAAATCCCTTGTAAATCTTTACAAAATACATTGAAATACAAAAAAATATTTCAGATGTATCATAAAGTAAGTTTTTTTTTTTTAAATACATTGACGATTATTAATTTTGTATGTAATATGCTTTGTCAAAAAACCTACAACAGAGAAATACATACTTATTAATTCTATGAACGTACTTATTATTTTAAATAGTGATTAATGAATGATAAAGATTTTTTTAAATTACTCTATCAACAGCTTAAATAAAGAAATTATTAGGTTTTTAACAACAAATATGATTTTGTGCCATCTCGTTGTAGAAAACAATTCTAGAATTGTAAATAGACGTGATAACTACACATGATTTCTAAAATTGGCAATTATATACATAACTAATTAAATACACATATTTTAAGCTGAAAACAAACGAAGGTGCTTAATTGTTACATATAACAATAAAAATACTTTATTTGCGGTATTTGTCGTTGTCAGTACAATTATATATCCTTTATGTTAAAAATTCTAGTAATTTTTTTTTATTGTCAATGAATCAATTTTAGTCAGAATTAAAAGTAAAAAAATTCTTAAAAATTAAATTTTCTCAGCAGGAAAAATGAAAACGTTTTTCTTGCACATTACCCACCCTCTACTGGTTTTACATGGAAATGAATACAGGTTGACATCTAATAAGGTTTGTCGCGCTACTTTTATTGATTTATTTAGTGTCTTGATAAAATAAGTCTATTTTTGAGCAAAGTAAAAAAAAATGAAATGGCCGTTTTAGACACTTAAAAGCAAAAAAAAGCATTGATAAATAATCAAATATAAAAGAGATTTCACATAAAACTGTTTATTATTTAAATATTTTTAAAGCTATATAGCATGTTTAAAATACCTAATCAAATTAACATTACTGAAACAATTTGTTGTAACTAAATGTACGGAATACACCTGAGCATGTTATATAAACGTAGTAGAAAGGTAAAAACAGAGAAAGTTATACGGAACTATTTCAAAGCAAGTGGTTAAATTAAAAGTATTGCATAAAATTACTTCATAATAGTAAAACTATTAATAACAGTTGTAAAACTGCAAAATTTTGCCACAATTTGGCAACAAAAAATTATGACAATGTTGATTTCATAAATATTTATTATTTTGCAGAAATGGCGTATATCAATGTATCAGAATTTTCAGTACTACCTTTTAATGTAAAACAGTATTTTGCTCCTTAAAAAAATAACAAAGATGTTCCAAAACAGACAAAATGTTTAAATCCAACTGTAGTTAGATCAGCATGTAGAGAATAAAATTTGGTTTAAGAAACCTTATTTCGTGTTTTAATATCTCTGAAATGAAGATTGTAGCACAATTTTTTGTAATAGGATCTCTTAATAAATTTTCACAACAATTTGAAGTTTTTGAAGCAGACTCTTAATAAAAAATACAAGTTATTGGTATCGATGAATTCGTTAGCAGATGTTTCATTTAAATAACCGCATGTACAGGTTGGTCCAAATTCGATGGGATTACATGGGTATCTCGCTTAATAGGCAAGATAAAGAAACGGTTAAATTACCAAAAATGGGCAGTTTTTTGGGACATAATCAGAGCCGTTTTCAAAAATATAATATCATTTCCGGTTTTTGAGATATTAGAGAAAAACTGTTTTTTTGTCATATTAATAATGTGTCATATCTCCGTTATTGTTGTAAATATCAAAAAAGTTTATTAACAATATTTTTAGATATTTCTATGTTAAGTTTGATTACACTAAAAAAAAAGTTTTTACACTCGCGGTTAAAAAGTTATGACACAAAGTTATCTTTTTTTAAATAGAAGTTATAGTTGGCTATGGCCTATTTAAATTCCTTATTTTTTTCTCATTCCAAATATATAAGGGTTGATGTATTTATTTTAAATAACGCAAGTTACAAAGGTTTTTCAATTTTTTTAAAGATGAAAAACAAAAAGTAGACTGTGGAAACAAAAAAAATCAAGAAAAACAGAAAATGATAGAATATATTTGAAAACTGTTCTGAGTTCATCTCAAAAAAGTGCACATTTTTGGTAATTTAACCGTTTCTCTATCTTGCCTATTTAGCAAGATACCCATGCAATCCCATCGAATTTGGACCACCCTATACCACCATAGTTTCATTTAAAAAAATTGACTTTTTGTCAAAACATCGATTCCGCAATCTTCAAAGCCGATTAAAGTAATCCAAATGTCATTTCATATTTACAAAAACGTTTTTTGGACAATTATTGTTGACATAATAAAAATCAACTTATGCAGGTCACGGCACACTTGATAAAAAATTAAATTTTGTTTCAAAAATTATTTGAGGTTATAAAAATTAACCGAAATAGTGCAGTTGTTTCCAAAATCGCTTCCTGTTTCCAAAAATATAAAAATATACGGGGTGTTCCATTTAAAAAACCAAAGTTGGGGTCGTTTCCGGCGAAACCGGAAGTGAAACAATTGTTTGCATGTGCTCAAAAAGCCCGGTTTTTTGCACATATCTTATGTCTATAATTTCAGTTATCTAAAATCAAAACTAAATTTAAAAAAGGGGGTGTACCACACTTCGTTTACACCCTGTATAATATACACTTGATTGGACAACATAAGGGTTTGTTATAATCACGTCATTTTTAACACTTTAAAAATATGACAGTTGACGTTGATAATCTATGGTTTGACAAACTAGTTGTGTTTTTGCACCTGACGGGCGTTGTACTAAATAAAATGCACTGCATTTTAATTGGTTATATGTTAAATGTGTTTAACAATTTGGTAAATTTAATATGGCAATTCGCTAGTCCAAATTATGACGTTCATACCATTGAACACCGTTTACAAGTTAGCGGCTGTGGTTAGCGGATGCCCAACGATTGCTAAGAAACAATCAAAAATGTAAATGGACTCTAAAATTCATCACAAACATTTATATCTCACATTTATTACGAAAAGTACAAAATAATCACGCCAAATTTGTTTTTATTAAAAGACGAACTATGCCGATTTGCATATTAATATAGGTACACGAAGTATTTAGCATCTGAATAATCGCTTATTCGAATAATTGGGGTTTCATCGTATTGATAGGGTGATCAACATTGTCGTTTTGACATTTGGCAATTGTTCTTTAAAAAGTTCTCTGCTTTAAGTTTTGTAAGAAGAGGGTGGTGACTAAGCAAAAATAGGTAAAAAAAAGCGGTAAACCGGGTTTAGCCCTTATTAAATTTCGGTTCACAAAAACGAAATTTTATGGATGGGAACGTAAAGAACAAAAAGGAACGATACATTTTTTGTTTTTACACCTCGCTAGTAAGTGAGTTATGAACTTCTAAATTATCAAAGTTGATCTTGTTTTTCAAAGTTGCACAAAGCCATTTTTAATCGCCATTTGTCTCATATTTACACGAATCTTATAATAGATAAGCAAATTCTTTTTCTTCAGTTGTGCACGGTAAAACGCCATATTTAAAAATGTTGTATCTGATAATCCATCAGTTCCTATTTGGACCAATAAAAAAGGTAGACTACAATGTAGAAAAACAATCCCCTTTTTACTACATGCTGTGTCCTTTAAACAGCCTACTAAAACGTTTCATTTATAATAGCAACTGATACTTTATTTTTAATGTTTTCTTAATGTCATTTTGGCATGTAAAATCGATTGATTATAATAGAATAGTTTAAAAGTTGTAAGAGTCAACAACGTATAAATTTTTGTTGATAAACTAATTTATTTTGTAGCCAACATGAGAATTTATGAAAGAATCATCTTATTATTGTGTATTTTCGAAAGTAAGTAGGTATTTACCTAAATTTTGTACGTACGCATTCGCAATACTTATCAGTGTTTATAATGCATACGTTTTGTATTTAAGATTGATAGTCTATTTTTTAAACCGGTGTTTATGTTATATTTACTCTGCAGCTCTTTTAGTACTGGAGATTTCCATAGCGATCGAGTTATTTTAGACACGTTATGTACTCAAAAGTGTCTTTTATGCAATTTTTCACCATATACATTTAAATTTTTAGTCATATATATCAAAGCTATTCCTTTAATAATGGAAGATGTGTGGACATCTGTAAAGGGTGGATTAAACGACATGGTAGACTGTATGACAGCAAATCGATCACCATCGATAAAAGACGTAAACTTCTACGTATACACACAGTAATTAACAAACTAAAACTGTATACGAGCCCAATCTAAATCAATTTTTTTACAGACAGAATAAAGCGAAAGCTGAAATAATCAAACATTTCCAAATCAACTCGTCTCAACATTTTAATAAAAGTCTGAATACGAAAATTTTAATACATGGATACACCCAGTCCTATAAAAACAGGCTGTTTGTCAAAATGAAAAATGGTAAATTTAAGTTTTATATTGTTTGTCTAGCAGAGTTAATAGTTCGTTCTAATTTTGCTGATTTAGCTTTCCATTCTTGATTTATATTACCTCTAAATTGTATATTATAAGAAATCTTTTGTTGAAGATAAGAGTAATAAATCTTACAGCAAAGGTATGACAGTCAACATTTCAAGAATATGTTATTATATTTCTTTGAACGTCACTTTCCATAAAAACACAGAACAACAATATTGTTTGCGAAAATAATTGCCATTTAAATTGTTAATTTCTGGTAAACGTTTGAGGTTTACAATTACAAATATTGCATAACAAAGATTGTATGATAATAAGCAAATTAATAATTGTTTTCAAATCACGACGATTTACCAAGAAATAATTATATTTGCAAATTGAAGCGTAAAACAATATTGTTTGTGATAACTAAAAACAATAAAGCAAAAACAAAATCAATAGGTTAGGTACCCCAAAATGCTTTAAAACAGTGATTCTTAACCTGGTGGCGCGCTCCCTAGGAAGAGGCGCGAGATATCTGGTGGGGGGTGCAAAGAAAAAATGAAATCGAAGAAAAAACTTATCTATTTATACAACAAAAAATAAACATAAAATACATTTTGAAACGACAGTAGTCAGTATATGATGGGTTCTTAGTGAGCCATAAAACTAGTGTTCCGGATTTTAATGTATTTTTAAGTTTACATTAGCAAAAAAAGGTTTTAAGAAAAATTCTTATTTTAAAAATAATGTCCTACTCAATTAAAAGAGGGTTGCGAAATAAAAACAAATAGGGTGTTTTGACAAGATAAAACGATTGGAAGGGGGATGCAACAAAAATTGATACGAAAAAGGGGAGCGCATTAAATATTTTTATGAGAAAGGAAGGCACAAATACAAAAATGTTGAGAAACACTGCTAAAACGGAATATGATTCTTTATAGTAAGCGACTCTAAAACTAAGGTATTTGCATTATTTTGTATAACTTTACAAGAAATCTTGATATATGATTTCTTCAACATTTTTCAGTTTGGTTTATTAAAAAACTTTTGTAAAAGTGACCAGTTTTTTTGACGCTTAAAACAATGTCGTATTTTTTGATAACGTGCGTTACAATACTTAAACGTGTTAAAACCATTATGTAGAAATTCCTATATTGGGCTTGCGCGTGTCCGGAACATTCTTCGCCCACAGTTCTTCGCCCACAATTCTTCACCTACACAATTCTTCGCCCACAATTCTTCGCCGCCACAATTTTTCGCCGCATACAAGTATATCACAAATTTTGTTTGTAAATGTGATTGTTTTTATTTATAACGTAATTTTTACAGATTATTTTACATTAGGCTAGGTCAGGTCAGGTTAGGTTAGGTTAATTTAATTTTTATTTATACTATAATAATATAAACAAAGTTAAAAATCACAACATACGCTATTTATGTAGCAATTTTTAAACATAATATTAAAAGACGAAGTATTAATATACAAGAAACAACTTTAGGCTAATGGCTAAAATAAAATAATCTGTAAAAATTACGTTATAAATAAAAACAATCACATTTACAAACAAAATTTGTGATATGCTTGTATGCGGCGAAAAATTGTGGCGGCGAAGAATTGTGGCGGCGAAGAAATGTGGGCGAAGAATTGTGGAGGCGAAGAATTGTGGGCGAAGAATTGTGGTCGAAGAACTGTGGGCGAAGATTGTTCCTAGACCCGTCAGCAAACAGAAAATCAAATAAAACTAGGATTACTAACAGAACCTGCATGAAAGTTGTTGAGGTTATTTTATGAAACGTGATTTTTGCTAATTACGCGTGCAGACACCGATGTTTAACAATTCGAGACGAATTTGCGAATTAGTACAAACCTTAGAACAGAATTTTATATATTTATTGTAGTTTTTACAAATCGTAGATCATCAACGTCAAAAACTGTCAAAAATTACGTGAACATTACTTGCGCTTCTTAGTTTGTTCAATCAGATGTATATTAGCTGTCTATGGTCCAATCGTCGCATTAAAAAGAGAAGATGTATATCTGTACCGTTGACTATGTTACACAAAATTGCAAGTACTAGCAATATATGTATTATTACATATATGATTTAAACCATAAA
The DNA here is from genome assembly GCA_947652605.1 of Elmis aenea. NCBI lineage: Eukaryota > Metazoa > Arthropoda > Insecta > Coleoptera > Elmidae > Elmis > Elmis aenea. Next base: position 36,032,632 of record OX393581.1, read on the forward strand.
AAAACAACTGGATTGCCATCAGCTGTGTACTTGTGGTTATAAAAATTGTAAAGTACCGCTTTAGGCATTCTAATGAAACTTATTTTCTTAAATAACCGCGTGCACGGTTGAGAATCTTCCATATAAAACTGATTGAGGCTGGTAACAACCTAACAACATTCGTGGATTTTCTCACAGATGGCGATATGTTTAAGAACTGGCCATGGCCAACTTCATTCATATTCCACCCTGTTACTTATTGGCCGCTCGAATGTTAAAAGCAGAACAGAGCATGGATGAAGTTGGCCATGCCAATTCTTAGACTAATCGTCATCCGCGATCTAGCTAAAATTTTCGAGTTATACCGGATTTTTTGACAAGTTTCTTAACCTGTGTAATACAGCGTAATATGGTGGGTTAGTTAGGTCACAAAACTCTCGTATAAAACCAACTAGCAAAAATGTATGGCGACGGTTCCATGGCCAACTTCATTCATAATCCGCTCCGCTACTTATAGGGCCGTTCCAATTGCTAATTTTTAATTGTCATAGAAAGTCAAAAACTTCTTTCAAAAAGTACATCAGAGGAAATTTTATATCAATTTTTCAATGCCTTTTATTTAAAAAATGTCAAGTTAGTAGTATTAAAGTCCAATAAATGTCAAAATTAGAATAAATTTAAAAAGTATATTTATGAATGGTTATATGTACCAATTTTTCTTCATGATTTAATTCGCCTATGTCACTAAGTTTACAAGATGTTCGTAAAGATCCAAATATATTTTGATCAAAGCAACAAACCCGCCAATACATTGTAAGATTGGTAAGGCACTTCATCCTCGGGAATTCTCTACGGGTTATTTATCGCTGTTGGTTATATTCACCAGTATACTCGTATACTTATTAATCAAGTATAAAATTTGATTAAATACAAGAAATATTGAGTGATGAACTGTCAATTTAAAAAATATAGTTACGATATATAGGGTGTTTCTTAAGTATTGCAAAAAAATCGGGAAGTAATTTCTTATCGAAAATTAAAATTTCATATAAAATGTTTTCCTTAGACGTCTCCTTTCAGAGTTACACACCCCTAAAGGGGAGTGGTAAAATTAGGTTTTTATTTTATTTCTCAAATTTGGATAAATGTAAAAGAATGATATTTGGTAAATGTTTTGTACTTATTAAAAGGTTTTTCATAGTAATATTTTTAATCGTCTCCCCCCTTCACAGGAGGCTGAAAAATGCGAACCCTGTTTTTTTTTTAATCAGAACTTTTGGTGGGTTGAAATTTTGCAATTAAAAATGTTTTTTTTTAAGCTTGATTTATTTAGAAACTTCTTTTATTGTTTAGTTTTTCTCGTAAAGTTGTACTGGGAGTTGTTACATTTTTCCGACTCTGACTTCGACTTCACTGACCAGAAATTTCTTCTAAACTCCGACTCCGATTCCGATTCCGACTCCACAGCCCTGCTTAGTTAAGTTAGCTTTATTTAGCAATTGCTATTACATTGTAACATAATTTACATAGGTAATAGTAAATATAATAAAAATAAAAATAGAATGAAATAAAATACAAATCTAAAAATCTTCTAAATTCTAAATATCTAAAATAATAGTTTAATAGCGTTCTAATACATACTCCTTAATTAATTTAATACCCTTCTTATAATTATTACATATTTTGACTTGATGCGTCATATTATTAAATATTTTAAAACCTTGATAAAATAACGAACGAGCAGTTTGACTTTTAGTACCTACATTTCTCTATAACGAAATCAAGCCTATTTCTAGTTTTATAACTGTGGATCTTACGGACTAATTTTACATTTTCATACAGATATTTTGGTGTTTTTTGTAATTTAATTTTTAAAACTAGCTCTAATGTTCTAAATATTATTCTCTAATTAATACTCATAAATTGAGGTGTATTTAACATAACCTTGATAGGGGAATGAATTGAACACTTTAAAATAGTGCGCATGGCGCGATTTTGTAATTTCTGTAATTGTTTAAGCTTATTTTTATTTATAAATTAATAAGTAATGAAGCGCAAAACTCAAAATGAGGAGCTATTATTGTTTTATACAGTAAAACTCTAGTGTACATACTAATGCGTTTGCTACATCTTTTGAAGAGAAAAATCTTTTTGGAAATTTTGTTCATCATGTATTTTATGTGTAACTTAAACGTTAAATTTTCATCTAATATAACACCAAGGTTCTTAATTTCGGTTACTCTTTCTAAATTAGTGTTCCTAATTTTTATATCCAGATTAGCATTATAAATATTTGTTTTATAGATTATGTGTTTGGTTCCCAAAATCATAAATTTGCATTTATCAACATTAATACATAAATTATTATCGCATAGCCATTTATAAATATTACTTAGATCTAAATTCATCTACAAATTCAATTGTTTTAAATCCACTAACAAACAACATTGTATCGTCCGCAAACATTTTTATTTCACAATGTTTGGCGTATTTAACCATATCGTTTATATAAACAACAAAAAGCAGAGGAACCAGAACGGTTCCTTGTGGTACACCATGTGTAGTTTTTAAACAAGATGATATAGGTTACACAAATGCACAAACTAACATATTCACACACAAAATATGGCGGAAGTCATTTGGTGGCCACACCAACTTTCATTTTAAATTAAAATTCATTTATATTTAAAACTTAAATTATTTGAATTTACTTTCAAAATTTTCTACTAATAAAAAAATATCCATTAAAGTCTACGTAAGGAAGTAAAAATAAACTTTAATAAACTTTTTCACATCTAAAATAACTGAGATAAAACTTGTTAAAATGACAAAGAAGTACCTAATTTTTTTGACAAAACTCAACTACTTCATTTGGTTCAACAGTTTCGAAAATAGTTCTGTCCTTTGTTACAAACATAATTTCGTTATCTTTAGAAATAAGCAAAAACCACCCTGAACTTTAAGAGCTTAATTTTGATTGTTAGAATTTCGATTTTTATCGTGTACTTATTTTATGGTATGTTTTTTTTTTATTGCCATATTTGATTTGTTTTTGCAAGGAATTATTCTGGTATTAATTATATTAATTCATCGTTTATATTAATTTCAAAGACAGTTAATGTACTTTAAAATATCGTAGTTAAATACATTAGATGTACCTTCTTTTTAGCGTTAATTTACTGGTTCAATTACTAACCATGTTTTTGATGTTCTGTCGCTTTTAATGGCATTTCAGCATCTCCGATGGGAACAAGTTTAACCAGACAAATATATAAGTAGACAGAATTTGCAGTGCCTACATGATTTATTACTACTTGCTATAAATATAGCAATTAGAGTATTGGCAGACAGTGAAGACGTTATAATAAAATACACATGCATGTAACTTAATTTATTTGATTTTTTTTATTGTCGTCAGCTAAAGTAACTTACAAATTAAATGATCAATGACTTGTGTAACGAAAAAAAAAACTGTGAACTAGGCAACTGTCAAGCGCTATTTTTTTGTCACAATGTATTTATGTATGTATTTACAAGTTAAAGCTGTTTTTCACGTAATGCAACGTTTAAAAACAATTAGATTTTCGTTGAGATTTTTTGCTAGATATAGCTTCATCTATTCAAACAAATAAATAAAATTTTATAAACCATCATGAGACCATGACAATGTTTAGCTGTACTAAATAACTTAAAGAATAAAGACGAGACCTAGTCACTTATTTTTTTTTTTGTCGATAATTCCACTACTGCCATTAATGTCAATGCAAATGCATACTTACTATTTGCAATCGGATAAATTTTTGTTTACCTTCACCATGGCAACGCAATAAAATTTTAGAATCTTTGTTCACTTCACCATAGCAACGTTTACAATAATATCAAAAGTTAAGTTTTCAATGTGTGTTTTATTGTTTGAACTGAATTGAACAGCTTTTAAATATTTAAATAATAACTAATTTATTTAAAAATTTGCGAGTCAGCAAAGAGATTTGGTACTGCAAACAAAGAAAGCATAAATAAATAAATATTTGTCTAGGTAATTCTTATCAGTCGTGGAATTTTCGGGGGTAATTACACGAGAGCTTTGTTTTTAGCCGGAAAAACTTGCGTTGCTACAAAAGTTTGGTTGCTAGGAAAGTCGACGGGACAAAACTTTCTGATAAAACAACGAGTCCGTAGGACGAGTCGTTTTATCTTTGACAGTTGTCGAGTCAAGAGTTGCCTAATAGCAACTAAACTTGAGTTTAGTAAAAGCAAGTTTGTCCAGGATAAAAACAAAGTTAGAATGTAATTCGGTACGATAACTGCACGAATAAATTATAACCTTCAAATAATAACTAACAAAACGTCAAAATCTTTTGGTTAGTTACAATCACATAAGTCGGTTGCATGGTAACAAAAGTTACATGCAAAAATGCAAGTGGATATTTAGTTAGGTATCTTTTTATCCGCTGTCATAACGACAAAACGTGACGTCATTATGGAGAATTTAACATATGAGTGCAGTTATCGCTACAAATACCATTCGAGGTTAACATTTTAGCAGGCCATATTTTTATTTGTTAACACTCGTTATTGCTTTTCAATTTAAACTCAAATAAATTGACATTTGACAAATCAACGAGCTTGTCAATGTTAATTTATTCTCATTAATTGTTACTAAGCAACAGCTCGTGTCAAACAAAATTTGGCTGGCAAATTTTAACCTCTTATGGTATTACCCTCGACCATTTATACAGGGTGTGTATAAATTGGCGGAAGCGCTACACGTGACGATGTTCTTCTTAAAATTCCAAGTCGAAAATCTTGATACAAAAATGTTGTACCATGCTTCCTATGGCCTCAGGAACCATATAAAGAAAAAAAAATTGGCAACATTGCATACATTGATTTGCGTTTGGACATATTTTATCAGCAATTTTTACTTAGGTATTTACAATTTTTGTTCAAAGTGAAAGCCTTCAGTTCGTAAACATAGCTGCAAACTTTTGGGTATCGTAAAACACAAACTAGAAATAATTACGAGAAAAACAGAGATGGCAGCTAATGACAATGTTGCCATATGTATAATTTTCATTCAAATTAGTGATTTACATATTTTCAACACCAATTTTTGAAAGGAAGAACACAATATCTAGGAAAAAATACTATTCGAAATTTATTTTTATTCCAAATTGCAGCTTTTTCATTTGCAAGTATTAAATAATAACGCTTATTAAAGGACTAAATGTCAAAACTTTGAGGACCTCTTGCAGACACAGCAAGCATGGTACAACATTTTCGTCTCAAGATTTTCGACTTAGAATTTTACGAAGAACATCGCCACGTGTAGCGCTTCCGCCAATTTTTACACACCCTGTATAATAAACATATATCGCTGATTCCCCCATCTTCCCAATGAGTGGAAAGTGAAGCCGATCGAATGAAATGGAAATATGCACCTCTCTTTCTAAGGTGTACTTTTCACAGTTGGCAGCAAAGAGCAAACATAGAGATCAAATAAAACTAGGATTACTAACAGAGCCTGCATGAAAATTGTTGAGGTCATGTTATGAAACGTGATTTTTGTAAATTAAGCGTGCAGACACCGATGTTTAAAAATATAACAATCCGAGGTGAATTTGCGAATTAGTACAAACCTTAGAACAGGTTTTTGTATATTAATTGTAGTTTTTACAAATCGTAGATCATCAACGTCAAATGTCATATTTTTAAACTGTCAAAAATTAGGTGCACATTACGCGCGCTTCTCACGTTGGCCAATCCGATGTATATTAGCTGTCAATTGTTCAATCGCCGCATTAAAAAGAGAGGATGTATATCTGTACCGTTGACTATGTTACGCAAAATTTGAACTACTAGCAATATTATGTTTATTAGATATATGCCCCCGACAATAACCTACGAGTTAAATACTCTGCGTTTATGTAAATGCATCGAAAATAAAGCACAATGTACATAAATATGCTTAACAATTTTTTTGAAATTGAGAAAACTAAATTTAAAATAGTAAAATAAAAGCTGATAGTTTGCCATTGGAAAGCCTAAATGCCGCCTACATTAAAATCAAAATGTAAAGTGATTCCTGTAGATATTTTTAGGTAGAATTTAAAAAAATATTTAAAAAGTCATGGCACACTTGATTTTTGAGATATAAGGTAAACTTGACTTTTTTTTAAATGGCAACCATAGTTGGCTATGGGTTCATTAAAAATTTTTTTTGCGTTTCATTGATGTATAGGTTGTTGGGCTTCTCTTTAAAAATAAGCAGGTTATAGCAATATTATTTATTGTATTTATTAAGTTTAATCTAAGTGGCAATTGAAAAATAAAACAAATGATCACATAATTAAGCTAGCTGTACTTAATTAAACACAAAAAATGGATACGTAATTTTCACATTTCATAATAATTAATTATTTTTAGCTTACTATTCTACCTAAAAAGATCTATAGGAACCATTTCACATTTTGATTTTAAAATAGGTGGCTATGGTATTATTTACCATTGAAAAAATCGCCTGTTTATTTTTAAATATTTAAAAAGTTAAAAGTGTTGGTCAAATGTCTTGTAATTCTGCCCAAGTTTGCTAATTTAACTGACTATGTAACTCTTATAATAACAAAGTTACCCATACAACACATGTAGATATTGTCACCCTGTATAGAACCTAATTTGGAGAAGGTGGAACTTATTTTAATATTTGCGTCCAGCGTCCAACTACTTTGAAGAAGTTTGGTGCAAAAAAATAGCTAAGGGTTACTTTGGTGGAAAAAATAGCATCCACCACATACAGAACGTTGAAATAAAAATTTGTTTGAATTCAGCGAGTTATAATGAACCAAACCATGTGTGAGATACACATAGCAAAATGAAATATATAGGTACTCGTGTAACGATACCATAAATTGCAATATCAACTTGTTACGGGAAGCTGGATATTTATAGACAATAAAAATTCAATATAAATCGCACCCGTGACTTTAATACATTCTATATATAAACAGGTAAAGTGTAAACAACTAGATATTGCGATAGGACTTTTTAAGGTGGCTAATAGCTACCGGTTAGTTAAACATGTGCAAATTGCCATGCAGCAGACGCGAATTCAATTAGTTATGAGACGCCAACAACTGGTTTAAGAAGATTTTGCCGATAATGAGCACGAAAATGATTTATTGAGTGTGAACAGTAACTTTAAATGTCTCTTACAAAATTTGTTGAAAATAATTACCGGTTCGATGATATTGCTAAAATATTTTGTTAGGCATTAGTTAATGGAATAGTAAAAAGCAGGGTTGAGTCCACTAAAAAAATTGGTTGGGTTCTGGTTCGCAGTGCGTAATAATTAGATTAATTTGGTTTAAAAAACGATTTTTTTTAATTAATTTCATAAATATTATACGTCTTTGACGCAATATTTTCATTGAAATTTTTTTCCCTTGAGATGTACAGGGTGGTCCAAATTCGATGGGATTACATGGGCATCTAGCTTAATATTCAAAATAAAGAAACGCTTAAATTACCAAAAGTGTGAGATAAACTCAGAACAGTTTTCAAAAATATTCTATCATTTCCGGTTTTTGAGTGTTTGTTTGTCATATTTATAGTGTCATATCTTCATTACTATAAATATTAAAAAAAATTATTTAGATTAATCTTATTGTTAGAAATTTTTATGTAAAATTCGATGATACTAAACAAACTTTGTTTACGATTATTGTCAAAAAGTTATGACACAAGATTACCTTTTTTTAAATGAAGGCTTTAGTTAGCTATGGCCTATTTAAATTCCTTACTTTTTCTAATCTCAAATATGAGGGTTGATGTAGTTATTTTTAATTTATGAAGGTTTCATAGTTTTTTGTTTTTTAAAGAAAACAAAAAAAAAATGTGTAAAACCTTTTAAAACTGATGTGGTAGATACAAGACGAAGGTTTTTTAATTTTTTGTTTAGATAAACATTAAAAATGTTTGAACATAAGAAAGACGACAATATACTACATAATAACATAACTGCTTATTCTGACTATACAGGGTGTCCTAGTTATCGTAAACAGCATGGGGATTTCGTAAACGGTAAGAAATACAGAGTTGGTTAAATGAGTCAAAATGATCTGATTTGAAAGCAACTATTCTATAAAAAACAACTTGAAAAAAGTTAATAGTTTTTGGGCTATTCCTTAAAAAAAAAATGACGTTTTCGATTTTTGCTTTCAACTTGCTTATTTTAAAATCGTACCCAAATTATTTTTTGACATTATTAGGACACTTTTTTGCGTAGAATTGAAATCTGTTAATAAATTTTACCTATCTTCATTTGTTTTTGTTATTTTAACATCAACTTTCTTATTTTAAATAAGGGTCGTAGTTGGCTGTGACACCATTAAAAAGAGTTTTATTTCTCGTTTTATTGATGTATGGGTTGTTAGCTTTATCTTTAAAAATAAGTAAGTTATTACAATATTATTGTATTTGTTTAGTTGGCCATTGAAACACAAAAAAAAACATAGGGTGGACCTATTTTGAATGTTTTACTCGATTACCACAACAGTTAGAGAAAATCTGATATTGGTCTCTAGGGTTATTGGGATAAACGCGCCTGTGTTATCAGACTTTTTATGTCACTTTCCATTTTGGCACCGCAGACCAAAATTGAAATTTCATCGATCTTTAAAATTTACTATAACCTCTTTATTTATAATAATTGAACTACATGTTAAACAGGTCTATTAAAAATGTTATGCTTTGCTTAATGTTAAAATACATTTCTTACGACCTTGAGATTTGAAGTAGACTTTTTTTTAATGGAAACCCCAGTAGGTAGGTCATGACTTTCTATAAAAGAAAAATTTGTAGCTTTTCAAAAATATGAAAATTTATATATTTGTTGTGAAAAATAACCGAGATATGGCTAATTTTGTAAAAATTATTGACAGTTAAAAACCCGAACTTTACTACTTCAGTTTTACATATACAAGTACATATCCCTAAAGAGCGAAATTTTTAATTGACTATCCAATTGCAAGATTAATTCTTATTTTTTTTTATATAAAATTGTACTTCTATTTTGGGTTATAAACTTAAATACCAAAATCTTGATATTTTTAGCTTTCGTTGATACAAGAGTGTTAAACGTAATAATGGTAAACTGGGGAGTTCTGGCAGCCTCGCCCTGTTACCCCATCGCAGCCGATTACACAGACTTTGTTGGCCAAATAACTGGTTATTTCCTAAAACAAT